>JABTXL010006079.1:16055792-16128039 GCA_025134845.1 Neodon shergylaensis
AAAAAAAAAAAAAAAAAAAAAAAAAACAGACAATTGATGGTCTCATAACAGCAAATCACAGAAGGAAAAAAAATGCACAAATTAATATCACCAACATTAAAAATTAAATTAACAGGAGATAGAAATCCCTGGTCATTAATATCCCTTAATATAAAGGGATTTTTCTGCTTTTCTTGTCCCATCATGGACAGTAACCCTCTGAATCGATAAGATCTAAGTGCAGTGCTTTACTTTAGTGGTTGCATTTGACCATTTGGTCGTGGCTTTTATCATGTCACTAGAATGTTAAGATAGACATTATAATCAGGGAGTGGCCTGTTGCTGTGCCAGGCCTGATTGTGGTGTGTTTTGTAGAAATGTGAAAAATACTGGGACTTTGGACTTGGAAATCCATGGAATGCTGTAAGGAAGGCTTAATTGGACATTCCAATAGGTTCTTGAATGACAATACTGCTGACAGCCATGTGGACTACAGAAGCACAGCTCAAAAGGTTACAGAGAGAAAAAAAGCAACTATACTGGAGACTATTTGCATGCATGGTATTTGGAGTACTAATAGATAGGAGGACAAAAGGAATCAAATTGAAGACCTAGATATCAATCCACACACCTATGAATACCCAATTTTTGACAAAGAAGCAAAAAATATAAAATGAAAAAAATGAAAGCATATTCAACAAATGGTACTGGCATAACTGGATATCAACATATAGAAAAATTACGATAGATTCATGTCTATTGCCATGCACAAAACTAAAGTCCAAATGGATCAAAGATCTCAACATTAACCCAGCCACAGTGAACCTCATAGAAGAGAACATGGGAAGTACACTTAAATGCATTGGCATAGGAGAAAACTTCCTAAATATAACCCCAGTAGCATAGACACTGAAAGCAAGAATTAGTAAATGAGAAATGATCAACAAGACAAAATGGAAGCCTACAGAATGGGAAAGATCTTCACCAACTCCACATCGGGCAAAGGACTGATCTCCAAAGTATACAAAGACCTCAAGAAACTGATCATCAAAAGAACAAATAATCCAATAACAAAATGGCTACAGACCTAACAGAACTCTCAACAGATGAATCTAAAGTGGCTGAAAGACACTTAAGGAAATGTTCAACATTCTTAGTCATCAGAAAAATGCAAATCAAAACAACTCTGAGATTCGATCTTACATATGTAAGAATGGCCAAGATCAAAAACACTGATGACAACTTATTCTGGAGAGGATATGGGGCAAAGGGAACACTCCTGCATTGCTGGTGGGAATGTAAACTGGTACAGATTATGGTTTTTTTAATTATTTTTTTTCATAATTATGTGTAATGAAACTTAAATATAAAATTGAACTTATATTTTGATAAGGACTCCTAGCTATTACAATAAATTAAAAACTGTTTTCCAAATTGCCTGTTAAATAAATTTTAAGTCTATATTTAGAGTTTGTCCATATATTTACTGTATATAATTATTATTTTGCGGAGACTCACCTATATGTTCAGTAATTGTAAGCAAAGTAGAACAAAATTCAATAATCAATTTATACAAGAAAAAAACTTAATTGATCATTGATAATAAACAATTACAATTATCTTAAAACACAATCTTCTCTTTCAATTTTCAATAATGAACATTAAAACAAGATGTGAGGTTGTCTTATGTTACAAAAGAGTGTTTATAAGACAGATTGAACAGTAATTATAATTTCTTATATTTTGAAAACAGTAATTTAAAGTTTTTCCAAGGATAGTCCGTATTTTTTTATCCTATATAGACCTAAAATGAACTCATAAACTCCTCATTATTAAATATCTCTTTGGTTAAAAGAAATAGCAATAGCCGGGCGGTGGTGGCGCACGCCTTTAATCCCAGCACTCGGGAGGCAGAGGCAGGAGGACCTCTGTGAGTTCGAGTCCAGCCTGGTCTACAAGAGCTAGTTCCAGGACAGGCTCCAAAACCACAGAGAAACCCTGTCTCAAAAAAACAAAAAAAAAAAGAAATAGCAATAAAATTCTTAGGCTCAGAAACCTTATTTCTAATATTGTGCAAACAGTAAGTCTTGAAGTCATAATCAGATGTTGGACTTTTCATTGTTCAAATGTTTTTGGTTAATAAAAATGCTATTTATTCTTTCATTGTGATATAAGTACAAGGATTTATATGGTTATACCATATAAAAATGGTGGTTCATCTCTAGGGTTGAAAAGTCACATGGGAAGGATAGCTTTGCAGTAAATGGTTCCTCGGACACAGAAGGGATTGAGAATTCTGAACTTCACTATTTTAAAGAATACATAACTCAGGTAAAGGTCAATATTGTCAACTCTGGTTGCTTTTATTTTAGTCCTTGAAATGTCACTGAATTGCTCAAAAAATGAAGATACTATGAATTCTTGGTGTGCTGAAGAGTGGAAAGATGAGAGCAAGGTGTGTTCTGATGAAAGCAAAGTGTTTTTGGTGTTGTACAGTGATAATAATTGAATGACATCCTCTAGGATGCAGAACAAGCTTAATTCCTAAGTGAGAGAGAAATCTCAACTGCTAAGGTATTCTGGTATATTAAATATTAAAAATAAATTAGTGTGGTTTTGTCTGCATGTATTTTTCAAGATAAATATCACAACTAAATTTTGGTATGTTCTATTTTCAACTCAGTGGTGAAAAAGTCTTTCCATTCAGAGCACATATAATTATGATTTGCAGAGAAAACCAAAGTGTTCTATGATGATACTCAGTCAATCATATTTACTCAATGAGAGTTTTCGGCTCAAGGTTTACACACCACTTAGGAATTTTAATTATTGCCAGTGCTTGGATTTAGAGAACTAGGCAAGGAGGGACTTCTAAACAAGGAGGGGGAAACTAAGGAGGGAATAAAAGTTACCAAAGTATCAGAACCTTCAGTGTAATCTAATTTAACTGTAATTTAATTTGACAGTGTTTCAGTAAGTGTCCAGCAGAAAAGTAGTTGCAAGATGTTGGACAATATAAGTTTATTTTAATAATAAAGTAATTGATAGATCTGCTATCACAATGAAAAGGAGACTCTTAAGCTCGAAAGGTTAGGCAAAATGTCTTTTACTAAACTTGAAGAGAGGTATCCTGATGTTGAAAGCCTATTTGCCATAACTAGAACACATTCCAACACCAGGGACTATTTCTAGAGGAGACAAGAAGATATATTCATCTTAACCACCTGTTTCCTGTCACCTGTCACTCTTTTTATCATATAGCCATCAGGCAACCATTCTTGTTGATGAGTATGTCCATTCTAGCTTTTATTTCCTTGTCAAAAATGAGAGTCATGTGGAAGTTGCTTCCAGAATATTTACAATACTTTATCACTACAACTTTTAAGACGAGAGATGGATAATGAATGGCATACAAATCATTTTCATATATCTTATCAATGTAAAACAACACTCTAACTACAAAGAGAATAAGAAATAGTATACTATAAAACACGATTGCTTAGAACACAGAATTAGGTTGTACCCCATACAATGCTTCCATGCGGAAGCAGGTTTATGAAAGTTTTAGTCACAAATCAAGAAAATGAACAGATATATTAGAGGAAATATAAATTATAAGGGTAAAGAAACCTTCTGAAGTTACAGATGTTGTCTGAATACATTCTTAATCCACTTATTGCTGTGCTAAATTAATGCAGTCTAAAAGATGTTTTACCTGAAATTTAAAGTAAATAGAGTCATATACAGAAAGTGCTATTAAATAACTATTAAAGAGTCTAAACAGAGTTCAAGGTAATTTTGGTTCTTATATGGGTAAAATTCCAAAACCCCCAAATCACAAATATTTCATCAGTTAATTATTCTAGTAGGATATTTAACAGGGCTATGGCTTTTTGTTTGGTGAAAGGAATTCAGTTTACAGTATGTACTATAGATTTCATTTTATACATTACAACTAACTTTATAATAGGATATGTTATCATAGTAATTTTTATTTCATAAAAGTTTCATTTAATACTAAGGTAGGTAACCAAATTCAGGTGTTCATTTTGGTGTGTTAAGAGGCATACCCACTTCTTTCTTTTAAAATTTCCCTTGCTACCCATCTGTTATGAACTTGTTTTATTTCTAGGAGGTTTTATTTTTCTTATTATATATACTTCTTGAAAATTTCATACATACATGTAATGCATTATTATCACTCTCAAATATATTCTTTCTTAACTCCTTTTACTCCTTCCCAACTTCCTATTCCCCACAAATCCTTTTCAACATTTATTTCCCTACTCCCCACAAATCTTTTTCAACATTCATGCCAAGTTCAAAAATGGCCATCTTCATCATCATGACTTTGAAACTCTACATTGAAAACGGGTGGGTTCAACCATAAATACACAACTAAAGGGAAACAACCCTTTATCCCCAATTAGTGAACATTCTTTGGAAGGAAAAGTATTGTGATAGAATCGAACATACTGTGAACCTCAAGCTAACATTAGTAATAATTAAATAAAATTGACCTTGGCTCAGGAGTCTGAGTTAACAACTAGTTGACAGAAAGTAATCATCTCTAAGTAGCCTGTCTCTGAAACCATCCCAGTCTTTACCAATAAGAAACTATGCTTCCAAAAATGCAGCAGACCTAGGAGTTAGAGGTGGAAAACAGGGAAATGAGGTGGTTTTCATGTAAAGAAATTCCATAGATTCGTTTGTCTCAATATTTGTCCCAGGTGCTAGAAGTATTTCAGAAGGTTTAGGATGTTTTACCTTGTTGAAAAAGATGTTTCACTGCAGATAGGTTTTGTGTTTTCAAAAAAAAATGTGTCATGCCCAACTGTTATTCCCTGCTTCATACTTGTATGACCAAAATGTATTTGATATGCAATTTCTCAACTGTTCCTACACCCTGTCTTTGCTCTGTCATCATGATCTCTAACTCTGTGAAACTACACCCCAACTTAAATGATTATTTTATATATGTTGCTTAGTAATGTTTTTTCAATGCAATAGAAAAGTAACTAAGACCAGAGACCTTATAAAATATGGTATATATTTACTAAATTCTTAAGTAATATTAAATATTAAAATTACTTTTTTGTAAACTTTTGTCTTTAAATAATTTTCTTTCTAAGATCTTTCAAAGTAGGTTTTCCATTGACGAATGTAAATATATCAATAACAGTAAAGCTACTCTCATGTATTTCCCTTTCACAGGAAATTGGTGACTTTTATTAATCACTACTTATGCTTTTGTTTTTCTATTATTGCATCTCTTCCTTTGAAGAGGAAAAAGAGTGCTTGACTTCTATAACATTTTCCCATTACTAGAGACAAAAAATATTCTATTAAAATCATCGTAGAACAAACAACAAATATTTGCTAAATGGATGTATGAAACAATTAATTGCATGCTGGGCTCTTAAAGAACTCTGGGCTATTCCGTAAGTGACATGTCAAGTTACTGTGGACAAACTGCATTTTAATGCTGCCAACATTTTCTTTCTGTGCAGCAAACAGATTGAATTTGGCTCTGCTTCAGTAGACCACTTGACTATGCAAATGTACAGCATAAATGTCATTGTGAGGTAAAAAGCTCCACTACTCTAAACGATCATGTAGGATATTATATTTTTGAGGACTAAATTTTCAGGATGAAATCTGGTAGCTTAGTGAGAGAATAGCAAATTTAGAGTGATATCTTTCACCTTACTCTTAGGTGAAGCAGAACAAAAAAATCTGGATTCTAAGATTATAAATGAGAAATCAGTTGCCTCCTGAAATACAGTTTAAAAGAAGAATAATGGATTTAATTGCTTGGAATATTTAGTATGTAATGTATGTCTAAAGAAGCACAGACTTTTTCAATGATTTGAAATAAGGATTAAGTCCCTTTTGCTTCATTATATTTAAATGAACCTATCACAAGGATTCTCAACTCAGACAGAGAAAAGCTCAGGGGTCCCTACTGAGATTTTCACATGTGTCTTTCTTGAATAAGGCTCACATTTGTCAGTTCATTAGATTCTTTTCTTTAGTTTTGCTGATAGAGTCTCAGATATCAACTTCAGATATAAAATCTACAATTTCCCAAATTTAGTTTCTTCATCTTTAAGAACCTTATTTATATATTTTTGATAAATTTTCCATTTTAGTATTGTGGAATTATTACATGTATTTAGAGGAAAAATTAGACTGGATAGAAAACTCAGTGGTTCAGAACATTTTCTTTTATTGCCCAGGACCTGAATAGTGCTCATATAACTAACATGTGGGCTCACCACCGTCCTTAACTCCATTTTCAGAGGATCTGATACACTTTTCTGACTTCTTCAGGACTATACCTACATATGGTGTACATACATATAGACAGGTACACTCATACACATAAAATAAATTTAACTCACCAATATGATTTTGGGAACTGTACTTAGTGGGTATAATAACAGCCTCGCATACTGAAGTCCCTAACTCTTTTTCCTAACAACTTTAAATCCAGATAAGTGGCACACAAGACTCCAATCCTTGATACTCCAAAAATGTAAGTTGAAGAATCAGGGTTCAAGAACAGCTCCTGGCACAATTGAGACACATTATATCCTATGTAATAATTCCTATAATGTATTAACTTTACAGATGATAATTTTCACGTTAATCCCCTTCTTCAGACTTTTTAAAGGCAGTCTTTTCTCATTTTACATAGCTATCCCAGTTTCTACTGCCTCTCCTCCTCTTGCTCCACCCTTCCCTCCATCTCCCCATCCACTCCTCAGAAAAGATAAGGTTTCTTGTGGGGAATCAACAAAGGCTGACACTTTGCTTTGAGGCAAGATCAAGACCCTAACCCCTAAATCTAGGCTGAGCAAAATATTCCTCCAGTAAAGAATGTGCTCCTCGATGCCAGCTCAAGCACTAGGGATAAATCCTGGTGCCACTTCCAGTGGCTTAGAAACTGCCTAAGTCTCACAACTGCCCACACATTCTGTAGGCCTAGTTTGGTCCTGTGCAAATTCTCCCACTCTCAGTCAAGGGTCAGTCAGCTCTCATTAGCTCCAAGTCAGCTGTTTCTGTGAGTATTACCATAATGGTATTGAACCCATTGCTCATATTATTGTTTCTCTCTCTCTTGGACTGGTCTCCAGGAACTCGGCCTAGTGTTTTGCAGTAGATCTCTGTGTCTCCTTCCAACAGTTGCTGACTGAAGGCTTTATGATGATAATTAAGATAGTCATCAATCTGATAACAGGACAAGGCAAGTTTATGAATCTTCTCCATTGTTGCTTAGGGTCTTAGCTGGGGTAATCTTTGTGGATTCCTGGGAATTTCCCTATTGCCAAGTTTCTTGCTAGCTCTTTCATGGCTCTCTAAATCAAGATATTTCTTTCCTTTCTCACCCTCACTGTCCTGTTGGAGGAACTCCTTCATCCAATAGCCTTTCAGATATGTGCCCACTTTTAGTGTAATGTCATGTACTATAAGTACAGACAAAAAGCATGCATGGCCCCTTTTTCTGCTGTATTTGGTTCCAGTTCAGTGTATTCAGAAGACTGTTGATTACTACCCTTAATATGAGTTTATTCCAAGATAAATAAAAGTTTGTGACACTCCATTCTGGACTATAGTGGAACTCTTTGAGACAACTACAGTTTGGTGCCAAACGTGGGACACAAACACATGACCCTGAGTCTCATGCTTTGCCCAAGTAGCCAGTTGTTTCTGTTACTTCTTGTCACATTTTGGAAGTTGAATGTACTTCTTGTTTACTTAGGTAATATTATTTCCCTTCTTGGGTCTTTGATGTGGTGAAGTAATCATAGTTACTTTCCTCTTATGACTTAGCCAACCTATTTTTAATATAAGACTTAGACTCCTGAAGATAAGATATATATCGAAACAACTAGCACTAGCATATATTTGTTGTTTGATGCTGCTCATTCATGATAGTTGTAATTTTAATTTTTATGTATGTTTTTGCCTCTTCTTTTTCCCTGGACAAGACGTGATATTTGTTCTTATTGTATATAGTTTTGTGTTAGACTTAGTGCTTTCTTATTTAGACAAAATGGGGAAATGTTATGGGACCTACTTTATCCAATAGCATTTAAGATTCTGTCCAACATTAAGAGTGGTCTCATGTATTATAAGTGAAGACAAATATGTGCACTGCCCTTGTCCATCTGGATGCAGTTTCGGTTCCTAGCACACTCAGAGGGCTGTGGATTGCTACCCTTACTGAGAGTTTATCCCCAAATAAATAAACCTTTGTTATACTCCAACTGTGCTATTGTGGAGCTCTCTGATACGACTACACTGTCCTTTACTGTTCTTGTGATTGTTAATTTTGGGAAGGTATGTTGTTTGCTTATACATCTATAAAAATGTACTGAGTGAAAATACTTATTCTATTATATCATTATATTCAGAGTTCAACATCATCAAAGGCAAAAATTAATTACTAATAATTGTTTTCTATTTTCTAATTGCTATATCTCCTAGTAACTACATCTAATTCATTGGAAAGAATGCTTACAGAAACATAGTGTGTTTGGATTTTTTGTGTGTTTTTATTTTATCTATTAATATTTTCTATTAAGGTATTCTATTCTAAGTATTTCTATTCTAATGTATTCTTTGTTTGGGACACTGTCAATTCAAATGTGGATGGTTTCAAGATGTTTCTAAGATCTCTTTTCTTACGTTTCCATCCAGTAAATTCTTGTCCTCATAGTAATAGGAATTACCATTTTAAAAACAAATCACATTGTACACTGACTTATTCCAAAATATGACCTTTCATATTCCATTTACAATCAAATTATGATTATGTATCCTAGTCTCTTACTCTGTTTTCTGTTGTTATAACTGAATATTACATGTAGATTGTATCATCTTTGAAAATTAAAGTCATATTCAACTGAAGATTCTGTATGCCAGGAATTTCAAGATAAGAGGACTTTATTTTATGAAAGCTTTTTTACTAGGAAAGAAAAATGTTGTGTTCAATGTCTTATCAATTATACAGGGAGAAGTGCACTCACAAGGAGACATGGCCAAACTGGCTTTTCTAGTAGTTTGACTCTGAGACAAGTTATTAACCCACAAATCCATTAATCTCCGAATGACTTAATCAATTTGTGAGGGCAAAGATCTAGTAACCAAATCACTTCTTAATTATTCCACCTTTTCTTATATCCTAAATCATCACAATGGGGATTATAACATTCAGTAGGGGTTCTGATAATATAGTTAAATAAACTAGTTCTTGGGTTCTAATCCTTGCATGTTTGGTTTTATGATTTCTGTGTTTATAATCCTCTGTCTTACTTTTCCTACAATATTTTACCACATAGTTAACTATACATATTATTTTATATAAAGTGACAGCTCCATATCTGTATTTTCCTAATTTATGCTGTTTTTCATTTAAGTCTATTTTTTCATTTATTTCTTAGTTGACATGAAACTTTTTATGAGTATCATTGATTATCTTTCTAAAGCTATCCAGTACAAATTTCATCATTAGTTAACCCTTACTTTCAAGCCCCACATTGCAATCATCATTCTTATGCTTTTTTGGGGGGGGAGTTAAGGGGGATCAATGTTTCCATCAACAATTAATGCACTCATTTTCTTAAGCACTTATTCTGAATACATATGTGTTTAATTTATTTTATAAAATTGACTTATATAGTTATAGAATCTGATTGTAATGGGAAATTATAGAGATTAGGGAGATACTGAGCAATTTCAACTTAAGTGAAAATTGCCAAACTGATGTCATAGTTGCAGTTCAAAGACATAAAACTTAGGAAGAGCTAGTGGTACAGGTTTGCAAAGAAGTGTGCAAAGTCAAAATTTCAAATCACTAGTTGTCATGCGGGAATTAATCTGTCTCTTCCCCAGGTGTGCCAAGTTAATGTCTTTTTTTTTTCACATTTTTTTTATTGAGAAAAAGAAAAAAATATTTCCGCCTCCTCCCAGCCTCCCATTTCCCTCCCCCTCGCCCCACCCTTCTCCCCCTCCCCCTACTCTCCCCCTCCCTCTCCAGTCCAAAGAGCAGTCAGGGTTCCCTGCACTGTGGAAAGTCCAAGGCCCTCCCCCCTCTGTCCATGTCTAGGAAGGTGAACATCCAAGGTGGCTAGGCTCCCACAAAGCCAGAACTTGAAGTAGGATCAAAACCCCAGGCCATTGTCCTTGGTTTCTCATCAGCCCCCATTGTTGGCCATGTTCAGAGAGTCTGGTTTTATCCCATGCTTCTTCCGTCACAGTCCAGCTGGCCTTGGTGAGCTCCCAATAGATCCGCCACACTGTCTCAGTGGTTGGGTGCACCCCTCGTGGTCCTGACTTCCTTGCTCATGTTCTCCCTCCTTCCGCTTCTCATTGGGACCTTGGGAGCTCAGTCCGGTGCTCCAGTGTGGGTCTCTGTGACTATCTCCATCCATCACCAGATGAAGGTTCTATGGTGATATGCAAGATATTCGTCAGCATTGCTATAGGATAGGGTCATTTCAGGTTCCCTATCCTCAACTGCCCAAGGAACTAACTGGGGACCTCGCCTTGGGCTCCTGGGAGCCACTCTAGGTTCAAGTCTCTTGCCAACCCTAAGGTGGCTGCCTTAACTAAGAATTGTGCTTCCGTGCTCCCCTATCCAACCTTCCTTTATCCCAATCCTCCTGTTTCCCCAAGTTTCCCTCATCCTCCCCTTCTCACTTTTCTCTCCCCATCCCCCGATGCTCCCATCCCACCCCACCTCCAAGAACCCAAATTTTCTCCCCGGCAATTTTGTCTACTTCCCATATCCAAGAGGATAATTATATGTTTTTCCTTGGGTTCGCCTTCTTATTTAGCTTCTTTAGGTTCACCACTATATACTCCGTGACCATTATTTATGGCTAGAAACCAATTATGAGTGAGTACATCCCATGTTCATCTTTTTGGGTCTGGGATACCTCACTCAGGATAGTGTATTCTATTTCCATCCATTTGCATGCAAAATTTGAGAAATCATTGTTTTTTACCGCTGTGTAGTACTCTAAAGTGTATATATTCCACACTTTCTTCATCCATTCTTCCATTGAAGGGCATCTAGGTTGTTTCCAGGTTCTGACTATTACAAATAATGCTGCTATGAACATAATGGAATCGCATAGAAGACCCAAATTTTAACCCACAAACCTATGATCACCTCATTTTCGATAAAGGAGCTAAAAGTATACAATGGAGGAAAGAAAGCATCTTCAACAAATGGTGCTGGCACAACTGGATATCAACCTGTAGAAGAATGAAAATAGACCCATATCTATCACCTTGCACAAAACTCAAGTCCAAATGGATCAAGGACCTCAATATTAGTCCGAACACACTGAACCTGATAGAAGAGAAAGTGGGAAGCACCCTACAACAAATGGGCACAGGAGATTGCTTTCTATGTATAACCCCAGCAGCACAGACATTAAGGGCAGCATTGAATAAATGGGACCTACTAAAACTGAGAAGCTTCTGTAAAGCAAAGGACACTGTCACTAAGACAAAAAGGCAACCTACTGACTGGGAGAAGATCTTCACCAACCCTTGCAACAGACAAAGGTCTCATCTCCAAAATTTATAGAGAACTCAAGAAACTAGACTTCACAATGCTAATTAACCCAATTAAAAATGGGGCACTGAACTGAACAGAGAATTCTCAACAGAAGAAGTTCAAATGGCCAAAAGACACTTAAGGTCATGCTCAACCTCCTTAGCGATTAGGGAGATGCAAATCAAAACAACTTTGAGATATCATCTTACACCTGTCAGAATGGCTAAAATCAAAAACACCAATGATAGCCTTTGCTGGAGAGGCTGTGGAGGAAGGGGTACCCTCATCCATTGCTGGTGGAAATGCAATCTTGTGCAACCACTTTGGAAATCAGTGTTTCGGTTTCTCAGGAAATTCGGGATCAACCATGTTAATGTCTTATTGAGAAATTATACAAATCAGACAAGCAAGCACTGCCAATATTATATGGAGCAATATGTTCTTCCTAGTCTGCCAATTTAATTATTGAGCCTTATAAAAAGACAAAGAACAATCATTGAAAAATATTCTTTCATCAATTAAAGTTAACAGAATTTGATAAATAAACCTGAAAAAGTAAACTAATCAGAATGTATATTATTTACTATTAATATGCATAAAATATCTCAAATTAAAATTATTATATATTATATAATATATTATATTATATAATGCTTCGGAATTATGAAGTAACTTGGTATATAGGCATATGTATTTATGTCTAAATTTATATATACTTGTGCTTTTTATAAAAAAATTAAGGAAGTATACATTAAATGTGCTGAACAAATTTGTACCAATTAAACTATTTATATTTCTAATATCCTTCTTGGCATGTTAGTAAAAGAGCAATGTTACTTTCATTCTGTCACATATTTTGTTTGTCTGTAATTCTATTTACTTGAAACAAAGTTTGCAGTTTTTAGCACAGTCACACTTGCTTGGAATTTTAGGACTTGGTCTCGTTTTCAACTATAGAAGTATTTGCGATTATTTTGACATTTTGATTATTTTATATTTGACAAATTCTATAGCTTCAATTATATTAAAACATTTTATTTTATTATTGTTTTTTTTCTTTTTATAAATTTATTTTTATTGTATAATACTTTATTTCTTTACAATCTCAGTTCCCCCTCCCACCTTTCTTCCCACTCACCTAACCTTTCTTCCACCACACCCTCCATCCTCAGAGAGGGTAAAGCCTCCTCTAGGAATAATCTAAGTCTGTCCCATCACCTCACTGAGGCAGGACCACAACCAGCACCCCCCCCCCATACACACACACACTCATGCCTAGGCTGAGCAAGGTATCTCTCAATAGAGAATGAACTCCACAAAGTCAGTTCATGCATTAGGGTTAGATCCAGGTTTTATTGCCAGTGGCTCAACATACTGCACAAGTTACACCATTGTCATGTGTACTCAAGGAGCATAGTTCTATCCTATTCAGGTTGCCCACTCAGAGAGCTCCCACTAGCTTGAGTCAACTGATTCTGTGTGTTTCCCCATCATGGTCTTGAACCCTCTCTTTATATTATCACTCCTCCCCCTCTTCAACTGTAATTCAGGAGCTTGTCCCAGTGGTTTGCTGCGGGTCTTTGCTCTGCTTCCATATGTTTCTGGGTGAGGATTCTGACTTCTCTGGTGTTGTGAAATGTAGACTGGTTATCCTTTGCTTTGTGTTTGATATCTTCTTGTGAGTGAGTATGTACTATATTTGTCTTTCTGGGTCTGTGTTACCTCACTCAGGATTTTTTATTTTTAAAGTTCTGTCCATTTGCCTGCAAATTTCAAGATGTCATTGTTTTTACCATTGTGTAAATGTATAACATTTTTCTTTATCCATTCTTCAGTTGAGGGGATTCTAGTTTGTTTCCATGTTCTAATTATTACAATTAATGCTGCTTTGGACATAGTTGAGCAAATGTCATTCTGACATGAGAGTGCCTCTTTTGGGTATATTTCCAAAAGTGGTATTGTTTGGTCTTATGGTAGATTGATTTTTAATTTTCTGGAAAATCATCATACTGATTTCCACAGTGCCTGTCCAAGTCTGCACTCCCACCAACAATGGAGGAATCATCCCCTTACATGCCATCCTTTCCATAAAAAGATGTTATCTGTGTTACTTGATCCTATCCATTTTGATTTTTAAAAGATGGTAACACAGAGTTGTTCTGATTTGCATTTTTCTGATGACTAAGGATGTTGAAAATATCCTTAAGTGTCTTTTGGCCATTGGAGATTTTTCTGCTGATAATTCCCTGTTTAAAAATGTATCCCATTTTTAAATTGGATTATTTGGTAGTTTTATTTCTAGTTTCTTGAGTTATTTGGATATTTTGGAGATCAGCTCTCTGTCAGAGGTGAAGATGTTTTCTCATTGTGTAGGCTGCTATTTTGTCTTGATGACCTTGTCCTTTGGGTAGGATTAGCATATTAAAATTGGCAATCTTAAAAAACCAATCTACAGATTCAGTGCAGTCCCAATTAAAATCCCAGCACAATTCTTCACTGACCTCAAAAAATATTAAATTTCATATGGAAAAACAAAAAATATCGAGGATAGGCAAAACAAGCCTGTACAATAAAGGAACATCTGAAGGCAGCGCCATCCCTAATTTCAAACTCTATTATAGAGCTACAGTAATGAAAACAACTTGGTATTGGCATAAAAACAGACAGGTAGACTGGTGGAATCAAATCAAAGACCTGACCTTAACCCAAATATCTATAAATAGCTGATTTTTTGACAAAGAAACTAAAAATATAAAATGGGAAAAAAGAATCTTCAACAAATGGTGTGGGTATAACTGGATATTAACATGTAGAGGAATGCAAATAGATCCATATCTATCCCCCTGCACATAACTCAAGCTCAAATGGATCAAAGACCTCAATATAAATCCAGGCACACCAAACCTCATGGAATAGAGAGTGGGAAGTATTCTTGAATGCATTGACATGGGGGACCACTTCCTAAATATAACACCAGTAGCGTAGACACTGAGAGCAACAATTAATCAATGGGATCTCCTGAAACTTAGAATCTTCTCTAAAACATTTTATTTTTAAAATGAGTGAAATGTGTGCTTGTCTTTTAGTCTTGTCTTCTTCATTTATTAGTACTTCTGAGACAGAATACAGACAGGAGTATTAATTACTGAAAATTAATTATTTTGTTATTTTAAAAATCATCACTTTTCCATTCATTCTATACACACTAAATATCTTTTGACAATAATACTTTTGGAGTATAATTCCAATTAATGACCTATACAACTGATGACGACATATTGCTATGATAATTTTATCATGGCATTGCCAACACAGATATATAATCATATAACCAATAGAAACCAGAATAAGCCTAGGCTCAAGTGGCAGGCCCACGGTCTTCATACTCATAAAATATTGTATTCAGCTATTGCTTTTAAGGTCACTTTGGTATAGATGTTTTATCAGTAGAACATCAAGGCTTCATATCACATATCCACAGAGGTTACTTGAAGAGGAAGATATTATGAAAATGTATTTTTACTGTACTGTTAATTTTTCACTGAACTGATAACTGGCATTAACTGTTTCACTTTATTCCTTTTGCTTTAAATGAAATAGTAGTTGATTTCTTTATATGCTCAAAATATTTTCATATTACGATCTAAATTATTTTCATTTTCTGTGTTAGGAAGTAGGAAAATATCAATTGTCATATATATGTTGTTATTGAGCACAACTCTGAGAAATTTATTTATTTAAATATATATATTAAATAACATATACATGTTATTGAACTCAATTTTGAGACACACACCAATTCACAAAGGCCTAACTTCTGATGATTTCTTTTCATTTGATTGTGATGATCTGACGTTAACATACCAAGAACTTAATAAATAAAGAAATAAACTAAAAATAACCTTACCATTATATAAACTCCATTCTTTCTTGTGTAGCACAATTTGTGTACAAACAGCATAGCCTCAGTGTGTGTAGACTGAAAAGAATACAGTGCATTGGATAAACTTTCTCTTAACTTTAGCATGTGAAAACAGAATATGGGAAATTAGGGATTTCTGGCCCATTTCCAAGATTCTTCACCACTTCTCCATAGAACTAAAAACTCAATTCTCAAAAATCCACAGTAATCATGCTTTCACTTTTGAAACCTTCAGGTTAAGATGTCACAATTTCCTAGACACTTAAATTACCTATCCTCTTCTAGGGCCAAATCAACTTTTTTGAAAAGTTCAAAAAATATGACTGGCAAATATCCATTAACATGCCCATTCCTTCTTATCCACTGAAGTGCTGATAAAAAGCAATATCTATAAAATACTGCATTAACTTCTGGAGAATTGATAACCCAATTTTGAAATATGAATACTTAAAATATGTTAATACATATCATAAAGGCATATTCAAATTTCAATCATATACTTTTTCAGCCAATACATTGCATTCTGATCTGAATAAGGCAATTGGAAGAAGCATTTGTGGGTGGTTGCTAAAGGAGCATTAGAGAGGAATGGGTACAGACATGCTCATGCTTCACTATTTGCATGCATAAAATTCTTACAAATAAACAAAAAATGAATCAGCAAATGAATATCCAAATAGTTATAAATAATACAATAAATCACAAATCTTAGTAACTTAGGTACCTAATTTTCTGTTTGGATGTATTTAATGTCAATATATCTTATAAAAGTACTATATTAAGTAGGCACTTAGACATAGCAAATATCAAGACCTGATGATTTTAAATATATAATTACACAAAACACTTAGTTTATGATCCTTCATCCAGATAGATAACTTTATTTAGAGGTTACTTTTTGATGGAAGGGCATGACATGAGACTCCTATCTGACACTATGAATAGTGTTGGATTAAAACAATTAATTTACTTGAGCGCTCCTTGAGCCATATGTTATATGCTCAGAAATAAAGCATTAATCTAAAGTGAATACAATAGGTACTGTTTGAATTGAAAATTGATCATCATTTTCTAAAGGTGTGTTTCAGATGAGGTGGTCAACTGAATGCTCTCAGAATATTTTGCAAGTAAATTGTAAAAGTGCCTCTTGCTTCTTATTTGATATTACCAGAATTATAAATGAACATATGTAAGTTAATGTCATAAATGTTCTATTGACAGTTGATGTAAAATATGTATGCATGTGAGTATGTGTATGTGTGTATTGGTGTGTGTGATTGCATAAGGGAAGAAGAGGAATTTGGGGCAATGACAGAACTTTATTTACGTATTACATAATTGCATTAGAAACAATAATATATATTTAAAACAATGGTCTATTGACAAGTATATGTACATGATTAATATTTATCTACTTTACATACCTTACCTAGAAATAAAAATTCTAAACCTTGTTATGCTATTCCCTAATTCTAAAAATAAAGTGGAGATGATAAATGAAGGTGGGTAAAATCTGTCATTGATAAATACTAGGAGCAAAGAATTTTTTTTTTTAGAACTATGATAGAGCAAGTTATATTTTTTTCATCCTTAGTGCACATAAGTGCAAACACAGTTTTTAAATCTGTCATATAGGTCCTCATACATCAGTTTTTGGTGAAAACAGCAATAGATGAGGCTTTGCTAAAAACCACATGCCAGGAAAGGTTTGTGTGTAAGGGGTAATGCCTACAGATCAATGACATCCTAGTTAACTTCTAAAGGAACACTGAAAAATACGCACATGTGCCAAAAGCAAGAGATCTTAGAGAAATAAACACTGCAACTCACAAGGAGCATAGAACCAATTACTTTTAAATATCATATTTTATGAGAAGTAAGCAGTGAAAATACTTTATTATGTACATGTTCAATTATTTCATTTTAATGAGCCCTATTTGAACATTTTTAGAATATTTCCCCAAATGCTTATTGTATCTAGACTCTGATATATTTGTAATGACTATTTTAAGTCTTTTTATTTGATAGGTTATTTCCTGCTTTAATTTAATATAAGACATAAATTATAGTCCTAATAAAAAAATCACTTCCAGAGGGGATATTGTGATACCTTTGTACCTGATATTATTTTTCAACTTCACTGTGAGACTCCATGTTCAGTGACTCATTTATTATAAATTAGAAGCCCTAATATTTCTGAATTGTTGTGTATTAACTCACTCAGTGAAAAGACATTCATAATACCAATTAACAATTTAGACAGTGTTAGACAGAAAGTGTAGAAGCACCAAGATTAATATTTACCTAAACTTTAACCTGATATTCTCTTTTTTTCATTTACTGTATTCTCAATAATCACACTTTCCTAGTCTAGCTAAGCATCATCTCTTCTTCAAAACTCTCATCATGTGGCTAGTGGTTTCTTCTTGGTACCATTCTTTGCAATATCATGATGACAAACATTGCATCTCAGAGATTACAATATCAAAATCCATAGTAAACAAAGAAGAAGTAATAGAAATGAATCCAGATTTGCATAATGATGGCCAAAGGGTCAAAGAAGCATCTTTTTCAGAGTAACTCCAATGACTATCCAGAAACAACTAAATGAGTCATTTGTTGATTGTATGAAAGACAAAGCATTTGTCTTTCTGAATCTGACTTCTTTAACATAAAGATCTACAGTTCTATCCATTTTCTGATAGAAATCCTGCTTCAGCCTTATCTTGACAATTCTATTCCATCTTCTCTAATATTATAGAAGCTAATTGTGATGGTTAATGTAGTCAATATTGTGATGATAGTTTAGTGACTGAATACAGGATCACCCGATAAATGGCCTGTGGTCAAACCTGTAATGGAATACCTTAATTGCATGATTAAAATGAGAATACTTGTCCATTATGGGTAGCACTAGTCCGTGAAAAGGATCTTAGGTCAGAGAAATTGAAAAGGATACTGGACTTACTGCACTCTGTTCATGGTTGTAGATTTGACAGAACCAGCTATGTCAAGTTCTTGCAACCTTGAAACCATGAGTCAGAATAATATTTTTCTTCTTTAATTCACATTAATTTGTGTATTTTATTAAATCACCTTTCTTTTCTATAAATTCTATCTTCATAGTATTGAAAAACAATAGTATGTGTATCATATGTCATGATTTTTTCTATTATTAATCACATGACATATAAAACATTATAACATAAAAAGAAATAAATTTAGTTAAAATATAATTTTATCATTGTTCTCTTTAATAGTAATATTTATATAGTATTAGACTAAATCATGTGAATCAAAATGTTCTATTCAGCTACATATGCTGCATTTATTAATTAAGTTGAGAATATGTCATATTTCCCTCATTTTATTATTAAGTCAGATGGCATGCAATCAATTATGGGATTACATTACTAACAATTAAAACCAAGTGTTTCATAAATTAACTACATTTGCTTTATTAATATGTCTTTTGCTTGATAAGACTTGGTGTACTAATAAGTAATATTGTCGAGGCCAGCCTGGTCTACAAGAGCTAATTCCAGGACAGGAACCAAAAAGCTACGGAGAAACCCTGTCTAGAAAAATCAAAAAAAAAAGGAGAATAAAATGCAATATAAATAATACTATCCACATTATTATATACTAAAAATATAGGTTAAACCTTCAGAAATGAGCTGGGCAGTGGTGGTGCACACCATTAATACCAGCACTGGGGAGGCAGAGGCAGGAGGATCTCTGTGAGTACAAGGCCAGCCTGGTCTACAAGAGCTAGTGTCAGGACAGGCTCCAAAGCTACAGAGAAACCCTGCCTCGAAAAACCAAAAAAGTAAAATAAAATAAATAAAAATATGAAAAGCCTTTAGAAATGAAATTTCACTGTTTAAATACACTTATTTGAATGCTCAACATGTAGTTCAGTAAAATAATATTTGTCTTCTTGTCTGACATGAAGGAGGCCCTATGTTTGATCCACAGTGACACACAGAAACAAGCATATAAACACACACACACATGCACACACAAGGAACACACACAGAGAAAGAGAAAGAGAAAGAGAGAGAGAGAGAGAGAGAGAGAAAGAGAGAGAGAGAGAATGCCATTTCTGTGTAAGGGAATGAAAATCATCACAGAGTAGTTTTAAAGTATAAAGTCTCTCTTGCATAATGTAATAGAATTGGATACTCTAGCTGATGATCCCAGATCTTGGAATGTCTTGTAATTTATACTGATGTCAGCTATTGAGTTTAAAAGTGAAAGTTGCCCAAATTCTAGGTACTGGTGGAGAAGAGGAATAGAGTCATCACTTTCTGTTTACGCCACAAATATCTCATTTTAGATCTATTAAAACTCCTTATACAAATGATCTTACGATTTTAGAAAATCAAAATTTAATTGCATTAAAATTTTAATTCAAAATTTTATGCATATGTATTAGGTGAGTAGAATAAAAGAAACCATTTTATTCTTTACTTGAGGTAGACCACAGTATGATGAGATTAATTTTACAACCAAGTAAAATCTGAGATATTAAATTTCATGACAAAAATATCTTACAAAAGTTTTTCTGGAACATTTGGTGATTTATGGGAACAATGGAAGAGAATATTTAAAAGAAACATTGCAATGGAAGAACAGATTGTAAATTGGCCTCATAAATCATATGGAAGCATTTGCCTTTTTAGTCCATACAACATAATTTATACTCATTGTGAATTAAAAAATTATTCTTTTTCTAAACCATCTATACTACTTTTATATGTCTTTGTTTTGACATGCACTGTCATTGGGAAACAGAACCTACATGCACGTTTGAACAGTGAACAAATCACAGTACTTATTTAACCATATTATTATTTTACATTTCAGGAAAAAAGAAGATATTTGGACTTCTCTGTGACAAATTTAATTAGTCCAGCACTGGAGTTCTTGGTGTGCAGATTATGACATGCTTCTTGGTTTCACTATCCACTATAGGTTCCTTACCTATAGGTAAGGAAATTTATCTGTTGTGATACTAAGTACTCTTTTTACTTTTTTCTTATCTTATTTTATATGATTTGTATGTTGGCTCATCTAGCCAGACTAGAAAAGTGTAAACATTCCCTTTTATGATTTATAATTCTGTTTTCCATTAGAAATCCTGCTCCTTTTCTCCCAATGCTTAAAACAAATTGTTGTTTTTATATTAACTTGCAAATAGATAGCTCTTATGAAACTGGGGCATCTTTACTTTTTGATATACAGTATATACATTTGCTAAATCACCTTTCTATCTTTAGCTTCCTTCACTCACCAATTAGCCCACTTCCTGTAGTATAAAAGAGTATCTTTTACCCTATTTATTGTATTTTAACTATTGTTATAAAACTCTTCTAGTAAGCACAATCAAATAAAAATATAAGTTTGTCTTTAAACAATTTGCACTCAACAGACATGGGATTCTATATACATTTTTCAGAGTCTTGAACATTGTGCTCAATCTTATCAAATGTTGCATATTAGCTTCTACCTTGTTTTTATTCTTTTGAATATTCCATGATATAGTAGGTCAACTGCATTTGCCTGATTCCTGTTGAGAATCTTTTATATTACTTCCAGATTCCATAGCTTCGAGAAATATTGGAGGAATTTTTTACTCTACATGAGAAGTCAATTCTTCTGTATATATTATAAAATGTCCAGAATTTGCAATATGCACAATGAGAGACTTTATTTTTATTTTATGCTCAACTGCTATCTGTAAAGTGTTTAACATTTTGTGACCCTATTGACTATGGACCAGCATGTTACAAAGAGTTTAATCTATGGGGTTTGGTTACCTTAATAGTTTTTATGTGATACTTTGTTTGCCTTGGTTTTTCTTCTCAGATTTTTAGACAAAGAAACACTTTCTAATCTTGAATAGTGTGGAGCTTGGTATATATAGAACACATAACAGGCAGGCCTCAAACTTATGGTAGCTTTCTGCCCTCTACCATTCCTTGTTTAGGAGTACAGGTATGCATCATCTCACATGGCCTGCGAGGTTAAAAAGTACAGTGAGGTTCAAGTTTTCTGCTCCCATTTTTATTGTTTAGTTCAGTGTGGAAAACGTACACATAAGTAACATTATACAGTCATAAGGTTGTATTTATGTATTTAGAAATATCTATGCACATATTGTGTGTGTATATATAAACATATATAAAAACGTAAACACGTGTAAAAATGAGAAAAGAAGCCACATATTTAAAAGAGAGTAAGGAATGGTAAATGGGAGGATTTGGAGAGAAGAAAAAGGAAGGGGGAACACAATGCAAATATATTGCAATAAAATAATTACAATATATACATACTTATCTATATGACCTTATACATATGCATATATGACTATATATGGCTTATATAGATGTGTTTATATATGAATATGTGTTATATACGTGTGTGTATGTGCATGTGTGGGTATGCGTCCTTTAACACCTCCCTTTCTTCTTCCTGTGCCTCCCGTGTTTGCACATTCATATCTCTACCAAATTCAAAGTCCTAGGTATTTCTCTTAAAAATGTGAACTCACTTTCCACATGTACTCTAGTAGGTTCATATTACCCTGCATGTCTTTCCTCCTGTTAAGCCGGCCTCAAAGTTCATAAAGGAGAGTTAACATTTTCATGCATGTGGGGATTTTTGCAAGCTGCCTTTTCATATCGTTGACATTTTTCTGTGAGTTGTTTTTGTAGCATATATCAAAAGGTGCTGACCCAGCCTCCACAGCTCCTGATTTCAAAGACGACACTTTTCACCAGCACAGTTGTGGCAGGTTTCTTATTCAGTTTCACGACCAGAAAACTTAACAGAATTTTTAACAGGGATATTTGATTGCATTTTGAGGAGATGTAAAAATATATGGAGAGTCATACTTATAAACTAACAGCTCTAATTAAGTGTGTGTGTGTACACGTATACGTGTTAGATATTTACCACCAAGTTCTATTTCCATCAATTATTATTAACTATCCTGTTAGCTGTTTATTTGAAAGTTTTTGTTAAATAGCACATTATTAAATCCTGCCAAATTGAATGTACAGCAATAATAATAATAATAATTCCATTTTGTTGAACTAGTTTTAGCTGCTCCCAATCCTGTGTCTTCTACAGATGGACATAAAACATTTCTCTAAAGTTTATGCTATAAAAATTCGCCTTTTATGATGGTCTGTGATGTTTAATTTTACATTATCTCATTGTCTTGTTTTTGTTTTAGTATCAAAGTTCATGGTGTTTGGTATATAAATTCTGTACTAATTCTGATTAATAACATGATCTAAAGTTATTTCTTACACTGATTTTTAGCCATTTTCATCAGTCTAACTCAGTATAAAATTATAATATCTACAAAATAACTATGTCTTACATTTTCCAATTTTTGAATTTCTAATAGATTTTTCTCTTTCAAATGTATTGTTTCTACTAGCTAATATTCTAACTATTTGTATTGATATAACATATATTAATAATTTTATAGTTATTTACAAGTCTTTATACTATTGATTAATGTATTACATTTTACTTTTGAGACTATATTGGCAGAAACTCATTATGTAGATAAGGTTGTCTTTGAGTTCACTGAAACTTACCTGCCTTTACCGCTCATCTCCTAAAAGTAAAGGCATATGCTACCTATAATTTCAAAAGATTTTCTTTTAAGATTATGGTTTAAGTTTTAAAAAAATCTGAAGAGAATTTATATATTATATAAAATAATATAATACATAATAAATTATAAGTATATATTATAAATATAGAAATAAAAATATTTACCCTAAGAAAGTCATGTCATTTACAAAATACATTAATTTTAAAATAAAAGATTTTATTACATACTCATTAGCTACATTTCATAATAATATAACATAGAAAAGTTGAAATAAGCTTTTCTAGTTTTATGTGAATTCAGTGCTTAGCTGTGGAACTATACTGATATTATTAAGCTCAATTTGATTCTGTGCCTTGTTCTCTTTTAACCGTGGTTCAGCTTTGAAGTATTGTTATCTTAATTATGCTCTCTCCAGTATCTATTCTCTTTTCTTTGCTTTTGACAGCATGGCTTCTCAGTTCTGCTCTCCATGTTTTATTAAACTTAATTCAGCTATACCAGGCTTTCTCACATGGTTGATAAATGAAACAAAAACAAGACAAGAAGGGAGTGAGGATCCTAGAGCCCAAAATTCAGAATAGCACAATAACTTTTCTGACACAATTTATTGCCAAAGTGAGTTTATGTACAAGCTTGCATATGTGAAGTGAATCTAGCTTCCTTCTTTTTTTTAATTTTTTTTATTGAGAAAAAGAAAAGAAAAAAAAGTTTCCACCTCCCCCCAGCCTCCCATTTCCCTCCCCCTCCTCCCACCCCTCTCCCCCTCCTCCCACTCCTCTCCCCCCTCCCTCTCCAGTCCAAAGAGCAGTCAGGGTTCCCTGCCCTGTGGAAAGTCCAAGGTCCTCCCCCTCCGTCCATGTCTAGGAAGGTGAACATCCAAACTGGCTAGGCTCCCACAAAGCCAGAACTTGAAGTAGGATCAAAACCCAGGGCCATTGTCCTTGGCTTCTCATCAGCCCCCATTGTTGGCCATGTTCAGAGAGTCTGGTTTTATCCCATGCTTCTTCCGTCACAGTCCAGCTGGCCTTGGTGAGCTCCCAATAGATCAGTCACACTGTCTCAGTGGTTGGGTGCACCCCTCGTGGTCCTGACTTCCTTGCTCATGTTCTCCCTCCTTCTGCTCCTCATTGGGAACTTGGGAGCTCAGTCCGGTGCTCCAGTGTGGGTCTCTGTGACTATCTTCATCCATCACCAGCTGAAGGTTCTATGGTGATATGCAAGATATTCGTCAGCATTGCTGTAGGATATGGTCATTTCAGGTTCCCTATCCTCAGCTGCCCAAGGAACTAACTGGGGACCTCGCCTTGGGCTCCTGGAAGCCACTCTAGGTTCAAGTCTCTTGCCAACCCTAAGGTGGCTCCCTTAACTAAGAATTGAGCTTCCGTGCTCCCCTATCCAACCTTCCTTTATCCCAATCATCCTGTTTCCCCAAGTTTCCCTCATCCTCCCCTTCTCACTTTTCTCTCCCCATCCCCCGATACTCCCATCCCACCCCACCCCCAAGATCCCAAATTTTCTCCCCTCAATTTTGTCTACTTCCCATATCCAAGAGGATAATTATATGTTTTTCTTTGGGTTCACCTTCTTATTTAGCTTCTTTAGGTTCACCACTATATACTCTAGCTTCCTTCTTAACAATAGCTTAAGAGTTGTGTTGTGTTGACTGAGGTTTCTGTCCTGCCTGGGTCATTAAGGCCCAAAGAAATTACACAGAGACCTACTATAATTATCACCTGATTGGCCTATTAGCTCAGGCTTCTTATTAACTCTTATAACTTATATTATCCCATAAATCTTGTCTGTGTTAGTCATGTGTCTTGGTAACTTTTTCAATAAGGCAGTCACATTTTGCTTTCTCTGGTCTGGTCTCCTCTGTGTCTGGTTGATGACTGCAGACTGAAACTTCTCTCTTCACAGAATTTTCATTACTCCCTCTCTACTTCCTACCTGGTCACCCCGCCTATACTCGCTGCTTGGCTACTGGCCAATCAGCACTTATTTAAAATACAGGTGACAGGGTACAGACCATTGTACCACAGCACTTCCCCCTTATTTTTTTTAAACAAGAACTCTGAATCGAATCTCCTTTGTTTAGCTTTTCTACTGATCGTTATCCATAACAACTTGTAACCAACAAAGGCAAACATTCATAATCCATTTTTGGGGAATGTGGACATAGTTTTCCAGGCTATTTCCTGCTATTGGGGCACTGATAATCTTATGATGACCTAAAGAAAATTTAGAATTATGATCAAGTTCTGTCTGAAGTACCCTATGAGGCTTGATCATCTCAGGTAGAAGTCTTTCAAATGTTCTGGATGTAGAACTCAGACACGTTGGTCATTCCTCCTATCAGAGATTTCTTGTGTGTGTGTGGGGGTGTCTTCTTTGGTTAAACCTGATTTTTCTTAATGTAGAATAAATCTACAGTCCCTCATTTTCTGTGGAAACAAACAAACAAACAAAAACTCTTCTCCAAAGTAACATATCTTTTGTATCTTCTGACTTAAATTTTAAAGTCAAACCATATTAATAATATATATATATGATTAATCGAGCAGCATTTATAATCAAATGCCTTTTAATAGCTTTTGCTCTTTTCTCAGTTGTCAAATAATTTAAAGACAGCACAATAACATACAATATACAGACTTTGTGTATTTTTCATCTTTATATGGCTTTATTTTTGTTGTGCGCAGATTACGACCCCTAGAGAGAGACCACCAGAGAACCCCAAACTGTAATAAGCAAGGTTTAATCAGCATAGTACAAACATGTTTGGAACTCATCTCCACCACCGTCACAACAAGGGGAGTTGTATCTCCTCTGTGAGGTAAGCTTTTAAAGGCATAACTACAAAGAGAATCTTTGAAAATGCTTTGGCATGGGTACAAAGACTTTTGCTCCTCACCATTCTGTTAAGTCAGCTTTTTCTTTGTTTTTAGAGCAAGACCACTGTTCCCGAGTTAGGCCATCTTTATCAGCCTGTACCAGGTGGCTGGCAGGGCTGACCTAAGTGACCTTGTGCTCAGAGTCTCCTGGGTGGGAGAGGGAAAGGCCACTATCTTCCTGGTAAACGTTCTGCTAGGAAATTTCTTCTTGCCACTTTGAGAATAAGGGGTGAGGCTGGCACACGCCTGAAGTCCCAGCCACTTGGGAGGCTGAGACAGGAGGATCGCTTGAGTCTAGGTGTTCTGGGCTGTAGTGCGCTATGCCAGTCGGGTGTCCGCACTAAGTTCGGCATCAATATGGTGACCTCCCGGGAGGGGAGGACCACCAGGTTGCCTAAAGAGGGGTGAACTGGCCCAGGTCTGCCTTGTACACCCCCTGCCCCGCACGCCCTGTATGTTCTAAATTCCAGTTCGCGAGCTTCAGGTAAGGGGCTGGCGGTTGAGGAAACAGAGGCAGAGACAGACCGACACAGGGACCTCCAATTACTGGTACAAAAGCCTGTCTTTAATAGCACCATGGAGGCTTAAATACCCTGCAGTCAATGGCCAACAGGTAAAATCCCATCCTCCGATCCTCTAGGCTAGGCACAGCTTCTAGTAACTTCAATTAGAAGGTTCTAGCAGGGAAGAGCAGCTGAAGGCCAAGACTCAATTGGTCTCAACACAAGTCGGAAATGTAGCAGGTCAAAACTTCCGTGCTGATCAGTAGCGGGAATGCGCCTGTGAATAGCCACTGCACTCCAGCCTGGGCACAACAACTTTAACCTCTATTAATTTTATTTTTATTTTTAATTTTTGGATTTTTGAGACAGAGTTCCTCTGTGTATCATTGGCTGTCCTGGAATTCACTCTGTAGAGAATGCTGTTCCAACACTTGGGAGACAGAGGCAGACAGATATCTATGAGTTGGAGTTCTGGTGGCATACACCTTTAATTCCAGCACTTGGGAGGCAGAGCTAATCCGCGTTTATTTTAAATACAAGTGACAGGGTACAGGTCATTGTCACACAGCAGAGTTGCATTGCAAATGGGCCCCAGGGTTCATTCTAAAAGCAAATTAATGGCTTTTTGGTGGGAGTCATCCAGATGACACATTATGAAAGACTAAGAATTAAAGGAGGAAGAATTGATCTGGATAATGAGACATACAAAACAAAACAAAACAAAAAAAGTAGTATCATTGTCAATTAAATTGGTATCCACCAAAAATACATGCAGGTAAAACATTCTTGATATGGAAGATATGGAAGATAGTATTTATGTATCACATAGTAAATATAATATTTATAAAAGAAAGCAAAGTAAAAATTAAATCTTGTTACATATGCAGTGTACTTAAGTGAAACTGCCAGTAAATTCCTTTGAGATTATTTTCTCCATCACTCATTTTTATTCATATCATCTCTCTATAGACAAAAATATTGTCACCATTACCATTAAACGTCACAACAGCCAACTAAAGGTTATTGCCTGTAATCACCTTCATTTTATTGTTGAGAAAAGAGTGCATGGGGAATCTAAAGTTGTTGACCAAAGGGGTCCCATGGAAATACACAAACACTGGATGATTTTGCCATCATTGGGATGCTATCTACAAACTGACAGAAAAACACCATTGCTGAAGACAACACATAAATCACTGAACATAGAGAATTCAAACTATTAACATTCTAATGTCTTTGGTATGGGAAGGTACTCCAGACTACCAAAAAGAAATGAAAACACCAATCCAGCCACAACACCTTTACAACCTGACTTTCTGCAATGTACACTAGAGAAGTGGTTACACAGGCTATTTCCTGGACAATTGGGGATGGAAGTAGGATTTAATTTTATGCATGTATGAAATCCACAAAACATCAAAATACTTTGATTTGGGATTTCCCTCTGTATGCTGGGATTATCATTAATAAATAAAGGAACTACTTTGGGCCTATAGCAGAGCTGTAAGGCAACAGAGCAAGGAGGGAAAAATTAAACTGAATGCTGGGAGAAGGAAGGCAGAATCAGAGAGAAGCCATGTAGCCCCACCATAGTCAGATGGAATTTTAGCCAGTAAGCCACAGCCACGTAATAATACACAGATTGATAGAAATGGGTTAAAGTAATATGTAAGAGCTAGCCAATAAGAAGCTAGAGCTAATGGACCAAGCAGTGATTTAACTGATACAGTATCTGTGTGGTTATTTTGAGTCTGATCTGCTGTGAGGTAGAAAAACGAACTAGCAGCCCCTCCCCCAACAATACATTTTTTAAAAAAATATAAAATGTTTTGAAATAAATATAAATTAATTTAGCATATATTTATCTTCTATAGCTGCTCCCTATGGTTATTTTATTTATTACTCATCATATAGCTGAAACACACATCACTAACAAAATTTAAGTATAACATAAACTCTGCCTTATAATAATTTCTATCCTTGTTCACATAGTGCTAATTAACTTTTAATCAGAAATGCTGTCTTTATGTGCTCATCATTTTTGAGTCTTTGGATTATGATCAGGTGAAACACTGGTTGGAACCCAGGTGTGAATATTAGGGCACAGTTAGAAGAATAAAACACCTTAAACTGTAGCCATGGAGTAAATTACAAAAAGAAGGAAACTAGAACATAGCCACACAGTCCTTTCAAAGTTATACTACAAATCATATAAGACCCTCTGTGGTTTCTCATCTCTTCAAAACACCTCTGCTCCATCATAGTAGCTAGGCAGGAAAGTTACATGCCTGCCTTCAGGGAATATTTTGTTTCAATGTGAAAGAATTATCAACTTATTCTTGACAAGGATGAAGTACAGATGCTCTTTTATTCATCTCTCAATGATAGTGAAATCCTTAGTTTCTTAGATCATTTGTTTTGTTTTATACTTCCTTTTAATTTTCTATCCTGCCGATTTCAGACATTTAAATGAATGCACTTACTGATTCATGTAATATCCGGTGCTTTATCCTGTTTTCTTCCTTACAGAATTTTAAGGAAGGATTAACAGAACCTTGGCCAATGATCTGCCAACTCTCTCAGGAAAGAGTATGTCATAGATTTTTATAATTTTCATCCTCAAAAGCATAAGGCAGCTTGCTATGACATTTTATTTAGCTGATACCACTCTTGACTCACAGAACAAGTTTATTTAAGTTAAAGATAAGCAGACTTATTATAATATGACTTAAATATAACAAGTAAAAGACTGACTTGAAATGAATGATGTAAGAATAACCAGAAATTGAAAGAAGGTGATTCTGAGATTTGAGAATAATATCTGAGAGAAACAAAGTGAATGCATTGAGCATAACATCTTTGAAGCAAATAGTATGTAGCTATCATTACAAATATCTAGAAAAAAATAGCTGACTCAAAATATTTGTTGCTCAGTTTTTCTATGTATATATTCTATATACACAGAGTGAAAATAAACACTGTATAATGAGCTATTTTGCAATTATTTGTGATTTTTCCTATTGATATTCTAAAAATCTATTTTTGTGTTTTCTGATAAAGGGTCTCACTCTGTAACAGTTGATGGTTTGGAATTTATTATGTATACGAGGCTATCATCAACTAAGATATTTCCCTGCTGTACCACCCTACTGTATTATTAAAGGTGTGTGCCACTATATCCAGCCCAACATGATAAAATGCAAAATTAAAAGCTGAAATAAGTGATAACTAGAAATTTTAAATGGATCTATTTCCCACATTAGATTACCCCAAAGTTCTATGAGAGGTTTACTGATTTTGTTTCTTTTATACTTTTTAAAATTTTATATCTTGCCACTTTTAAACACTTTGATAAATTCAATTCATTATTGACTATAAGTATGTCTATATTTCTGTAGATTTCATGTTTATATCTACAGTGTTGTATTTTTGTAATATAAATGGATGACCAAATTTATATAGCATATAAAAATAGAGGTACACTTCATTCTTCTCCCTTATATAACTTTCGTAACCTGATAACATAAATTGATTATAATCCTATGAATCTAGATTCCATACTGCCATTATTAAGAAGAGTCACAATTATGGTGAACCTTAGATTTGCAGCATTTTACTCCATCGGCACCTTCCCAGCTAAGGCTCAATTTGATATTCTATTATAGAGTTTCTTACAATCTTGCTAAACCCACCTTGAGTGTGGTTGTGGGTTTGTTTTGTCAAAAGAAAGATCTCCAGAGATTAAAGTATCCAGTGTCTCAAGGCAAGATGTCTGTCAGTTACCTACTTGTGTATTAGAGGAACTGTGGAAATGAAGAAAAATTTATCTCCAGTTAGTAACCAGTACACAAGACTCAAAAACCTGGAGAAATTTGGGGAAGATTTATTTATAAATTATTATTATAAATTATAGATTTATGTTTAATTTATTTATGAGTAGCTGTATTTATGTTTTTACATGTTACTGTACAGGCTGGCATAGAGGTGCACAGAGAGGATAGAAGATGGTTAAGACACCTAGAAGTAGAGATACCAGCAATTATGATTCACAGGTTCTGAGTGTCTACTGTTCAACTCCCATCCTTTGCAACAGCATTATATACTCTGAACCATTGAGACATATGCCTAGCCTCAAATTTGTGTTTTGTTTAATCATTTATGAAGGACTGTGGGATATACTGCATCAGGTGGAATTCACAGAAAGCTATTCCTCCATTAATGATGATAAGTAGCTACATGATTGAAAGCTACTCTCTAGATAACTTCGGTTAGCTTAAAATTATGCTGCTATATTTGATTCTACATACTTTGTTGTGTGATAGGGTAAAATATTCTTACAAAAAGGAATGCACACAAATGAGCAAACAACTTATATTTGATAATACAAGGCATTCAGTCAAAACTTGCCAATCATGTTAAGAAACATATCACACAAACGACGAAAAACATATTAATGTTGGAAACAGTGTCAAGAATAAAAAGTTGTCAAGTGTCAAGAATGAGGAATTGAAAAAAACAGACAACCTTGTTCAACTGTTATCAAAGATGGTGAAGGAAGTAGGGAACTGAGAATAGCAACATAAAATCATTCTGATATAAAATTTCTAGCAAAAAGGGGGACTAATTATTATCAAGTAGAAACTCTGATACCAATATTAAATATTCTTGATAAAAAAGCTCTGATACCAATTATTAAATATTCTTGATAAAAAAGCAATAAAGTAAAACACAGAAAACTTCCCAAAAATATAAATAAATAAATAGGAATGAAGATTACCTGGCACAATTAATATGATGGTTATGATGTGTTGTGCAACTTTGCATAAAAAGAGGACAGACTGGATAAATAAAAACTATAGAAGAGAGAAAATTTCTCAAACTTGAATAAACACAATGAAAACTCACAGTGTATCGTCTCCACATGGTAGGGAGGAGTTTGTTTCATAGAAAGAGGAAAGCAGTAAAAGAAGGTAAGGTAGAATATTATGACCAAAGGACATTGCATATTTAAATATACATATTCATGTATAATAAAATGTTAAAAAAGGAAAATTTTAGAAAATTAAAAATATATCCACCAGCAAACAGTAAGGTACATTTTTCTATATCAGTTATAATCAACTTTTCCAAGCAAGCTGTTAGAAAAATTGGCCAACCCAAGAAAGCAGCATCTAGAATTTGTAACCAAAAGACTCATAAAAATATTTGCAAAAATCATTAGATACAATTGAAACTATTGCCAGTTTATAACTGACTCACCATTATTTTCTTCTGTGTCCTGAAGCATTTTAAATAACCATACCATTAAAGTACTTGTATTCTTATGTATTGTTGCATGTATGTCTTCATTCTTAGGATTTGTTGAAATGTTTAAGTGTTATTATTAAGTAATCAGTCAACAATATTTATCATTTCTGTGTTAGAAATATTACTTTTGTTAAAATTTCCAGCAATATTGTCAAATATGTTCACATGTTTGAACAATTTTTATGAAATATATTACAATTGGGAAAAATCATGAGATCAAGTAAGATGGCTTTCATAATTCCAATATTACTTTCTTTTTCTTTTATTTTCTGTTGCTATGTGTCTCACTAGAATATATGAAAGAGGAATAAATATCATGACTTGGAAAACCATTTAGTAAACAATATAGCTTTTGTGAAATCAGTATCACATTTCTGCTTCATTCATGCGGTCATTTTTTATTATTGACAAAATGCTGTGATGTGGAATTTCCCTTTGTATGATGTGATTACCATTGATAACTAAGGGATCTGCTTTGGTCCTATAACAGAGCTATGGGGGAACAGAGCTAGGCGAGGAAAACTACACTGAATGCTAGGAGAAAGGATGTGGAGGCAGAGAGAAGTCATGGAGCCTCGCTGAAGACAGATGCTGGAACAGTACCTGGTAAGCCACTGCCATGTGGCAATACACAGATTAATAGAAATGAGATAAATTAATATGTAAGAGTTAGCCAATAAGAAGCTAGAGATAATGGAGCAAACAGATATTTAAATAATATAGTTTCTGTGTGATTATTTCAGAGCTGAGCAGCCAGGAACTAACTAGTGGCTCCTACTACAATGCTGATTAATACTTTTTCTATCAGCGGTTTTAGCATAACTGTGTGAGTGTGGGTGGGTGTTACTAGATAACGAACTTAGCTATTGTGCATGCCACATACGTGACTAAGCTACATATCTTGTCTTTTTCTAGGAGTTTTGGTTTTTGAAAGACTATCAAATACATTCTTTAAAATTGATGTTTATGATTGATGTTCATTAATTTAATAGTGATAAGTAATAATAACGTCATAAAGTATTATGAAGTAGATGTATGCTTAACTTCAATGCAGGAAACCTATATTTAAGTTGTATTATTGCTGCATTTGTGAATAATAATAGGTATGTAGGCGTGGCTGTAAACATGTAAGACCACAGCACATATGTAAAGATCACAGGACAACTGTTGGAAGCTCCATTTCTTCTTTCACTGTGGGTTCTAAGGATCAAGCTCGGTTGTCAGGCTTTCTGTAGCAAAGGGTTATCTAATGGAGCTATATTTTCAGCCTGATACTCGGGTTTTGTGTTGTTCTGAGACAGGGCTTAATGTATATCAGTTAGCTTAGGAGCTACACTGAACTCTTAATCCTCTGAACTCCACCTTTGGAGTGTCTGGGATAACAGGCCTGTGTGACTTTACCACTCTGGACTAGACAGTCCTGGAACTGGGGCCTCTTTAATGCTTGGTTGGGTTTTGATACATCCTGATGTATTCCAAGCGTGAAAATACATTTTAATCAACATATTACATTCTACTTCTCTCGTTAACTTCAGTATTTTTCTGATAATGTTATGTTCCCACCTAATATTATTTCATTATATCTTAAATATTGAAAAAGAGTATAACATCTTGTTGTACAGTGAAAGGTAGGAACTTGACAAATTCTTAGCAAAGCCATTTTCTATGTTTTTGAGACATGATGACTGATTCTGAATCTATGTGTTGTCTCTCCCCATTGCTGATTCTAAATCTATGTGTTGTCTCTCCCCATTTTCTGTTATATTTTATTTGTATTTTTTAATTTAAAAAATCTAATGATATCAACTGCTTATTCCTCGATCGTAAACATATAATTTTTATTTTATTTTTTTAATTTATTTTTTATTTTTTTTATTTCTTTTTTCTCTTTTTATTTTAATTGAAAGAAAAAAAATTTCCACCTCCTCCCAGCCTCCCATTTCCCTCCCCCTCCTCCCACTCCTCTCTTCCTCCCCCCACTCCTCTCTCCCTCCCCTCACTCCTCTCCCCCTCCCTCTCCAGTCTGAAGAGCAGTCAGGGTTCCCTGCCCTGTGGAAAATCCAAAGTTCTCCCCCCTCCATCCTGGTCCATATAAGTGTCTTCTAGATAGAAGTTTTAAATAGAAACAGACATTTAAAAATTATAAAAAATTCTAACTAGAAGACACTTATATGGAAGGGATTAAACTCTGAGAGCCTCTATCCTAGATGATGGGCCATATTTAAGAAAAGAATGCTGAGAACAGGAGAAATAGTCTTACCCAGGAAAGTTTTTTTTTTAAGACAAGCAATCCCTAACTTAGTAGATTTAGAAATGTGAACAATGTTTTATTTCCTATTAGATAATGAGTTATCAAACTAGAACCAACATATGATACTATCTAAAAATGTGTAACTATTTCTATGTACAAGAAAAATAGTAGCCCTAATAGTATTCTCAATTAAATTTATAGAGTTGGCTGGCCTGTTCACAATACCTGGGAAATGGAATCGTTACAGATGTACATCAACTGATGATTAGATAACGAAAGTGAGAATATATGTATATACATATGGATATGGAGTGGAATAATACTCATCTTTAAAGAAAAATTAAATAATGAAATTTGTAGGAAAATGGAATGATTATACTAATGATATCTACATTCAGGCTCCAAAAGAAAATCACACTGTTCTCTCATCTGAGAACTGAGCTTTCTTAAATTTAATGACATCTTCTGATTTAACAATTATTTACACACACACACACACACACAATCACCGTGCTAACTCTTTTTCATGACTCTCCTATGTATATCTGCTTAGAGATGGCCACTTAGGATTTGAGAATTTGTGCCTGAAGAAGATAATTTTTTTATTAGCCGCCATTAATTGACTGTAGCTCTTTATCTGAAGGTGGCAGGACTGTGGTGTTTAAGAAATAAAGTCTTTAGGTTTGTTTACATGTCCCCAAATTTCATTAAGTCATGTAATCCGTCCTTATTTAAGAGAAACCTCCTTAACTATACTGGTTCTCAGGTTCCTTACATGTATAGGACTGACAATAAAAATTCAGACTTATGGAGCTAATTTAAATTATACAATTCTTGTAAATAAAAATAAATAGCAACATTAGAATGGTATAAGCACTGAAAAGAAACAATTTCTTTGTTACAAGATCTGTAATAAGAGTCATAAGCAAATAATCAACCATTGTGACTATCCAGCCCATATTCCCTGTCTTCTTTACAATTTTTATTTTGTTTACTGTTAAAAATTATGCTTTATATTCTGAAGGCTTTACAGTAATGACATTGATTTTGGTTCCTTGGAAAAAAAGATTAACTCAAGAAATATTGGTAAAAATGTTTATATGGATATTAATCAAGGGATATTTTCTGCAACTGCCTTCTGAAATAGAGAGATGGGGGACTGTACTTCTGAAATATCTTTTTCAGAAATTCTTGCAAGAATTATAGAAAAATATAAACATATTATATAAAATCCAGCCACAGATATGACAAAATAGTTAATATGGAAAGTTATAACAAATGACAAAACTAAGATAGTCCTGTTTGACCCAGAAAGAGGGAGAAAATAGCAGAGGTTATAATTTGTTTATTATTGCTTTTATGTGGAGGACACAATCAACAAACACTTCACCATGGAATGACTACTAATTTGAGTGAATGAGAATAATTGAGGAAAAATTGTCATATTAATATACATGATTATGCATTTGACTGAGATATGTTGATGTTATTTTGAATAAATTTATACAGAACACTTTAATATAACTAAATATTTATGATATATTAAATAGCATATTTAAATAGCAAACTGTTCAATCACTAAATCAAACACTATGAAAGATTTTGTAATTATTTTTCCTTTCAATAATCTTATATAAGGATGTTCTATCATCTAATTACAAATTAGCAAACATACTGAGAGAACAATTCTGAGCAAATTGTAATGCTAGCCAGAGCCGCCTAAGCCAAGACATAAATTTGTATTTAAATGCTACAAGTCATGGCTGCTAACCATCTTGCCATTTTAGAGTCTGCAGTGCAAACGATAAACTGTCATTCATCTCTTTTGTCTATAAAAACTTAGTGAGGGTTGGGTGTGGTGGCACACACCTCAATTGGAGCACTCAGGAGACAGGGGCAAGCAGATCTCTGAATTCATGTCCAGCCTGTCTTCAGAGCTAGTTCTAAGTCAGTCAAAGCAACACAGGAAAACCCTGAGTCACAAAAAGAGAAAAAAAGAATAACAACAAAAACTTACTGAAGAACTACTAGATCTTGGAATTACACATTTCAATACAGCACTGAGTTCTCCTTAATCTATATCATTGTCAAATAAGATATTCATGTTGACAAAAATAAGGAACTCTAATCTGAGGCTTGACGTGATACTGTTATCATCCTGGTAATGTTGGGTAAGCACTTATACTTTTCATAAAATGCTACATTGAGGAAGAAAGCACATTTTCCCTTGCAAAGAGATTACACACTGCTTAAAGCATTAGTAAGCTTGGGCTAGACACAGTTCCACTGGGAAACAGTGGCTGTGCAGTATATTTAGAGATGTGCTGTGTTAGCTAGCTAAATGCTTGGGAAGTGTTTAAGACAAAGGAAGAGGGCATTTTGAGGGTGGTGATGGATTTTGGAGTCTGGTTAGGTCACACACACAAACACACACACACACCCAAAATATAAATAAATAAAATGGAAGAAATGAAACTCAGGATATCAGCTTAATAAAATACTGTGAAGCCCTGTTAACTTTGCTGTGATTTTGAAACGACCTTTCATCCCCACACCAAGGTTAGTGAACTAACGCCTCATCATAGCCCTGTTTTGCCACATTCATCTCCTTGAAACTCGGAGGCTGACCTGCTTTATATCTCACTTAGAAGATTCAGGAAAATCTGAATTGCCCATTACACCATGAGAAGAAGAGGTTGTCACTTTCAAATAATACAGAGTCATGCTCTGAGAAAATCCTTCAGTGTTTGTTATCTAAGAGAACATGGCAACCTAACAAAATGCTATGAACAGTTGAAAAACAGGAATAAATTGTATGAAACCTGTCAAATTATTCATGGCAATTAGTAATTTCTTCAGTGCAATTTCTTTAGTATCGATTAGCTGAGTTTTAACTATACCTACAAGACATACTCAGGTATTGCAACAGCTAAGAATTAAGAACTCTAATTAGAAGTACCCTTGAGTCAGCAACAAACACACAGGGCCAAGGTAAGCTAATAACAAGAGCAGTTTATTAAGACATAAGTCACACATTGACCTGGCTTGCAACAATACGCACAGCTAAGTGATACAGAAGCTAAACCCCTGACAAAGCAAGGCAAAGAACTAGCCATCAGTCCCAAGCAAAGCTGAATTTAAATTGGAGCATTTTCCAGTGAAAGAACAACACGGAGAGTTTTTTAAAGATACAATCTCATATTAAGACACTGTTCGCATAATTGATTTTTCAATATAAACAATGTTGCAGGTAAAATAACCCCAAAGTGGGCAATATTGTCCTGAAATATTTTATTGTTGATAACCTATGTAAAAGACAGCCATGAACAGAAAAATCTGTGAAACTGCCCTGTGGTTGGAACAATGTGCTGTTGGTCTATAGTACCAGTGCTTTGCTGTGTTTCTATTTACAATGGTGCATTTATTGTCTTTTTTAATAGCTAAACTGAATTTGACATAAATAGGAAAAGTAATTAAAGAAACACCCTTTTTCTGAACACTTTTATTTGCTTATATTCGTTCTTTTTCTTTTCTAAAATAATACTGATAGAAGAAAATATTCATATATAGAATAGTTTTCTTTGATGCTTGTCTTAGCTAGGATTTTATTGCTTTGAAGAGGCACCTTACCTCAACAACTTTTTAATGTTTTTTTTAAAAATATTTACTTATTTTTCATCCTCTGCCACAGTTTCCTCTCCCTTGTCTCCTCCAAATTCCTCTTCCCCATGTCCCTCTGTTCCGACCCACCAATCCACTGCTCCTCTTTTTCTGTTTAGGAAAGGGAAGATCTCCAATGAGTACCAAAATTCATGGCATATCAAGTTGTAGTAAGACTAGGCACCCCCCATGTATTAAGACTGGGCAAAGAGATCTAGTATGTGGAGTAGGGTCCCAAAAGTGAATAAAAGAATTAGAGATAGCCCCTGTCACTGTTAGAAGTCCTTCAAGAGGACAAAGCTACAGAACCATAACAAAGCCAGAGGACTTGCATAAGTCTCATACAGGCTCCCTGGTTATTGATTCAGTGTCTGTGAGCCCGTATAATCACAGGTTAAATGATTCTGTGAGTTTTCTTGTCGTGTCGTTAACCTCTCTGGGTCCTACAGTAATTTCTTTCTTTCTTTTTTTTTTTTGCAAGATTCTCTAAACTCTGCCTAATGTATGTCTGTGTGTCTACACCTAGCTGGATGAGACCTCTGTGATGATAGGGGTAGAAAAAACTCTGGTCACAAGAGATGGCCATTTCAGGCTATATAGACACTATTGATAGGTATCATAGCTGGCATAATTCTTGTAGATTCCTAGAAGATTCCCTTGTGCCAAGTTTTTACATGACTCCAAATAGGAAAACATTTAGTTGGGCTGCCTTCCAGTTCAATGTTGTAGTTCATTATTGTGTGGCTGCAACCATGATGGTACACGGGCAGACATGGTGCTGGAGATGACATTAGGAGTTCACATACATATGGATCCAATAAAGCAGGAAGAGAGAGTGACACTGGACCTCGATTGAGATTCTAAAACTTGAAAACCAACCCCTGAGTATCACACTTCTTCCAAAAAAGGCCACAACTACAAATACTGCACCCTCTACGAGCCTATTGGGAACATTTTTATTGAAACTACTACAGTACTAGAATATATATTAAATGGCATATAGGTCCTTCTGCCAATTATTGAACGTGTTCTTACTTCATACTAGTATGACAAAAGCAGCTAAAAAGTCAATCGGCAATTCTGACATTTAAATCATATGATTTATTAGGTTTTAGATGCGTAATTATTATAAGGCTTGAATTATATAGGTATATATACTATATTTACATGTAGGTATGGTAAAGATATTCATAAAAGCTCTACTAGAGTTTAACACTTTATTTTTTATTATGTACACAAATCATACTAACTGCTACTCACCGTCAAATCTTACTGACTTTGTTGGGTTTAAAATATGATCTGCCACAGATCATTTTATTTTGTATATTGAAATGTAGTGACATCAGTGTTTGTATAGTCTGTATCTTTGTGTAGTATGTATAGTGGTATCTTAATTAATTCAAGCAACATATGCTAGAAAAATACTTAGATATACTGGCTGTTTGTATTTAAATTGTTTTATTGTTGTTTTGGATATTAACACAACACTGATTAGAACTTTTTTCTTTTATTGAAAGTAGATTCTTTACTCATACAATAAATCCTATTTTCATTTTAATGGCCCTCCCAGTCCCACCTTGTGACTTTTCTCCCCTCCAGATCTACTCTGTTTCTGTCTCTCATTAGGAAAGAAGAGGCTTCTAAGAGATAACAACCAGGCATGACAAAATAAAATATAAAAAGACAAAGCAAAAACTATCAATTCAATGAGTTGGACATGGCAACTCATCAGGAGGAAAAGAGTCCCAAGATCAGGCAAAAGAGTCCAAGACCCAGTCATTTTCATAGACAGGAGTCTCATAAAATCTATTAACCTAATAGTTATAAAATATACTCAGAATATACATGAAGGAATTGTGCTTGTTGCCTAGGATTCTGTGAGCTCAATTGTGCCTTGCTTACTTGATTCAGAGGGCCATGTTCTCCTGGTGTGCTCCATTCTCTCTGACTCTTACAATCTTTCTGCCTCCTCTTCTGCCAGATTTCCTGAGCTCTGATGTATGGGATTTGATGGACACCTCCAATTTAGACTCTGTCTCCACAAACTGTCTGGCTGTGGGTCTCTATATCAGTTTCTATCAGCTGCTAGATGAAGCCTCTCTGATGATGATTGGATGAGGCTCTAATCTATGAGTGTTGCAGAATAGCATTGGAAATATTTTTCTTACCATTTTTTAGACCAGCAGTGTTTGTTGTTAGCCTAGCACTCTGGGCTATTTAGTCTCTGGTTTTTGGTTACCCAGGCTGTGCCAGATATGGGTACCCTCTCATGGAGCTGGTTTAATGTCAAATCAGACTTTGGCTTGCTACTCCTGAAAATTCTGTACCACTATTACTCTAGCATATTTTGCAGGAAGATCTTTATACTACCTCAGAGCTCAGGCAACCAGGCAGAAAAGGAGGCAAAAGATTGTAAGAGTATATAACAGGAAAATAAGGCCTCCTGAATCAGCTAAGCAAGGGGCAGATGGTTTTGTGGCAGGGTTGTTGTTGATATTTCTCTTTCAGTAGCCTATAGAGCATCTTCACACCTCAAAGACACTAGGACATAGGTGTGAGGGCTTTATGTAGTCACAAGTTCGACTTCTTTGACTTCAATGAATTATATGTGTGCTGTCATTTAAAATAGGATCTCAATGACAGTTACCTGAGAACAACACTTTGTCTTAGCATCAGGATTGATTAGTTGGGGACATCCACGTGACCCCATGGGCCAAGAACTCAGTTGAATGCAGTCATGTCTTTTTGGGAGCTGTAGACCCTCAGACCTTGAAGTTTCTTTGACTCCTTCCTTGGCGGAGTAAACAATTTGCTTTTCCATGCTTGCAGCTGCTCTGAGCATGAAACCGTCATGAGTTCCTGATACAAGGAAGAGGTTTCTGGTGGGCTTTTCATGGAAAATTCTGAGAGCTAAGGTCACTAGTTAAAGAGAGCACTATATAAACTGCCTTGGAACATAATAAAATTGACATGCTTGCTTCAATAATAAAAGGGAACACGAATAAAGTAGTCTTACACTAGCTTCTGTCTATTCTTTACTCGCCAGACCCTTGCCTGACTGCGGTTCCTGGTGGTGCAGGCTCTACAATGTCTCACCAGTGGAATCCTTGCTTGGCTATATGAGGACAGTTGAGGTTACATATTCCCTATTATTAAGGTAACCCTCCATTTGGATCACCTTTGTAGGTTCCAGGAAGTTCCCACTTCACTAGGTTTCTACACCACTCCCCAAATGGTGTAGAATTCCAGATACCTCTCTCTGAGTATGTTCCAGCACTGGTCAATGCTAACACCCTGATAGGTTTCCATCCTCAGTTGCCTTTTAAACTGAGCCATCTCTTCCCACTGTTGTTCCCTCTATCCCATCCCCCATTTTACCACTCTGATAGGTCTTCACTGTCCTGCAGTCAACCCATGAGTCTATTTTATTTCCTTTCTCAAGGGAGAGCTATACCCTCCCCTCAACAGCTTCCCAGAGCCTCTTCTTTACCTAAGCTTTTTGGGTCTTTGAATTGTAGCTTGGTTACCATTTACATAATAGGTAATATCCTGTTTTAAATAAATACATACCATATTTTTATTTGGGAGTATTTTTTTTCTAGTTTCATCCATTTTCCTACAAATTTTATGATGACATTTTCTAAACAGCTGATTAACACTTCATTGCACACTTCATTTTATTTCTCCATTTTTCTGAGCAAGTGTCCCTTTGGTAGGATGTGGTAGAATCCTTTGTGTACATGCCCGTGAGTGGGATACCTGGTTCTTGTAATAGCTTGATTCCCAGGTATATGGGGAAATGCCATATTGATTTCTATATTGACTGCACCAGTTTGTACTCTCAGCAGCAATGGAGCAGTGTTCCTCTTGTTCCATATGCTCTCCAGAATGAGCTGACACTTGTGTTATTGATTGGATATTAGTCTTCTATTGAATAGGTACTTCTCATTTTGTAGACTGCCACATTGTCCGGTTAATGGTGTCTATTGCCTTACAGAAGGTTTAAGTTTCATGAGGTCCCATTTACTAATTGTTGATCTTAGTACCTGTAACACTGATACTCTGTTCAGAAATTCATCTCCTGTGCCAATAAGTTAAAGGCTATACCCCATTCTCCTGTCTGTCAGTTTCAGTGTATCTGGCTTTATATTGAGATCTCTGATCCACTTTGACTTGAGTTTTGTTCAGTGTTATAAATATGGATCTATTTGCACTCTTCTACAAAAAGACATTCAGTTTAACCAGCACCACTTATTAAAGATGTTGTCTTTTATTTTCCCCTTATATATATGGATTCTTTACCAGAATAACTTGGTCAAGGTGAATGCACCAAATTAAAGGGAACACGAATAAAGTAGTCCTACAGTAGCTTCGAATAGGGCATAATAAGGGGTACTTTATTTAGGGGGGACCCACAAATCACAACGGGGAACAGGAAAAAAATCCAGCATCCCTGTGAGAGTGGTGAGAGAGAGAAAGAGAGCCAGAGCAGTGGGCACACATCTTTTGTTACCCAAGGCCATGCCCAACCTAGTCCAGCTTCTCAAAGGCCATTGGCAAAAGAAGGTTCCCCCATCAACTTGGTTTTGTTGATTCAATTCCATTGTCTCTTTTTATACCAATTCCATTCATAATTTATTACTATACTGCTGTAGTAATAAAATGCATCTTAAAATCAGTAAAGTAAGACCTCACTAGCTGTTTTATTGTAAAAGATTATCTTAGCCAACCTGAGAGTTTGGTTTTCCTTGTTAATTTGATAGTTGTCTTTTCAATTTTAAATGTCTGCAAAACATATTTTTGTAATACTTTGTAATAATTTCAACTACAGTTCTTTTTAGGAAAATTACATTATCTCCAAAATTTTTCATATATATTTTCCTTGACTGCTTGGCTAAAGGAATTACAAGGAGCATTAAAACTTTGGGGAAAAAATAATGGTTAAAAAAAACAGTATTTGCAAACAGTAAAGCATGTTTTGTATCTGTGTTAAATTTTCAGTATTCTCTAGGATGCTCTCCTGCCATGGCAGAAAGTTAATGTTTATTCTTCATTATGTCTCCCGGTCTTATTTACTCTTTTCAATTTCCACTGAAATACTCTTACTCATTTTCATACATTTTCTATTCATTAACATAATTAGAAAATTACAAAAAAATAAGTAAATAAAATTATCTACATTTATGGAACACAAAGCTAATTTTGAAATAAATTCTCCAGATTCTAACTTCTAGTTCAGCAATTGAGGAAAATAATCATTGGTAAAATTTTCAAAGTGTTGGCGGACTGATTTTATGAAATGAATCTAGACAGTGTATTTAAGAAAGTATTTACTAGTCAGTTTTGCATTGGTTCATTAAACCTTTCCAAGTTAATTTTCAAAAAAAGTTAATTTATTCACACTGTTCCAATAGATTTTATATTCAGTTGTGTTCTATGGATATTTTATCAATTGAGGTTACATATTTCCAAATGCCTCTAGCTTGTGTTTAATTGACATAATACTAGCAACCACACCCATAATGAGTCCCTATCAAGCTTGATACTCAGGAACACCAGGGACAGTCCTATGGACTAGAACCAGAAAACATGTACGGATTCTAACCTAACCTGAAAGTTGAGAACCAGGATTGCTAAGGACTTAGGATCAATATTGCAACGTTTTCAGTACAATAGTAAATGAATACCCTCCAAATCTTGTTATTTGATCCTTCAGTGAGGGGGATACTGTGGTGGTTTGAAAAGGAATGTCTGAAATAGACTCACAGATTTGAATTATTGGTCACCAGGAAGTGACCCTAATAGGATGTATTGCTTTGTTGGAGAAAGTGGGGCACTGGGGGTGGCATTTGTGGTTTCAAATACTCAAGGCAGATAGAATATCCCTCTCTACCTGCTGCTGGATGATTCAGATGTAGAACTCTTCACTCTTCAACAGTCGCATGTCAGTTGGTTCACAACTGTGATTCCTGCCATGATGACAATGGACTAAATCTCTAAACCTGTAAGTGAGCCACACTGAAATGATTTCCTTTATAAAAGTTGCTGTAGTCATAGGGTTTCTTCACAGCAATAGAAACCCTACCTAACACAGATACTGACTTCCTTAACTGCTAAGGGAAGAACATTCTTATGCACTCCACCAAATCAAACATTCATATTTCCAGAAAGATTCTTTGAGATATACCAAGCAATATTTATCTGCTACCAAGTATTCCACAGTCCTGCCAAGTTGAAAGACAAAATTAAACATCTCATGAAGTCTCAGGGTTATCCTGGGTACGCAGATTATTGACCTATGCAGAAGGCACAGTTTTATTTTAATTTGAACGTTTGATGACTCTTAGGGCAATTGCAAATATGGCTCTGGGATTCAGCCAGTTTTGTATGGTTTCCATCTGAAAAGACTAGTATAGAAGATAAATGAATGCTTACAAATTCATGGATAAAAAGCAATATTGTTTTTAGTAAACACAAAACTGAAAGAAATAGCCATGAGAAATGTGCCACGATTTGTATGTCCTTTGCTGATTTGTATAATGTCAAACATGGAATATCAGTATGTGGATATTTCTTTTCTGTTCTCACCATAGATTACTAATTTAGCCCGACAAAAGTTTCTTCTAATTTTCCTCTTGTCATTTTTCCACAAATGACTATATTTGGGTTATCTCTCTTATGGTGTTCTTTGAATAACACATAAAACAAAGTATATAAAAAATAAAATTCCCTATCTAAGAAAACATTCTGTAATCAGAATAGGTAGCTATTATAGAATTGTCTATAATAGGTTACTTGGCCTTTTTCCTTTGCAGCTCTTAATATTCTTTCTTTAACGTGTATATTTTGTGTTTTGATTATTATATGGCGAGGGGATGTTTTTCTTTGATCCAGTCTGTTTGGTGTTCTGTATGCTTCTTGAATGTTCAAAGGGATATCTTTCTTTATGTTGGGAAAGTTTTCTTCCATAATTTTGTTAAAAATATTTTCTGGGCCTTTGAGCTGTGATTCTTCTCCTTCTTCTATCCCAATTATTCTTAGGTTTGGTCTTTTTATTGTGTCCCATATTTCTTGAATGTTTTGTGATGCGAATTTGTTGACTTTGCTGTTTTCTTTGATCAGTGCATTTATTTTCTCTATGGTGTCCTCAGAATATGAGATTCTTGGAATATATACATATTAGAGTACTACTCAGCAGTAAAAAACAAGGACTTCTTGAAGTTTGCAGGCAAATGGATGGAAATAGAAAGCACTATCCTGAGTGAGGTAAGCCAGACCCAAAAAGAGGAACATGGGATGTACTCACTCATATTTGGTTTCTAGCCATAAATAAAGGACATTGAGCCTATAATTCGGGTTCTTAGAGAAGCTAAATAAGAAGGAGAACCCAAAGAAAAACATATAGGCATCCTCCTGAACATTAACCTGCATCAGGCGATGAAAAGAGACAGAGACAGAGACCCACATTGGAGCACCGGACTGAAACCTCAAGGTCCAAAGCAGAAGGAGAGAGAGCACGAGCAAGGAACTCAGGACCACGAGGGGGGCACCCACACACTGAGACAATGGGGATGTTCTATCGGGATCTCACCAAGGCCAGCTGGCCTGGGTCTGAAAAAGCCTGGGTTAAAACTGGTCTCACTGAACATAGTGGACAATGAGGACTACTGAGACCTCAAGAACAATGGCAATGGGTTTTGATCCTACTGCACGTATTGGCTTTGTGGGAGCCTAGGCAGTTTGGATGCTCACCTTACTAGACCTGGATGGAGGTGGGTGGTCCTTGGACTTCCCACAGGACAGAGAACCCTGTTTGCTCTTTGTGCTGACGAGGGAGGGGAACTTGATTGGGGGAGGGGAAGGGAAAGGGGAGGCGGTGGTGGGGAAGAGACAGAAGTCTTTAATAAAAAATAAATAAATAAATAAATAAATAAAGAATTAGTAAATAAGAAGCCTGAGCTAATGGGCCAATCAGTTTATAACTAAAAAAAAAAAAAAAAAAAGAATTGTCTATAATAAGCTAACTCTTTCAGATGCTTAATAACTGTGATTTTTTTCTCTTCAGACTGGGTCCTTTTGGAAAAAAAAACTAAATATTTTCTGTTTTTTATCTTTATGTTGCTTTGACTTTCTGTCATCTATTTTCCAATTGCTAGCATCCACTCATTACATCTGTTCTTGAGAGCTCATAAGCAGAGTCTGGTTGGATTAGCTGTGCAACATGTGGATGGTTGCTTTTTAGTTGTGTGATGTTGTGTGTTTGCATATTGAGAGTTCATATGTGTGGATGTGGGTGTAAAAGCCTAATGTCAATTTAAGAGAATATTCCTCAGGATCTATCCATCTTTTATTTTTTCTCTTCATTTAGATACTTTTTCTCACAGAACTTGAGCTTATTTTTTTAAACTAGAGTAGCTAAGCAGGTATTGCTAATGATTTTGATATATCTGTATTCCTGGTGTTGTGATTATAAGAGCATACATCACAATAAAAAATTTTTTGTACATGTAGAGATTTTTATGTCTTTTATTTTTATGCATGCCTTGATAATTTCATTCATAAATACAATGGCTCTGAACTTAACTCAGACCTTCATGGTTATATAATAATAAAGTTAATTTTTAATTAATTAATTTTGTTTACAAAACCTCTTAGTTCATTTTACATACCATTTCCAGTTTCTTTCCCTCCTCCCCCATCCTCCCTTTACTTCCAACTTCTCTTCACCACAAAACCCACCCACAGAGAGAGTAAGGCTTCCCATGGGGAGTCAACAAAGTCTAGCACATTACTTTGAGGAAGGACATAGGCCCTTCCCACTATATCTATGCTGAACCAGGTATTCTTCCAAAGAGAATGGGGAAAAAAAAAACAACAACAGTTCAAGATAATGGGATAAATCCTGGTTCCACTGTCAGTGACCCCACAGACTGCCCCAGGCATACAACTGTTACCTACATTCTGAGGGCCTAGTTTGGTCCTATGTTGGTTACCCTGAAATCAGTCAAGTCACTGAGTTCCCAATTAATTCATATTAGCTGTTTCCATGGGTATCTCCATCATGGTCTTAACCCCCTTGCTCATATGATCACTCCTTCCTCCCTTTGAAAAGACTTTGGGAACTCAGCCCAGCACTTCACAGTGAATCTCTGCATCTGCTTCCATCAGTTGCTGAATGAAGGGTCTATGATAACAATTAAGGTATCATCAATCTGATTACAGAGAAAGGGAATTCAGGCACTCTCTTCACTATCACTTAGGGTCTTAGCTGGGATATTCCTTGTGGATTCCTAGGAATATCTCTAGAGCCAGGTTTCTCACTAGGCCCATAATGGATCCTTCAATCAAGATATCTATTTCCTTGCCTTCCTTCTCTGTCCTTCCCTCGTCTCAACCATCCCATTTCCTCATGTTTTCTTCTCCCTGCCCTTCTCTCCTCCTCTTCCCCTTCTGCCCTCACTTCTCCCCCCACCTCCATGCTCCCAATTTTCTCAGGACTTCTTATCTATTTCTACTTCACAGTGGGATCCATATATATTTCTCTTAGAGTTCCTCATGTTACTAAACTTCTTTTGGATCATGGACTATACTAGTAATCCTTTACTTTATGTCTTAAATTCACTTATGAATGAGTACATACAGTATTTATCTTTCTGGGTATGAGTTACCTCACTCAGCATAGTTTTTTTTTTCTAGTTCCATTCATTTGCCTGCACATTTAAAGATGTAATTGGGATTTTTGTTTTGTTTTGTTTTACCTTTGAACAGTACTCCACTGTGTAAATGTACCACATTTTCTTTATCCAATATTCAGGTGAAGGGCATCTAGGTAGTTTCCAGGTTCTGGATATTACAAATAATGCTGCTATGAACATAGTTGAGAAAATGTCCTTGTTGTGTGATTGAGTATACTTTGGGTTTATGCCTATGAGTGGTGTTGTTGGGTCTTGAGGTAGGGTGATTCCAAATTTTCTGAGAAACTGCCACACTGATTTCCAAATTGACTGTACAAGTTTTTTTCCCACCAGCAGTGGAGGAGTGTGTCCCTTTCTCTGTAGCCTCTCATACATAAGCTATTATCGATGATTTGATCATAGCCATTCTGACTGGTATAAGATGATATCTCAGAGTTATTTTGATTTGCATTTTCCTGATGGCTAAGGATGATGAGCCATTCCTTAAGTGCCTTTTTGGCCATTTGCAATTCTTTTTTGAGAATTCTCTGTTTAGATCTGTAAATCATTTTTTAAATGGATTTTGTTATTTTAATGTCTAGTTACTTGAGTTTTTTAAAATATATTTTGTAGATCAGTTCTCTGTCTGATGTTGAGTTGTCAAGATTTTTCCTGTTCAATAAGCTGCTGTTTTGTCTTATTGATTGTGTCCTTTGCCTTACAGAAGTTTCTCTGTTTCAGGAAGTCACATTTATTTATTGTTGTACAGTTCTTTAAGATTGTCTAATATCCTAATATGAAGTTTTAATCTTTAAGCTATATAGGTATTAAAAATTATAGATCAATAGACATTCATGTTTGTCATGGTTATAGTAGGACAAATCAAATTATTTAGTACATAGAGACTGTATTCATCATGGATAGATAATCTTCATCTACTTCAAAGAGCTGTAAAATATGACATTTTGAAAACTTAGGGTTTTGTTGACATGAGACACAATTGCTCCTGGCAGCACTGATTTATTCCTAAGAGATTGTTGAGCACCAAAGACACTCCACTTGGAACTTGTTTTCTTCTAGGCAAAGCTGGCCTTTGGGCAAGAAACATCCCATGCCTCAATTACTGACAAAATGCACTGTCTGGACTGGACAAGCAGAATACAAAAAAAAAAAGACTTCCAAACCTTGCCAAGGCAGGGTAAGATGGTTTTGAAAAATTTCTTGCCTCTAAAAATGTTCTGTCATTTACTCTAGGCCTTAGCCAAAGTTGGTTATTCCAACATTACAAATGAGACTTTGGGTGATTGCCCAGGTAGCCAGTTGTCTCTGTCATTTACTGCACATTTTGAAAGCTGCTTGATTACACTTTCTGCCTGCTCAAGGTCTTTGATGGGGTCAAAGACAAGATAGCTGTAGTTACTTTCTTCTTAGACTTAACTAAATAATTTCTAATACAAGATTTAGACTCCTTAAGATAGAATTATTATTAAAACATTTAGCATACATTTCTTGCTTAATATTGTTTATGGTGATTGTAATGATAATTTTTGTACTTGATATCTGTTCTTAATGTACATGGTTTTATATTGGGTTTGGAACTCTCTTATTTAGACAAAAGAGGGAAGTGATGGGGAAGTTCCTTTAACCAATGGTCTTTGAGAAGCTGGACCATGTTTGATGTGACCTTGTACCAAAAATGTGTGGGTCCACCCACTTTCTCTCATCTGGATGCTCGGTTCAGTTCCTGTTCCTGGTTCCTACAGAGCCTGTTATCTATGAGTTCCCCTTAAGTAAAGAAGCCCTTTTTATACCCAGTTCTGAGCTAGTGTTGATTTTATTTTATTCACATTCACCTTCATATGTGAATTAATATCGGAGTCTTTGATTCAATTCCGTTGGTCCACCTATCTGGTTTTATGCCAATTCTAAGAAGTTTTCATAACTATAGCTCTATAATAGAGCTCGATGTCAGGGATGGTGACCCCTCCAGAAGTTTCTTTATTGTACAGGATAATTTTGACTCTCCTGGGTTTTCCTTTTTTTCCATATGAAGATGAGTATTGTTCTTTCAAATTCTGTGAAGAATTGTGTTAAGATTTTGATGGGTATTCCTTCTTATTTAGCTTCTCTAAGATCACGAATTATAGGCTCAATGCCCTTTATTTATGGCTAGAAATCAAATATGAGTGAGTACATCCCATGTTCCTCTTTTTGGGTCTGGCTTACCTCACTCAGGATAGTGTTTTCTATTTCCATCCATTTGCCTGCAAACTTCAAGAAGTCCTTGTTTTTTACCGCTGAGTAGTACTCTAATATGTATATATTCCATACTTTCTTCATCCATTCTTCAATTGAAGGGCATCTAGGTTGTTCCAAAGAAAAACATATAGGCATCCTCCTGAATAGTAACCTTCATCAGGTGATGAAAGGAGACAGAGACAGAGACCCACATTGGAGCACCGGACTGAAATCTCAAGGTCCAAGACAGGAGCAGAAGGAGAGAGAGCACGAGCAAGGAACTCAGGACTGCGAGGGGTGCACCCACACACTGAAACAATGGGGATGTTCTATCGGGAACTCACCAAGGCCAGCTGGCCTGGGTCTGAAAAAGCCTGGGATAAGAACGGTCTCGCTGAACATAGTGGACAATGAGGACTACTGAGAACTCAAGAACAATGGCAATGGGTTTTGATCCTACTGCACATATTGGCTTTGTGGGAGCCTAGGCAGTTTGGATGCTCACCTTACTAGACCTGGATGGAGGTGGGTGGTCCTTGGACTTCCCACAGGGCAGGGAACCCTGATTGCTCTTTGGGCTGATGAGGGAGGGGGACTTTATTGGGGGAGGGAGAGGGAAATGGGAGGCGGTGGTGGGGAAGAGACAGAAATCTTAAATAAATAAATAAATAAATAAATAAATAAATAAATAAATAAATAAATGATTTTGATGGGTATTGCATTGAATCTGTAGACTGCTTTTGGTAAGACTGCCATTTTTATTAAGTTGATGCTACCTGTTTAAGAACATGGGAAATCTTTTTTTATTTTCTGATATCTTTCACAATTTCTTCCTGGTTTAAAAATTTAAAGTTCATGTTATACAGTTCTTTCACTTCTTTCATTAGTGTTTTCTCAAGATATTTTATACTATTTGTGGCTATTGTAAATGGGCATGTGTCTCTGATTTTTCTTCTCAGTCCTTTTATCATTTGTATACAGGAGGACTACCGACATTTTTGAGTTTTATATCTTATATCGGGCCACATTACTGAAGGTATTGATCAGCTGTAGGAGTTGCCTGGTAGAATATTGTGGTTAATTTATTTATCCTATCATATCTATTACAAATAGTGAAAGTTTGATTTCTTCTTTTCCAATTTATTTCCTTTTGATCTCCTTTTGTTGTCTTGTTGCTCAGGTTAGAACTTTGAGCACTATGTTGAATAGATATATAAAATGGATAGCCTTATTTTGTTCCTAATTAATTGAGCTCTCTCTCAAGACAAACATTTGATTTTTTTAAAAAATTAAGATAGCCTCCAGAGATAAGTTTATTGTTGAAAAATTTTCTTTCTCCACATATATATGTATATAACAAATTATTCCAAATTTTACTGGGAGAAGAAAAATAGAAACAAGGAACACAATTCATGTAAGAAATGTGGATTAAAACCAACTAAGAAAAGTCTGTACACAGCACTTATTCTGTTACTTATAAGTTAGCCTAAAATTTTCAGTAGAAAAAATTCTATAGGTGACAAATGTTTTCTATAATATAGCAATTACAAATTTAATTTTAAAAAGTGAATAGCTTTCCTAAATACAAATGAAAAATGGGCTGAAACAAAATCGGCCTCTAAGAGCTTCCACTATAGCATCAAATAATATAAAGCATCTTGGGAAAATTCTAACCAACTAAGTGAAGGACTTGTGTGATAAAAAACTTCAAGTCTTTGAAAAAAGATATTGAAGAAAATAACAGAAGATGGAATGAACTCCTATGCTCAGGGATTATAGGACTGACAGAATTAAACTGAGAATCCTACCAAAAGCAATCTACAAATTTAATGAAATCCTCATCAAAATTCCAACACAAAAACAATTCACAGATTCATATGAAATACCAAAATTTCAAGATACCTTAAAACAGTCCTGAATACCCAAAGAACTTCGGGTGATACCACTATCCCTGTTATCAAGCCTGATGCATTTTGGCTTCTTGCTAAATATTTCTGTGTCCAAGAAGTTAAATTTAGTCAAGAATATTAAAAGGGAGGTTCTGAATGACACAATAGATACAGCAGTTTAGATGATCTTTTTGGGGTGATGGGGGATTGTCAAGGCTCCTACATGATCTCCATACTCATGTACCAATAGTAAACTTATTTCTTATTAAACTAAGCTATACTTTTTAATATATGAATCTCTATAACAGCAGGAAACAGCTTCCAATTGGCTGCAATGTTTTTATTGAGTCTATATTTGCAAATAGGGTGCCAAATCTAATATCTAAGTCATATAACCTTGTTAAAGTCCACAAAAAAAGAAGTCACCAGTGAAATTCATGTTATATAAAAGAGCATCTTAGTTTGAGACTGTTGCTAGTTTAACAGGAAAAAGAGGTGGATACCAGTTTCTAGATTTTTATTCATAAAATGTAATATAGTGATAATTTAGATGTTTTTATTTAGTCTTAGATTTTTTTAGAGAAAAGGGCATTTTATTTCCAATGGATATATTTAATTGAAAATAGATTATTTTCTCACACAATATAACAATTATATTTCCACTCCTTCCACTTCCTGCCTACTTGCCCTCCCCTCATTTCTGTATCTCATTAGAAAAAAAAACAGATTTTGAAGTGATAATGCCCAACTATTACAAAATAAGAGAGAGTAAAATATTTCATATTGAAGTTTGGTTTGGTATCCTAACAGGAGAAAATGGTCCAAATAGCAGATGTAAGAGTCAGAGAGCCACTTATTTTCATTGAAAGGAGTCCCATAAAAGTACTAAGCTAACTACATAATAGTCTTAGATTTTTTAAAATATCATTTATTTATGAATTTTCTTTTGAAATATTTTAAATTGCATTTTTGTTAAAGCAGTGTTCATTTTTACTATTAAAATGCTGTGGGACAATGGCTTTACCCTGTAAAGATTTGTTTCTTGTACTTGTTTAATAAAATGCTGATTGGACCATAGCCAAACAGGAAGTAGAGGCAGGGCAATGAGAATAGGAGAATTCTGGGAAGAAGAAAGCTCAGTCTGCAGTCATGACCCAGCTGCAGAGGAAGCAAGATAGCAAGATGTGACTGCCTCTCCAAAAAAGGTACCAAGCTACATGGCTAACAAAAATAATGGGCTAATATAAGTTATATGAGTTAATAAGAAGCCTGAGCTAATGGGGCAATCAGTTTATAATTAATGTAGACCTCTGTGTGATTTCTTTGGGACTTAACAACTTTGGGTACCGGGTAGGACACAAAGCTAAGTCAACATTATAAGACTAGGAGTCCCATGAAGTTTCTGTTACAAATTGTAAAATCATAATTTCATTAAAATTTGTATTCATTTTCCTTGCTGAACATCTACATTGATTTCTTGGAAAATTTTATTTTGTACTTCTTTGCAATTACATTTAAGTGGTTTGTTACAAATTATAATTTATTCATTGATTTTTCAATAATTACACAATTATCTTTATATAACTTCACTGTGAATATTTTCTTACTTAAGAATTAAAGAGCAGTAACTAGACTTAATTAACACTTGTAAAGAATTCATTACTCACATGAAAATATAAAAATACAGCTCAATATCTGCATTCCATCATTATTCATTGTTGTAGTTTATATCAGGAATGATTTCATAATTTCTTTTGATGTCTAGACATTGTTGAATTATCAAGAAAATAATTCCTCATGTTTTCTAAAAGACAAATGTTCTAATAACAATAGACCAATATTTTCCTCTCTACATTTTTAAATGAACACCATCCTTTGCAATCAGACTGTTGTAGAATATGAAAATAGCAGATGATACAGTAATGAGTGCTCCTTAAAATTTAGGAAAACAAAAGACAACTGTTTAGTTATTTATGATTTGGGGATACTAAGATATTTAAGAAGAATATTTAAAACAGACAAATAATGGAAATGGGAAATGAAGAAAAACATGACTAGAGAGTTTGGAGACTATCCCACTGAAAGAAAACTCAATAATGGTCCATTATAGGGTAACCCTTAAGGGGATTATTCAATAATAGTCTATTATCAGCCAGACATGACTGTACACATCTATAGTCTCAGTTGTGTGATGTGGGAGGCCCTTCTCTCTGTGCTGCTTTTATTGATTAATGAATAAAGAGCTGGATTGACCTGTATGATAGGGCAGAGTTGAGCTAGGTGGAGAAAACTAAACTGAATGCTGGGAAAGGCAAGGCAGAGTTAGAGAGAAGCCATGTAGCAGTAACACGACAAGCTCAAAATCTTGCCGGCAAACCACAGCCAAATGGTGATACACAATTTACAATAAATGGGTTAAATTAAGATGTAAGAGTTAGACAATAAGAAGTTAGAGCTCATGGGCCAAGCCTTGATTTAATTAATACAGTTTCTGTGTGCTTATTTTGGTTCTAGGTGGCCAGGATGAACAAGTGGCCTCCTACAACAGCTGTGGAATCATGAAACAGAAAGGGTAGATACTATTTCATATAAATGAAATAGATGAATAAAGAAATGCATTTCCTTATATATTCATCCATGAAGGACATTTAAGTTGTATGAATTTTCTAGACATCTTCACTAAGGGAACAGTGAGTATGGCTGGAGGACATAATTTTTGATTTCGTTGTTGTGTCCATTGGGCATATGCCAAAGAGTCATATAGCTCAGTCAAAAGGGAGATTTATTATTAGTTTTTAAGGAGTTCCCATACTTAGATTCAGAGTGACTGTATCAATTTGCATCCCCCACACAGTGAATGAGGGTTCCTTTTTTTTTTTTTCACAATATCTGTTGCATATGTTTTTAGTTGTTTTGTTATTTTAGCCATTTTGAATAAGATATGATGAAACCCCAAATTTATTTATTTTTTATTGATTTTTTTGAGCTCTACATTTTTGCCTGCTCCCCTCCCTGCCTCTCCCTTCCCCTCTTCAATCCTCCCCCAATTTACTTAAGAGATCTTGTCTTTTTCTATGTTCTACTCCCTAAGTAGATCACTTAGTGTCTGCATTGTTGTCTATATTCTCTGAAATTGTGGTTTCTAGGCTGGCTTTCTTTGCTTTATGTTTAAAAACCACCTATGAGGGAGTAAATGTGATAATTGTCTTTCTGTGTCTGGGTTACCTCACTCAAAATAATGCTTTCTAGCTCCAACTATTAGCCTGCAAAATTCAAGATACAGTTATTTTTTTTTTCTGCTGTGTAGTGCTCCATTGTGTAAATGTACCATTGTATGTCAGTGTGGCAATTTCTCAGAAAATTAGGAAAAAACTTTCCTAAAGACCCAGAAATACCACTCTTGGGAATATATCCAAAGTATGCTCAATCGTGCCACAAAGACATGTGCTCACCTATGTTCATAGCAGCTTTGTTTGTCATAGCCAGAACCTGGAAACAACCTAAATGCCCCTCAATCGAAGAATGGATAAGGAAAATGTGGTACATTTACCCAAATTTATTTTAATTTGAACTTTCCTCAATGTCTAAGGATGACTTAGATATTTTTTAGGTATTTCTTGGCCATTTTTAATTCTTCTACTAAACTTTGTTTAAATTTCCTAACCCATTTTAATTGGGTAATTTTTTCTGTCTGTTTGCATTTTTGAGTTACTTTTCCATTCTGAATGTTAATCCTCAGCCAGAAGCAAAGCTGACAAAGATTCTCTTCCATTCTGTTTGTCTTCTTCATTACATCAATTGTTTTCATAGATATATTGAAGCTTTTTAGCTTTATGTGCCCCCATACCATTGTTTTGAGTCACCACAATGTCAAAAATATTTGGAAACATAGAGATTTATTCTATCACCAGTGTATTAGAAAATTGCTGCAAAAGTAACATCTCCAATAAAACCCTAAATTATAAAAACATGACTTAAACAGAGAAACAAATCAAGACACAAGGAAAACATATAGAAGCTATAATTGCAATAACTTTTTATTGAAAACAAGAGATTTCAGTATTAAACTCCTTCCTGAAAATGGCAGAGTTCTTTGTCCAGCTTATAATTTGAGTGGGTTGCATTAGAGTCTCAAAGATTCTTTGCTTCTTTCTGAAAACTTTTCTATTAGAAATTTTGTTCAACATTGTTTCCTGCTGGCTTTGAATACATCAGCATTCCAACTGTGTACATTTTTAAATTCACATGGTTTATTAGTTATCCATTGAAGCATAATAAATAGTTGCTTCAGGCAACAAGTATATATTATACATACAGATATACTTCTTACTAAATTCTGTCCAACAACTGTACCATTTTTAGTTACTTATTTGCTTATCAAACATTTTGTCCTGTGTCTTCCTTCCAGCCATTAGCATTTCACTTCAATTTAATAGTAACTGCATTAGTACCAAATCAAAAAGAAAAAAAAAACATTTACCTGAGACAGTAATAATCTTAATCCAATTTTGACTTGGAATCTCACTGCCTTCCTTTAATAAGTGGGATACTTCTAATATACTGCTAAGTCTGCACTTTTCTACATTAAATGTGGGTCATGTGCAGACAGATTTCTGACTTAGCTGAACTCTGTACTCTTTCCACTAGATCTGTCATTACTGAGAAAAGTCTTTGTCATAGAACATAGATTAAGCTGAGCCAGGGTAATGTCCATAGAGAGATGGATACACACACGTCAGTGCAAACTGAAAACCCATAAAATAAGCATAGTAAAGGGATGCTTACTGGTCATGCTAGAGTAAGGCCTGAATGGCAGAGCTCCATAAGAAAATACTTTGCGTTATGACATAATGATTATTTCAAATTCCACTAATAATAGAATAGTTACTAATATACATATGATCAAATGTATGTATATATATATATGTATATGTGTGTAAATGTGTGTATATATGTGTATACTCAGCTGTTAAAAAATGAAATCTTTTTATTTATTATCATATCTTTTGTTGAGATAGGCTCTTACTTACACAGTCCTGGCTGGGCTAAAACTTTTTTTTTTTTAAAGAATTCTAAAGGAGAAAACTTTTATTGACTGACACCATTGACTGAGTATATCCACAGAAGGAGAATGCCAAGAGTTTCTGATCTAAAATGTCAGATTCCCATGTAGGACTCATTACAGGTGTTTTCATTCACGATCTCAATCCTCTCCATGCTGTGAATTGCACTGTTATTAATCTGCAATAGTATACATAAACCTAGATGATTGTTAAACCATGGAAGACAGAAAAATTCAAGCGGGCAGAACAAGAGGATCACATTGGAATTAACTCAGAATAATACTGGCACCATTTTGATCTCATTCTTGTATTATATCTCAAGCAAAATAAAGTCGTAAGACAAATGTCAGAGCATTTGATGACCCGGGGCTGCTTCCCTAATTAAGCAATGTAATTATAAGGCTACATAGTCTGCTAGGGCACCCATCACACCTCCCACCTCCAGAACTTCGCTGATCCATGAAAGCAGGACTGCGGCGAAGTGATGATGCAGCAACCTGACGAAAAGGCAATACGGCATTCACCTGTGATTTCTCTCCGAGAGTTTTCAACAGTTGTTCTTGGCTCACGTGAGGAGAGAGGGTATACCAGAAACCCCAGTGCTCTTATTGTGATCTCCCTTCATGGAAAGTATTTGTTTAAGAAATGATTAAGTTATACTATCTGTAGAATAAAGTCACTGAGTCCTCTCAAAAATATACTCGGGCAGTTCCTCTTCAATGCTAAAGAATGTGGTGGCGGGAATGTGACTGCGAAGCCGGTCTTCAAGGACATCATGAAAGGGAATCCAGCTGTGCTTGTATGGTCTCTAGCTTGTCGTAGAAATCGAACAACTCCTTGTGGTTGAATTCCACTAGAACCTTCTCCAGGTTCTTGGAGTCCTCCTGGCTCACTCCCAGTTGTAGCACGGCCTGAGGAGACTGCAGTTTTGCTTGGGTCGAGTGAGCCATTTGCAGGTTGAGCTGCCATCCCACCGTCTCAAGCTTATGAGGACCCAGAATCCTCTGCCTGAACTTCTCAACCGTTTCTGGACCCATAGTCGACCAAGCGTTGGCAAAGGCTTCTGCTTTGTCTTGTGCAAGATGAATATTCTCCAGTTGCTGCTGAAGTGCTGTTGGTTTCAAGTTGTGGTACACTGCCTGCTCCCAAACAAACGATATTGTTTCCAGAACCAGGTGCAGTTCTTGTTTCTCTAGAGAGAACGCAGCCTGAAGTTTCTCCTCCTCTTCTTCACTGAAACTGTTCTCGGCCTTTAGGTGGAGCTTTTGAAGAATTCGGCTAAGAAGGCGCGGGAATCTTCCAGTACCTATTGCGTTTATCAGCGGCACCGCTTTCTTCATGCTGGGACTCTCTGGCAAAATCACCGCCGCGGACGCCGCCATCCTCAAAGCTTCCCCGCCCGCGCGACTCTGGGCTAAAATTCTTAAAGATCTTCTGGTTTCTTCTTCCCATGTTCTAGGATTAGAGGAATGTGCTACAACACTTACCTTTCAGTTATATTTTAATTAAATAAAAAAATAAATCTTCTGGGAATCAAGTTTAAATGTTCTTATGACAAAAATTTCTGGCATGTGAATTATCTTGAATTGTGATAAATTTTCAACAACAAATACATATGTCAAAACTATTGGCCCCTCTCTAATTCCTGAAAAAATTTAAAACTTTTACATGGATGCAATAAAGCAAATAGAAATGAATGTAGTTTAATCACCACGCAGAAAAAATAACTTGTAAAGTGTAAGCATTAATGAATATCTATTTGTATATTTCTTAGGAATTTCCATAAAGACATCTTGAAATTTGTGGGCAAATGGATAAATTTAAAATACTTAATATTGAGTGAGATAGCTCAGGCTCAAAGACAAGTATAATATGTAGTCATGCATAAATGGCTTTTCAACATAAGCAAAGAAAAACCAGCCTACAATTCACAATCCCAGACAACAAAAAGAACCCTAAGAGATTACATGAAGCTAATCTACACAGAAAGTAGAAAAGGGCAAGATCTCCTGAGTATACTGGGAGCATGGGGATCATGGGAGAGGATAGAAGGGGAGGGGGTAGGAAGGGAGGGAAGTGGAAATAAAAATATATAGCTCAATAAAAATAATTTTAAAAAATAATTTCCAATATTAAAACCTTTCTGTAATGTTGTCAATTTGAAATATAGTTTATAAAATAACAATTATCTAAAAATTATCAGAATAAAATCTCAAAATCATGGGGCTGGAGAGATGGCTTAGTCATTAAAGTGGCTGTTCTTCTTTCTAGAGGTCCTGAGTTCAACTCCTAGCACCTATTTCTGATGTCCTCTTCTGGCCTGCAGAGAAGTAAATAAATCAGCAGGGATATGTTGGCCTAAGCCAGTACTTGGGAGGCAGAGACAGGTGGATCTTTGCAAGTTTAAGGCCAGACTGGTCTACAAGAGCTAGTTCCAGGACAGACAAGGCTGTTACACAGAGAAATCCGTTCTTGAAAACAAAACAAAACAAAACAAAACGACAATAACAACAAAAAACTCAAACTCATATGCACACATTCAATTACATAAAAATTTTAGAAATAGATTTATCTAATATAAGAAGCCCAATATAGACATTCTTAGCATATTTTGCATGAATAAATAATTTGCTTTGTTTAAAGGCTTTATAACAAATTAACTCCATGCAAAATGTTGTCCATAGAGAACTAAGAGGCAGAACCAGTAGAATGGTGGTGGTCCTCCTCTATATCCATATCCTTGCAGTTTTCAATGCCAGTTTCTTTTCTTCCCATGAGATTTTCTAGCTACAATTATTTTTAAGTTCTCATTTGATTTTGCTAAGTGAGGCAAAAGATATGTCTATCATACCTTATTAAATGGTTATTGGCAAATGAAAGAAAATATAGCATCAATGTGATGCTTGGTCAAATTTATAGTCAACAAAGCATGCATGATTCAAAATCTTTTTCACCACTAGGAAACCCCTTGCATAACCACAGAAGATTCCATCCATGTCATGAGTGATTTTTGAACAGCTAGAGCACTGAAGCATCCCTGAGAAACATGCACATAATAAAGAGTCCCAAAGTCAATCAATTATATGAAGAGTCCCAGACTCAATCAATTATATTACAGCTGTATAACTTCAAGCAGAGAGGAGAAATGTCTTTGCTTCTCAGTTAAAATAACAGATTTGCTTGTATAAAATTCTATCTCTTTAAAGATAAACTGCCTACTTATCTACAAATCAAATTTGTTTGCTATCAGTGCATTGTGCTATATTATGTGATCCATCATTTTTCTCTATTAATATATTTTACTTCTATTGTTATTATTATTCATGTTTGTTAATAATATAAAGATTCTAATATTGCCGGGCAGTGGTGGCGCACGCCTTTAATCCCAGCACTTGGGAGGCAGAGACAGGCGGATCTCGTGAGTTCGAGGCCAGCCTGGTCTACAAGAGCTAGTTCCAGGACAGGCTCCAAAACCACAGAGAAACCCTGTCTCGAAAAACCAAAAAAAAAAAAAAAAAAGATTCTAATATAAATGCTCATAAAGGGCTATAGACCTGGAAAACATTTAGAAAATCTCTAATAAAAGATTACTGGAGAGCTATATGGGGACAAATAGAAGATTAAAGACCAGGGAGTAGTTGACTGGGAGAAAAACCAAAATCAGAAAAAGATTATGAAAAAATCTATTTTAATTAAAAATACAATTGAATGCACAATTTCTCTTTTCCTGGTTTAAATTGAGGTCTTTGATCCAATTGGTGCTAATTTTTGTGCATGTTGAGAATGTGGCTGCAAGAAGTAACAGGAATGGAAAATGATTTAATCATTATTAATTAAACACGTCCAAAAAACTTTAAAAAGAGGAAAAAAGTGATTGTGTTGTAGTATTTTGTTTGGGGGATTGTTTGTCTGTGTGATTGCTTGATTTGTGACAACTCATAGTTATCCTAACCTTCTCTCAAAAGTTGTAGTTTTGACAGTGGGACTGATCTATTAGGAGCTCACCAAGGCCAGCTGGACTGGGACTGAATAAGCATGGGATAAAACCGGACTCTCTGAACATGGCGGACAATGAGGGCTGATGAGAAGCCAAGGACATTGGCACTGGGTTTCAATCCTACTGCATTAACTGGCTTTGTGGGAGCCTAGCCTGTTTGGATGCTCACCTTCCTGGACCTGGATGGAGAGGGGAGGACCTTGGACCTCCCACAGGGCAGGGAATCCGAACTGCTCTTCATACTGAAGAGGGAGGGGGAATGGAGTGGGAGGAGGGGGAGAGGACTGGGGAGAGAGGGAGGGAAATGGGAGGCGGGGAGGAGGCAGAAATCTTTTCAACAAAAAATAAATAAAAAATAAAAAATAATGTAGTCTTCCACATGCTATGCTGAGAAGTAAATGCCCTTATACATACTTGAGGAGATTGCAAATACTGATAGGTTTCAATTCAAGAGTAACGAGATATATGCACATCCATGTCATGCTTTAATCAAAACCATATAGAAAATATATAAAGTAAATTGTAACACGATTCTATATTTTGCAACAATAATTCCTTATGGAGTACTATTGAATAAAACTTATTTATGATCAAACATGGAAAGCAGCTCAAGCAATGCAGAGATAGCTAACTCAAAACTACGTAGGTTTGGTATTAACTAAGAATGTGTTTACTGGAAGAAACAGTAGTTAGGACAACCAGTACTTTTTGCCTCTGTGCATATGGTGTTGATTTAGGAAAAGTGATTTTAATGAATCTTATCTTGCTTTTTAGTTCGGATTCTGCAACTATGGGATTTTTAAGCCATATCACTGGTGGGTAAAGCTAAGAACCATAGAGAAATTCTGGTCTCTGCAGATATTTCAATCCATGAAATGATCTCATCTTTCATTTACCAGTAGTAAATTCTATAATGTTTGCATTGAATAGCTAACAATATATAGTTTCTTGAATTACTATCTCCTCCATTATTATTTATTTCTCCTGTCTTTTATAGTCTTGGCTAATATTTATCCATTAATATGAAGTGAATGTATCTTAGTGTTAATGTTTTCAACTTATACATAGTGATCAGGTACAATTAATGTTTGAATTTGCAAAATTAATACAAGCATGTGACTGATTTCCACATGAGTCAAGGCACTTGCTGAACATCCTGAAGACCTGAGCTTGCTCCTCATGTACCTTACAGCTTGTTTGTGGAAATTATCAACACCTAAACTTTATTTTGGCCTTTAGAAAAACAGTGTGTTATATGAACACACACACAGTAAAAATGTTCAACAATATTTTAAAAGACAAAAATATTTACCTTCACTCCGTCAGTACAAGACTTAGAAACAGTATAACTCAAGAATCTACCAGGATCTCTATCATTCATCCTTAGCATGATATAACCTTGTTTACATCAAAAGCTTGAAAATGAAGTCTAGCACTGGTTCAAGCAGAGGCCTTGGACTCGAAGCATTTGTAATGTTTAGTAAGAAATATGTGCTCAAAGCGTACAAGAAAGAAACCCATAAAAGTGAATCCTAACATCAACAACAAAAAGGGTTGGTAATAACAAAGAGAAGAAAAGCCAAATGAAAGGCACTACTGCAAGGAACTGGAATAAGTTTAAAAAAACAACAATATAGATATAGATATAGACACTAAATATGTTAATGAATTAGCAGAATGGATAAATATCACTTGAGAATAATTCAAAATAACCAGTGTTGTCAGTTGGCTTTCAGTGAGATGCAGCATAGCTTTCCATCTTTAAAACGCTGTATATCTGATGACTTGCTTATAAACAAAAGAGAACTGACAATGCAAAACTTTATAACTCTTCATGAATAATTCACAAAGATCAACTTAAATAGTTTACCAAGCCATCATCATCAAAAGTCATACTATGTTTACAACTTAAAAATAATGAAATGTAATAATTTTCCTTATAGTCTTTATACAATCCCCCTGTCTTTAAAGACAAGAAAATCAATCTTCCAGCACATTCTAATAGCAGAGACCTTAGAAAATTAGCTTTTTTGCACCCTTCAAAGTATTGTGTTCATTCAAAAGAGCCAACAGTGCTCTTGAGTAATACGACAACCTAAGTTAGCACTGTATAAACTAGTCTGTGATAGAAAATTTTACATGACAGACTCCAAAATCTCAGTGAACAATGGATATAAGGTATTAATTATGTAAGAAATTTTGTTAACTGTCAAAAACAAACAGTAGGAATACAAACGTTAATCATGAGAAGCAGGTGCTTGCTACAAAGCAATTCCATTTCCCCTCAATCACTCTGAAACTATACTAGAGATTAAAGCACACTTAAAATATATTAAAGCAAGAATCCATTTTTGTTAATTTATATTTTTCTTTCTGTAGAATTGCATAATGAAAGAAGAAATTTGAAAATCTTAGATCCATGTTCAACTTGACACATTCAGTTTTAAGAGGGTGCATGAAAAGGGTTTACATAACTCAGAGTGATGGATGGCTGACAGAATTGCAAGAAATTGATTTATCCAGATAAATCTTTTGACAAAATAGACACTGGTTTTATATTTCTCTTTCTCAAATAAACATATGGTTTCAAAATTCCTTTAAAATAGCATCTGAATTTCTACTCCTGCTTTTGAAGACTTGTCCTTTTGCAATTCCTCTCTGAATCCTGTTTCTTACAGGATGTCTACATGACACTTTCCTTCTCTTCCACTCATGCTGTGTCCTCAGATATCTTCAAAATGCAAAAACAGATAAGAAAAAAGTTTTCTTTAATAAACCTAGTAGGGCAATGGTACTTTGCAGACTATTCTTCATCTTCTCTCTTATTAACATTCTATGTTGGTGCCCCCTTCCCCCAAGTTCAGCATGAAGAGGTAATAAATAGGCATTTCTAGAAATAACAGTCTGGAAATATATTTATTTCTGTAGATGCAGTGTTCTTGCCTACCTTGACAATTTCTTTCCAAACTAGTACCCAAGATTATTAATTTTAAATGACACGTGGTTGATATTTGAGTTTCTTGCTCTCACGTTCACAGGAGTTTACTTAAAATATCCACCTTCTTAACTACATCAAACTACACAATAGCAAAATAGCAAAATAGAAACACACGGACAAACATGTACAGAGACATGCGGATGGAACACAGAAAAGACATAGTCATGCACAGGAAAGTACATAGACATAGGGGTAGACATATTCACCAGAAAGCCTTCCTCAGGCCTTCACGGATTCAGACTCATGTAACAGACAGGCAGAGGGCAGAAGACATAAGGAGCATGTGAATTCAAACCCGGACCCACTCTTGGTTAAATGACAAAAAATAAAATTAAACTACATTTTTTTCTGACACTAAAAAAACCACTGCTGTTTGATTAATATTTACATGAAGTATCTTTCTTCATAACTTTATTGAAAGCTTGGTATGCTCATAAATCAAAAGTGAATGTCTTATAAGGGATAAATATAGGCCATGCTTCGCTGAACTCATCAAATTACATGAGTTAATGAGATATGTAAAATAATTGCTGGTAAGACAGGAGCTCTATTGCCATCTTGTTGTCCACAGACCTTTTCACCTCTTACTTTCACTTCACTATTTTCATTATATTGATTTTTGGTGTGTTGTAATCACCTGTAAATATTGAGAGTCTTTTCCTTTTATTTCATGTAAGACTCATAGATATTTTCTTTATTGTCTTAAAATAATTGCACATAATGAACTAATAATACAACACATTTTATTTGCATGCAAGACAACAATGATTTTAGACCTATATAATTGTCCCAACAACACTTCACAATATTTTTATCTTGTTACACTTTACTTATGGAGATTTGATAGTATAGGTTTGTAATCACTTTATAATCTTGCTTTATGTTCTATAAAATAAAGATCCTACAATAATAAACCAAACAACATTTTAGTGATTTTCATAATTCCCTATGCATTAATACAAATAAATTATTATATATTCTTATAGTTAGAGTCCAAATTTAGTATCCTTTCATTTCAAATAGATTGGCTTCTCTATTGCAGATGTAAGTTCTGTATATAAAAGCAACCAGTTATTGATTTAGGCATGCATGAATTTGCTATTTGAAATTATATAATAATAATACTGTAGTTGGAAGACTCATGTATAATACAAGTTACAATTTAAAATACGCATCTATCTATTTAAATCTCTGTATTCTTGTAACATTGCTATATATATAAGAAAAAAGAATAAATAGCAAAATGAAGATGTAATTATTTTTTAATAGACAGATTTTCTTCACTCAGTCTCTGAGACAATCTAGAGCAGGTAAATGAGATAAAACTTTCTGCAGTCCTGTTCTCTCCGGATGAGTTAAATTTCATGTGGGATAATGATAAATGTTTGTTTATTATGAAACAAATTCAGTTTTTATAAGAATCAAGAGATGTTGAATTTGTATTGGGAAACTGGCATCTGAATGTACACTCTACCCTACATCCAAATTTGAATCTTTTTTCTCACAAATAATGATTAGATACAGAAGCGAGTTTGAGTTCTGTCCTACAATTTTCTTATAACCCTCAATACTCACATACATACAAACAAAAAAGTGCTGAGTTTTGTTTCAGGCTAATGGGATAGCTGAAACTCTGCCTTTTTCGGTGATAATTGTAAAGTGTTCCATCACTAATGAAATGAAATGCCACATAGTTGCATTCCAGAGTTCTACATTCTGAAGCACCTATTATGCCCAATATTGACAAGGCAGGAAATCCACTTGAACTTAGCCTCAAGGAACAAGGAAGAAATTTCTCGAAGCTGAACAGCACTCTAATGAGCTGCTGAACACCATGCTGACTCCAGTTGCTACCAGAATTAGAAACCAGGAATCACTTAACCTCTGTTGAGAAATAAAAAAAAAATATGCTGAAGACTGACTATGGCAAAATTTTCTTGTCTTTTCACTTTTCAAACACATTTATAATAAATTGAAAAGATATAAATTACCTACAACTGAGCAATACAATAATAATTTTGACAACAATGTTTGCTCAAACCACTACTCCCTATGCATTTTGCATTCATCTTTAAATATTGAAAATCACATAAGTTTTCAGAATATTAAAATAAGAACATTGTTAGAACCCAAGGAAATATATTCCTTAATCTTTAACTATACATTTTTGGTGCAAATAGAAAAACCAACATACATTGCATGACAATAATATAGAGGATATTTTGAGTCAGTATGTGTTTTCTGCATGTGTTGAATGAGATGGTATCTAGAAACAGATGATATCTGAAATATAACTGGGTCTGAAAGAAGGCATGTCATGATAGAATTGGTGCTCATATTGTGGGGGATAAGATATAAACCTCAAAGACTCTAGCTTCTGATTACTGTTTTTCATTTTCTGAGTATGAAATAAAAGACAGACAACTGCATTCTAGAAAGGAGCATCACCAGAAAACATCTTAACTGACACCCAGACTTTAAAATTCCTTGCATTAAAGACATCTTGAAATAAATATTGGCTGTATGAGTCATTAAATTAGGTATATGATATTTTTCTCAAGGGAGCCTGAATTCACCAAGGTAAGGATTGCTGGTTGATATTTCAAGTGCATATTTCTAAACATATGTGTCTTCCTTTGAGTATATTCATGCAATGGAATTATGCATGCCATAATGAAACACACGTTTAGCTTTATATCTTTTAGAAAAGCTTTAAACTTCTGTTCAGTGCTTTCTTCAAGTCATGAAATGACCATTGACTCCCAGAATTCTCAACATCTGTAAATGTTTTCAGGAGAACTGCCTAGGACTGGGCAAGGTAACATTTCATTATGGAAGGTGTTTGGGTTCATCAGCCTCCATCATTTCCAGGGATTTAATAATAGTGTTTTGTCCTTCAAAAAACAATATTTAGGCAATAAATCTATATGAATTTTCAGCAACCATAAAGAAACTTCAGATTATATAATGCATGGATAATAATATAATCCAACAAAGATATAAAAGACAATCATTTAAAGATCTTTGATAATTACTTCACAGAAGAGAAAACATTTCAGATTCAATTTGATTTGTTCGTATTTGTAAGACTATCAACGATTTTACAAGTATAATGTATCACTAATTATGAGGATTTCTCATAAAATTAATGAGCTAATTACTGATAAAATGTACTTTTAAAATAATATTTAAAGTGTCAAAGCTGTTCACTTTATGTAGCACCAGAAAGATAGTATTGGTATTTTTAGAAAATATGGAGGATATTATACGAAAAGTATTTTAAAAAATTGAGAAAATTTTTATTTTTATTTGTTAAAATGAAGTGGTACAATGAGATTTAGATATTAAACATTTTATTATCCATGTACTTTTTAATTGCACACCAATCTTCTGGTTATAGATTTCTATAATAATAATTATTTAAGTATTCTAGTTAAGTTGAAAATTCGAAATAATGGTAAATTGGTTACAAATATTAATAGAAACTACTCACATTAGATGTGTCTACACAATCACCTGCAGCTCTTTCACATGAAATTCAGCACAAATTTGAGAAGGAAACCCAGTGTTCTTGGGTAACTAGGTAAGAAGTCCATGATGGTAGGAACACTACGCGAGTGTCAACTAGAGTTGTTGTTCTTTGATACAAGTGCTCTTCATTCTTTTTAAACATTGTTATAGATTTGTTTTATTTATTTTTCACGAGTAATTTCCCTTTATGTATGCATGTGCACCATGGCGCAAGGTGCAAGGGCCTGTTCTCCAGAGTTTTGCACCTGGTTGAATGCAGGGGCAGCTCTCCCACTCTTATGATCTCAGGATCAGCTCTCCCACTTGCCTGAAGTGTTGATTTGGGGGAGGGTTCTTTGGTATTTGCTTCAGAGAAGTTGAAGCTCATGTACACACAAAGGCTTGCTATATACACATATGCTAATTCTATTAACAACCACCAAGAAGTGGAAATAGTAAAATGTTTTTCAACAGGTGAATATGTGAACAGTGCTACATCTGTAAGTTGGGTATGTCGGAAGTCCCAGAACACATTGCAGAGAAAATAACTCCAACGGATCTGAAATGTGAAGACAGATTTAAGGTGTTTTACATTGTGTAAGTGCGTTCTCTACAAAAATAGTGACGCTAGGGAGCAGATTGCTCATTTCCAGAGTTAGGGAAAAGAAGAGGTTGAGGCCTTATAAAACTTGGTTGCTTTTATCTCCTAGACAGTCTTTATTCATTTATTGTTCTGAGTGGAGGAAATGGAAGTGAAAAATCAGAGGAAAGGCGGGGGATAAATTTTGTACTTATCAATTTGTAAAATTAACTAAATAAATAATATGTATTATTTATTTTCCATTGCTGCAAGTTCAGGGATTTATGAGTCCTAAAAATGTTATGTATGATGTACTTGTATTATTAAACAAGATATTTTGGAGAAAAAAGAAGTCCATGATGATAAACACAGTCAACTTTTTAAAAGCCATTTTGTTTGTTTTTTTTTTTGTTTGTTTTGTTGTTGTTGTTGTTTTATGTTTTTGTAATAGCTCACCTTGTAGCCATGATATTCTGAAACTTACTAACTAAGGTTAATTTTTAAATCACAATTCTCCTGCCTTGACCTCCCATGAGCTCTTACTACAAGAACAAAGGTGATTCATACTGCCAAGCTTAAACCTTTAACAGTTATGGTTGTCTTAAAAGTAAAGCAATGATCAGGAGGGAAAGAAAAGGAATTTATATTTTAGTAACTGGTTCACACACAATTTGGAGAATTTTATTATAAAATCTGCAGGTTGGCTAGGGTGCAGAAATAAGTTTTAAGTTCTTGGTGGAATTTTCGTGACTGAAGGTAAGTGACTTTTAAACCACAAGTGACTCAAATGATGAGATGAACTTTACTCCTTTTATATTTTTTATTCAGACTTCGGAAATTTAAATATTAACCAACAATCTTCAATCATTCATAAAATAATATTTGATTAAATATTCTTGGCATCAAGACATAACCATACAGAAATATAAAATTTAACATATCATGAACAATTAAATATGCATAAAGAGAACCTGTACTGAAGTAGTTCATCATCTATAAGCAAATAATGACAAATTTTGTTTAGAAGCTAAATCAGCATGTCTCCTCCAAGGAGAAAGAATTTTACCACATCTTCATTTTCTTAAGTACAATGTAGGTATTATATTTACTAAATACTTAGTAAAGATATATTCTTATTTAGTTAATTCTTTGCTGTGTCTAAAATGAAATAAAACATGTATCTTGAAAATGTGAATACCATAGATAAAAAATTAATGCTATCATTTCATGTAATTTTATACCATTGAAAGATTCATGGTGACAAAGAATGACAGGATATGATTTAGACTAGGAAATTAAAATGTGAACATATTTCCATAAGAAATGTTGAGGGATGCAAGGCTCAGCAACTATTCATACTGTCTGATTGTAGTTCTACAGGAATACACACACACACACACACACACACACACACACACACAGGGGCATGAGGATGACTGTGGTTAATTGATGTGTTTCTTCATGAGCTCAGCTGCTTATTTGAGAGGAAGCGCATCTCAAACTTTCAGAAGCTGAGCCTTGATATTGGAAGGGCTTGTCTAGATTTCTAGATGCGCACAACACTGAGTAATATTGTGGAAGAGGCGGTTCACTTCCTTGGTTCCCAGTTTTCAGCTGCAAAGATTTCCTTCATGGTTATGCTATTGACAATGTTGGCCTCCTACTGACTTACATCTTTAGAAAGTAGTGCTCTAATGGGCTTCTAAGTTTCTTTGTGTTCGCGGCTCCTGTTTGTCTTATCCCCTTTACATTTGATGTTGTCTCACCTGTGTGGGGTTTCTTTTTATTATGCACCATCTAATGTTTTCTCATATTAACACATAGAGCAGTCTGCTTTGTTAGTCTCATCCTCGGACTGCCTGAATGCATCTATGCCATGAAGGCAGTATTTATAAGTTATGCGCAGCTATAGGCATGTTGAATTTATCTCTATAGCTTTGTAATTTACTCAAAGGAATAATCAAAGCCACATGCTGACTCTAGCTTATTGTCAATTGTTTCTCACTTGAATGGCATGCCAGATTTTAATGAGTTCATATTAATGTGATTATTTGATTAGATTATTTTAGTGATTCAACATGATGTTTCCGGAGTTGTATTGTTTTCTTCCCATGAGAAAACAAGGTGATTTAAGGTGAAGCAAGAATATAATGGTGTAATTTCTGTTATTTTTATCTAAACATATGAGTAATAAACTTAGTTTTTTTAGTAATTAAATGCATCAATAGAGTGCAGTGTTTCCCTGTGAAAGAAGAATTGATAACGCAGGAGATAGGTCATTGAGTTCAAGCACTTGCTCTGAAATAATGAAGATCTGGGTCTCAATCTCCAGAACATGCATAAAGACTGGAAACGACATAGAGCACCAGATCTGTGCATATAAGGGAAAGACAAGAGGACTGGTGAGCCTTCCTCACTGTCAGTCTAGATCACAATACAGCAACAGATTCTCTTTCAAGGGAATAGGCAGAGAAAATGCCAGAGCAAGACACTCTAAAAGTAACGGGCATGCACTCACATACACACATGTGTGTTTACTGTCCACACACATCACACACAAGCATACAAGCAGACAGACAGAAACACACACACACACACCTGTAAATAATTCTCCATTAAGTGTTAACTACAGTTCAAGCATGAGGTATGTTCAAGAGCCACACATGAAAGAATGGGGCAGGACACACCATGAGACAGAACTGTTTGCTGTAGATTTCCATAAACTCATAAAGTACATAAACATACAATCTAACCTTAGATATTAATAGGAATAATGAAGATAATTAAAACCTATTGACAAAGAAAAGTAAACAAAACATTACATGGAGCAAGCTCATCAACAAGAATATTAACTGTAGTGGATCTTTAGAGGATTTGGAGAAGGGGAGTAATTTCCTTGGTGAATTTGCCCGTTGGAATTGATTTTTCCTGTGAGAAACTAAAATGTATTAGAGGATGTACTTTCATTCTTAAATGAAAATATTTAAATATTAGAAATGTGGGAAATTTTTAAAAACTTGTGGCTGACACTAAAAAATCTTCATTACCCAATAGAGTATAAAGTAAATTTTCATTATATGATAGATTCAATATGAAATAATCACATATATATATATATGAATTATGACAGATTTTAGGATCAGACTCATTGAGGCATAAATTGGAAAAATTATAATCACATTACCTGTGTTATAACTTCTGTACAGATTTGCACATCTCATGTAATCCCAAACAATACATAATTATTTTCTCTGATAATCGTGTTTGGCATGACATGCTAAAGAGAGAGAGATTTAATAATAAACTTGCACATAATTTTTCGATGTTTGTTGAAAAGCCCAGACCTGTCCACGTCCTAACTTGTTTTAGTCAAGGAAAGACAGGCCAAAGGTACAATATAGGAGACAAGTTGTCAGGTACAACAGGCAATCAGGCCAAGGACAAAATAGACAAACCATGGCAGTGTCATGAGTTGAGATTTTTCCACAGATCATTGCTTATGTCTGAAATACTAAAAGTCTGTTCATGTCCACAAAGAAAATAAGATTATCCCTCCCATTTTTGCAAGGCGTTAATAAAATTTTTATCAGACAAATCAGGAAAATTCATTTCAAAACTGTTTTCAAGTGAAGTAAATATTCAATTGATTCAAACTTGTTTGGATTTGTTTCAATTATCCAGTTAATTGCCTTTATTTTGTGACTTACTTTTCCTCTGTTGATATCAAGCCTGAGTTGTAACCCAAAGATATATTCCTTTTTATTCTCCTTTGTGTATAAGTTGGCAGATACAGCCTAATTCTTCTGGAACTTTGTTCTTTTCATGCCATTGATTTTTCCCTGTGGATCTAATCGAGCCTAAGCTTGCTTGTGTTCATTTGTTTTCTGTTTGTCATTAGTAACCCTGACAATACACTCTTGTTTCTCAGAATAGAATATTTACTGGAGACTGAATTTCACAGAAGCAAGTGAAGAAACAACACATTTCAAAAGTAAGGAAGACTAGGATAGAAAAGAGTTGGGTAGGGAAGTAAGAAAAGTAGTTTGTGACCGTAAAGTAGGGAAAGGAGAAGCATTTTAAAATAAAACAGAAAATTCTGTAGAATTTTAGCAATAACCTTTTATTTCAGTGTGACAGATGAAAAACAGTATAGGAAAACAAAAATGAAAGGTTTTATCAATAAACAGATGTGGGCCCTGTAAAAAGGTTTTCAATATGTATCAAATATTGTAATTCTAATATGATCATTACAAGTTTTAGGTAATTTCCAAAATTTAACATAAAATTGACTCAGCTAAATCTCACTTAATGGCCATTTGTTAAGGCAGAGTCACAAATATTGATCTTTCCTTCTTTAAGCATGTTTATACGTGGATGTGTTGTGGGGAGCATAGAGAAATCTAACTTGTTTGTCATAGAGAACTGATGTTATTAGTATGTTATACTTGATAGTTTTATTGACTACATGTTGTAGAATGGAAGTGGCCATTTCTTATATGTGTTTTTCATTTGTCTGATTTTGTTTCATGTATATATATATATATATATATATATATATATATATATATATATAT
>JABTXL010006079.1:16128049-16179207 GCA_025134845.1 Neodon shergylaensis
TATATATATATATATATATATATATATATATATATATATATATATGTAAACATACTTTCTTCAATCACCTGCCTTATACCCACAAATGTTATTTTAAAGGATCATTACTTTTCTCTTATGAACCCATCTAATAATATTATCTAAAGATGATGGGAATCAGATAATATTTATTATTTTCTTTATATTTCAAATGATTTAGAGTGTATACAACTTGATATTCAATTGCATATCACAAGCTTATGAGATATTTCACATACTAGAGGAAAACATTTTCTAATGCGTTTTAATTTATGTGTATACTAAAGCATTAGAACAAAATTTTTCTCTTTCCCTGAGCATGTTAAATAAACAAGGCTTTTCACACAACAACATTAACTGTTGCAGCACCAGGAAACAGGTAAAATAAAACCATTGTAAGCATGTTTATACTTCATTCACATGAATGAAGTATAACTGGCTGTTAAACAGGATGCTAAGATCAATCCAGAACTGATCGTTCTGTGCTAACTGCATAGCTTGGACTTACATGAGAAAAAGGACAATATCACCTGACAAAGTGCCTTCAAGGTTGACAGGAAGAAGCTATAGAAAATATTTACCCTTCTCTAACACTGGTATATTGCAAGACCATTTTCAATTTTCTTTTTCCATTAGTTGAAGATTAAGTCTACTACCAACATACAGGTACTTTGGAAATTCATATCTTAAGCAAATAACAAATAATTCTTACTGAGTTTGTCCTAGGAATTGCCCAAAATCAAAGCAAAATAAAAGCTACTCTTCCAAAACATTAAGGAAGAAGTGAAGAAAGCATTGTGGAATACAGTGTAGTCAACCTGAGAAGCTTGAAGTTCTAGACACTTCCAGCTTCTAGGAAACAAATACTTGCATTTTAACAAATAGAGAAAGAGAAATTTAAAAGAAAAATTCATTTTTATTTCATTTATGTAAAAAACTAACAATTTTAATAAAAGTTTGAGTCTCATTTTTTTCTTCTACAACAATGTCTTGACAGAAAAGCTTTGAAACTGTATCATGAAACTGTTACAATTATGTCATAGAGTTTTTGCTGATATTGGTCATAAAATTATAATACAATATTCTGAAAAAGTCAAAATATACTCAGTAATTGTTTTCATATGAATAACTAATAACAATGAGCCTATGTTTGGATGCTAAAATGAAAACGAGTTAGTTTTCCATATGTGGCCATCACCTATAGATTTCATGAACAAGGTAAACTGAGGAAAACAAGTTAGGAACTATTCATGGGATTTAGAAAATGAATGAAAATTTTAATTCCATGTTTTTATCAAATCACAAGAGAATAAATTTTCATTTTTCCCTCTAATGTTGGTACATTATTGTCCAGAAATAAAACTTTTTTTTACTGGTAAATTAGGGTTAGAATTATTCCTGAAATGGACTCAGAAATGGGAAGCAACCTTTGAAAGTAAATAAGAAAAAAACTAGCATTGGTTTTCATGGAACCAAATATTTCACGTTTACATTATTTGCAGCTTTTATGAATGAAATTATTTTTGCTGCCTAAGCCAAAGAATCATTAGTTGCATCATACTGGTTTAAAAAATAATCTCTTCCTACAATCAGGCATGTTCTATAAGGATAATTGACACTCTAACATAAATGTGCAGAGGTTGGTCTTCAGATTTCTAGAAGGAAAGACCCGAGGCACTATTATGTAAAAAAAAAAATAGGTATTTAACTCTTTAAATCTTGGAATATTATCAACATATTTACTATTTTGTTAGTATTATTCTTTATGGAAAATAAACTTTACTTAAAGTTTTCTATACTGTAGGAATATTTTTGTAAAAAATATTTTTCTTGTATTTAACTGTATTATTTTCTTCTTTCATTAATTTGTTTTGATTCCTCATGATGGTTTACACTCACTTAATTTATATGAACCTGTATCCTGTTGGAATATATTTCTGCACCATAGTTATACGCTTCAGATTTTCTGTAATACAGTCATCTATGATAATATAGCACATATTTCTGAAGCATAATAGGCAAAGAAATTTTGTAAAAAATAATTATTTATTTTAAATAAATAAGATACTTGACGGGATAATTATTAATTCCCATTCACAAATGAGGAAACAGAGTAAAGAAGAAAGGGGTACAAAATTTTCTCAGAATCATTATGCTGAAGAAACTCCAGTATAAATATGAGAGAGTCCTCTATTTCATTTACATATATAATACACAAATAGTCTATAAGTGTTTCCTAGATAAAGACCTTAAAGAACTATGATCAGCTTTATACTGAATCGGTCCACTGACAAAGACTACAAAATATATTTCATAAAATATGATATCCATATATACATCTTTATCACTACAGACTGTTGGTAGAAGTTCTTTGAATTATATAACATTTACTTAGCAAAAGAGTTAGTGATTTTTGAAAGGTTTGTATCTGTTTTTCAACCCCAAATCAATCATTACTCATATTTATTTTTCAGTTTTCCTACCTTTTTATCTTTTTGTTCATAGTTGTACTTTGCATGAAGATTTAGTTAGGAATATAATTTTCTTTATATAAGAAACAATAAGTATTAGACCTACCATTTCTCATATCAGAATAACTCAGCATGAAAGAACAAGTGTAAATATAAAATATATTACCACGGATTTTTACTTTATCCATTAGTCTTATGTAAACAGACATGAAATGAATTGGCATATTTCACTTAGAGTGACGATTTCTTGTAATTCTTTCCAAATTTTTAGTATTTAGTAAGCCTACACTGTCCAATTATACAAATTGTCCCCTGAAATCCATATGGAGGTATTGACTCATATAGCTGTATCAGCGGTGATTCCAAATGCAGCAAGCACATTTTCATCCCTTCAATATGGGAATGACAGGAAAACTGCTTTTTTTTTATAATGTTGCCTTTATTGGGAACCATGTGAAATGAATCCTTTTGCTAGACCTACTTGTGTTCTTCTTTATTTTATGACTCCTTTGTCTGATACATTGGAATTAGTAGATATTAATTGAGTTGGAATGTTTAGAGACTTTACACATTGGAGAATATACATCTTCATGCATTCTGTAATTTTGAATAACTACAAGTTAAAAAAACTTAACTCTGAAATACGATAAGGTTGTACAGTTTTATCTATAATTTATGCTAACAATTCAGAGTAAAGACATAAAAGGCATGCATATACATAAATCTTTCCCTAATCAACTATTAAAACTCTTACTTAGATTTACTAAAACGACAGATATATTTACAAAATAATATACTCAAGATAATATAAAAATAGCCACTATTGGACATATTTTAAAAAGTTGATGAGCAAACTACTAATTCTCTCATGACTTATCACATTTACAAGGCCAGGCAGATTTTTTTTTTTTTTTGAATTTTCGAGACAGGGTTTCCCCATAGCTATTGGTTCCTGTCCTGGAACTAGCTCTTGTAGACCAGGCTGGCCTCGAACTCACAGAGGTCCGCCTGCCTCTGCCTCCCAAGTGTTGGGATTAAAGGCATGCGCCACCACCGCCCGGCCGTCCAGGCAGATTTTATACCCATATTATCCAAATACTAACAATGCCTTTTAAGAATATGCTTTTTAATATTTTTTAATTATCCTCATCTACATAAGAGAAATAATGTAACACTTGTCTGCCAGTTTGCACTCATGATTGCATGAAGGTACATGCCTTAATGCATGCCATACAATGCTTTGCATAGACCATGTTTACAATAAACATACAACTTCTCTTTTTCAAGACACCAAAACCTCTTGCCTAGAATATCTCAAAATGTTCTCATTTCGCACTTGCCTACAGACAGTCTGTTCTCAACAATGCTGTCAACTGTCCTGTAGAATGTAAAGTCCTCTGAATGTCTCTTTTAGAGGTGCTGATAATATGTGTTCTGATAACAGGGAATCTCTATTATGCCCAGGAACTTTAATCTTCTGAATTGCTTTCCTGTTCGCTTCTTTTGCTGATTCATAGTTCAAGAATATTGATCTCTATCATACTTCTCAAAACAAAACAAAACGTAATAAAATGTATTCTTCTGCTGGGCAGTGGTGGCACAAGCATTTAGTCCCAGCACTTGGGAAGCAGAGGTAGGTGGATCTCTGTGAGTTCTAGGCCAGCCTGGTCTACAAAAGCTAGTTCCAGGACAGGCACTGAAGCTACAGAGAAACAATGTCTTAAAAAATGAAAAAGGAAAAGAAAAAGAAACCTAAGATCTTTGCCATCTCACAGAGATGTGCACTAGGAACCCCTTTCTCTAGCTTGGGAAAGTACCATCAACATAGGTAGTATAAACATAGGTTTAGGTAAATAAGAAACATTATGACTCTATATGGTTTTTCCTTAGTGTTATTTTTCATCCTCTTCTGTGTTCATCCTGTATAGACTTCAGAACCTTCTCCCCAGTATGTCTCCCTCTCTCCCTCTCTCTCTCTCTCTCTCTCTCTCTCTCTCTCTCTCTCACACACACACACACACACACACACTGTTTGTTTTTTCCCTTACTCATTTGTGTCCTGTTATTCTCTTCTTTATTACTTATTCCTCCCACCTCACCATCCCCTTTACCTTTTATGGCCTCTGTGGTTTCTAGGCTGTATAATTATTTCTAAAGATTTGGACCTAAGAACCACAGAAGAGAAAGACACGTGATGTTTATGTTTCTGTCTCATGGTTTATCTATTCTATATAATATTTTCTTGTTTCATCCATTTACCTGCCAATTTTTTTACTTCATGATGTCTATTAGATCTTTTAGAAAGCCCTGTAGTAATAAACCTGGCTGATAAAGTACAAGGATTTTCTAGTGTTTTGAGGATTTGTCACATTGTTTCCAGAGTGGCTAGACCAGTTTTCAATCCCACCAATGGTGAATGAAGATTCCCCTTACATTATATCACAATCTCTCCTTAATTTGTTTTTTTTTGTTTTGTTGATTTTAGCTATTATGAATGAGTAAGACAAAATTCATATGGTTCTTTTTATTTGCATTTCCTTAATTTTCAGGAAAATGGATTTTTTATATTTAATCATGAATATTTTGATATATTTATTAACCAGTTTATTTCTTCTTTTAAGAAATTTCTCTGCCGCTCACAGCGCCTCAGTGTCTGCGCTAGGTGCGCTATTAACCAGTTCGCAAGTTTCAGGCAAGGGGGCTGGAGGTTAAAATACACAGACACACACAGACAGCGGCATGGGTCATCCTTGAATTCCCCAAGCATGCCCCCTTTATTGTGTTCAGGGGCAGATTATATAGAGATAGCCACGCCCCAGCCAAACCCACCAGACACCACTCTCCTGCCATCAGGAACTCCTGAAGGTATCATGCTCAGAGCAGCTGTAGGCACTCAGCTCAGGGGATTACAAGAAATTCAGGATCTGGGGTCTCACTGCTCCCAACATTTCTCAAGATTCATAGCTAATTTGTTGTGCTGATAACGTGGAAAATTTTTGACGATGTGTGATCCTTTTTATTTTTGTGATTTATGGATTGTGAATGTTACACTTCAGGTATAGCAGGCAAAGATTCTCTCCTGTTCTGTGGACTTTCTCTTTATGCAAGTGGTTATTTACTGAATATAGATATATGAAACACTATGTTAAGTATATGGAATTGCTTCCATAACTTTCTTTTATTGTTGACATTATCCAAGAAGTTTGCTGTCACTTGCAAAGCAAACAATTACCAAGCCAAAATATTCGGTTTTCATAGGTTTGAGATGCAGCCTTCTAAAAAAAGTGTGTTTAATTTCTTATTTTTTAAAAAAAAATTAAAAAGCTAGATACTGTTTTTTATCACTTACCTATCTTTACAAATTTTAGGGAGATTATACAGAAATTAGCATTTAATCACAGCTGCAGAAGGAGTTTTATATTGAATTAAGAGTAATAAACTTCCCTGACTCCATGACCCTTTTTATAATTCCATGTTGACCATAATATCTTACTTCACACTTATTAATATGTTTGTCTTTCAATAATATTCATAACTGTGGGGAGATAATGTCGCTTATTATATTGACATTATCTGTTTCAACGTCATTGTATTATCAAGTCAAGAAGTTAGCCAATAACTGCAATAGAGAAGAGCATTTCTTAATGATTGTGTGATATTTAAAGTAGTCACACAAAAGGCATGTGATCATGAATCACAATATTAATTTCAATTTATGATGTATATTTTATAACATTACAACTAGAATATCATCCCTGGCTAAATTACACAAAATTTAAAGCTAACATATAAAGCTTCAACATGCTAGACCAAAAGGCAATTGTAGATTGGTTTAATTGTGTTACAATGATAGCTAGCTAACAAATCTCTACTTCAAATTAACTCATTTTACTATGTTTTGCCTTTAGATATGCATTTATTTCTGCTGTTCCCATTTGTGTCAATTCTATTGAATTACTCAAAGCCCAGTGTGTACTTGTAGCTCTATTAATAATTTTCTGAGAAAGACACAAAAGAGTTATATTTGACTTTTAGCCTGAATGCATAAAAGATTATTTGATCCTTTAAACATTTGAATCAAGTTAAAAAGAATTATAATTCATCTTTATTTTATTTATGCAGATGCGCATATCAGCATATCTAACAACTTTTTGCTTAGCTTTGTCCTTGGGTATGTCTGTCTAGCTTGCTTTTCATAGTATCTAACATTATGACATAGGCCTTCTAATACACCATGGGGACCTGATACAATTACAAATTCTTGACTAAGACATTTTTTTTTCAATTACTGATAAATTATAATTATCCTAAATGAATTACAGAGGTTTCAAAATACTTCAAAGGCGTGTTATTTATGCTTTCATCTACTCAGATAAAATATTAAAGTGATAGGAAAAATCAAGAACATATTTCTAAAGTAGATTATGTCATTATTTTGTATGTTCAGTTATGTTTTTACCATTAGCTAGAATTTCTATTGCCTAAGTATAAGCAGAGAGGGCCATTTTTTTTCTTTAGATGTCTATATGCATCAACGGGGTTGTCATTTATATATTTTGAAAGCTGTTATTGATAAACTAATATTTTGAAATACACTGTCTGGAGAGCTAGGAGCCAGAGACTGGATAGCCCAAAAACCTATACAACCAAACACATGAAGTAAAAACGAGTCAAAAGTCATTTTATGTTTCCTAATGATACTCTACTATACTTTTAGACAGAGCCTAACATGATTGACATCTGAGAGGTTTCATCCAGCAATTGGTGGGAGCAGGTGCAGATACTGTTTCCAAATATTAGGCATAGCTTGGTTAGGGGAATCATGTGGAAGAGGTGGGGTGGGGAAGATTTTAAGAGCCAGGGAGGTCAGGGCACCACAAACATACACAGAATCAACTACAAAATCAATTAACCAGAGGTTATGGGAACTCAGAGACTCAATCTACAATCAGGGAGCATGTATGGGTCTGACTGATGCCCTCTACATATAGGTAAGAGTAGTGAAGCTTAATGTTCTTATGGGACTCCTAACAGTGAGAACACAGGCTGTCTCTGACACTTTTGCCTGCTTTGGGGATTGTTTCCTCCTAATGGATTGCTTCATCCAGCCTTAATATGAGGGGATGTGCCTAGTCTTATTGCAATAGGCTATGACATATTTGGATGATATCCCTGGAAAGCCTGGTCTGTTCTGAAGCGAAGCTGAAAAGAAGATCTGGGATAGAGGAGAGGTGTGGGAAGAGGGACAAGGAGGAGAGGAGGGAGGGCAAACTACAGTCTGGATGCAATATATGAAAAAAGAACTTTGAAAAAGATATGTTTATCGTTGAGATTCTGTGGGCAAGCAGTTATTATTATCTGAAGAGTTATTTTCATATATCTTCCAAAACTGAGGATGTTGGTAAATGTTTCAATATCAATCTTGATACTAGTTAATGAAACTTGAGTTGTATTTGCTATAAGTTTATGAAGCACATTGCTACCCAGCAATTTATCTGTATGTCTATATCAATTCCTACATTTCTAAGTTTTATTTCTAAATAGAAATCCTAGAAGTTCTCATGTTATTTATATTTTCAGAGGAATTGAGGATATTGTTTAAAAGAAGAATTCTTAAATTAGAGCCCTCATTCCTGCAAATTTCTATACAGACATAGTCACATAACCATGTGCAACTTGACAAAGTGTTGATTTTTTATGTGAATCACATTCTCATTTCCCATGTAGGGAGATAAGAATAATACCTAGGAAAGATTTTGGTTGCTCTAAGAATTAATTTTTTTTTAAAAAGTATTGAGTATGTAGTTTATGAACTTTAAATTTTTATTTTTTTCCATAAAAATTTTCATAACCATATTTGGTTCATATTCTTGCCCTCTTCCAACTCCCAAATACTTCTGAGTATGTGACTGTGAATATTAATTTTATAATTCAAGACATTAAATTTATGTAGCTAAGAGAGAGTTGACAAAAGCCAAACTCTCTGCTACTCTACTTCCCATGTCAACCCACTTGTTGTCTCAAAATATTGCATTTACTAAGAGATACCCATCATACAAAGATAAGAGCAATAAATTAACATTTTCTTACAGAAAAACTATTACAAACATAACTAATTCCTTACTAATTGACATGATGGAAACTTGTCTATAAATTTCAGATATATCCTAATTTCATTAATAAATATTAGTAATTCAGTTGAAAAAAACTATTTCTCCCACATTATGGTCTATCATCTTATTTCATGGGCCATAAAAAAATAACACAGAACTGCCCTTGGAAACTAGAGGCTTGCATTATTTCTCTTATTAAGACACAAGACTTGGTGAAACTATCCCCTAAAATATGAAAATATATTCAATTAGACTATAATCTGCTATATTCTTGCAATTATGCAAAGTTGGATGACCTTGACTTAGACAATAATTTTTTCCTTGCAGAAGTATAGTTAGTATTTCAGAATTGAAGAATAAGCTACAATTATATGAATTTTACATTTATTCTAAACATTGAGGAATAAATATTCTCTGTGCATCTTATTTCTACAAAACTTATTTTGATTCAGTTACTAAACAGAATATCTAAAAAATAGAAATCAATATCAGGTGTGATTGCACACACAAGTAAATCTTAGGAGAGAAAAGGAGGTGGATATCTTTAAGTTTGAGCCCAACCTATGTATATATGATCTTCCTAGTGAGTTACAGGGCAGCCAGAGGTAAATAGTGAGAGACTATCTTGAAAAAAAGAAAGAGAGAGAGAGAGAGAAGACAGAGAGAAGGAAGGAAGAAAGGAAAACATAAATCAAAACCAAGCAAGAAAACAAAAAAAGTATATGATAATAAAAAATTAGTTAATACTAATATAAAATTATTTTTAAAATGCTTTCTATGACATTTATTGGAATAATAGTAATTTATTATGCTAGTTTTAATCATAAACAGAGGAAAGTTAGAAATACAATCAGAGACAAGACACATATAGATAATGTTACAGAAAATCTGAAGATATCCTTATTCCCAAATGAAAATAGCATTTGTATAGGGAACCTAATCTCACCACACAAGGAACAGAAAACTATTTAAAAAATATATGTTCTAAGTATTATAATTAATGGGAACTGAAATTTATATACAATTAAAGAGTATCATGCAGAAGGACCACATAAAGCCAAGAACTGAGGGTGTAGTAATAGCGTGCATATTTTCGCAATAACCACAGATATCTCATGGGACCTCAGTACCATTCAACAAAGATGAGGCATTTCCTCAACAGAAGCTTATTCCTTTCTAATGATTCTAGCTTGTTTCGAGTAAAAACACAAAACAAGCCAGTACAAATTGCATCTTTAGATAAAAAACTATGAGAAACTAATGGCTACTTGGAGGAAAATAATCCTCTCTCAGGAATGAGGTTTTTTTTTTTTTTTTTTTTTTTTTTTTTTGGTGGCGGTGGGGGAGTTTAAACAGCTTACACTTCCACCTCACTGTTCATCATTGAAGGAACTTAGGACAGAAACTCAAACAGGGCAGGAACCTAACAGGAGCTGATGCAGAGGCCATGTGAGTGGGGGAGTCTTGCTCCCCATGACTGGCTAAACCTGCTTTCTTATAGAACCAAGGACAACCAGACCTGGGGTAGCCCCACCCACAATGTGCTGGGCCCTCTTACCTCAGTCACTAAGAGAATGCCCTACAGGCTTGCCTGCAGCTTGATTTATGGGGGCATTTTCTCAGTTGAGATTCCCACTCTCAAGTGGCTCTAGTCTGTGTCAAGTTGACACAAAACTATTCACTACACACCCTGGGTCTCAAGTCAGGCACAAGTACTCATTACCCTCCGTACGCCAGTTAAAAAAGTCAAATTCAAAAGCAGAAAAGAGAGATTTATTCCTTGTGGCTACTGTGAGAAGAGAGACACATGATCCAGCAAATCCCTAGTCCTGAAGAAAGGTCAGTTTAAATAGAGCTCCAAGCACATTCACATTCGAAAAGTCTCAGTCAGGTGTAGTAGGAATGAGTTCTATTACTGGTTATTCAATGCATAATAGTTAGCATAGAAGCTGTATATACAAAAGCAGTAAGAGCAGACTTGGCAACTTATATTTATACATATTTGTGTCTTTGTAACAATAATAAGAACAGAAAAAGAGGTTATCAACTTATCAGTTAGGTGTGTAAGAAGGATCCCAGAAGGGTGGCTGAGAAATCATAGATGGAAGCAAGGGAACATGAAAGTAATATAATTACATATCAATTAAAAACATGCTGAAATTTTTTTTTGAAATAGGAAATGAATGTGTTACTTCACGGTTTGCTTTGGTGGTGGTGTTGACAAGAGCAAAAAAAGGATGAAATAAAAATTTTAATTATTATTTAATATATGAATAAATTGAAAATCATATCATATACTTAAAAGTGTTGTGGTATTTTCAATACTACAAATGAAGCTAGAAGAAAATAGGCTATATGAGACACTATATATATGCAGAGAAAAATACTGCATAATAATGATTATGTATAGAACTTTAAAACAAGTAGAAAACAGCAAAGAACGGCAGAAGAGCTGAGGCAGTATGGAGGAATTAGTGTTTCAGATCAAAGAACATTAAGTTGAAGTAAATAAGCAGAATAAATGATAAACATTTAATCTGAAGCAAGGGCACTACATCTATTTCATAATACAGTATTATAGAAAATAAATTATTTTGTCAGGAAATGAAACTTTATGTACATGTACAACATCTAGACGATAACTAGGTTAATTTGCTTTAATATACTACCCATCGCACCTTATTTATATGCATCAAACATATCATGAAAACTCTTTATGTACATGTAAATATAAGACTAAATAGAAACACAGCTCAAGTGTAGTAAGCAACACCATTTATACATAAGACACGTATTGTTGTATGTTGTGATTGGTATTACTAACAGAGAATGTCAGCGCAAAAGAAACAGTTAACAAGACAGAGTAGCTATTCCACGGAAAGGTTTTCCTTACACATTCCAATTCAAGAGTACGAAGTATGCTAGTGAGGAAATCAAAGAATCTAGAGATAACCAGAGTCAGGAACTGAAAGCATCAGCAATGCGGCAACGTGTCATCATGCTATAGGGCTATTAGGGAACGCAAACTATATCAGCTATGCAGGTGAGAAGAATAAACTTGCATTATTGATAGAAACGTGATGATTTGAGACGGCTAAAGATGCAATAAAAGGTATCATGGTGTTTAGAAATGAAGATAGGTCTTTGGAGAATAAAAGCGAAGACTCAACAAATTAAGGAGGAATTAAAGCGCAGGTTGGGAGTGAAGAGGGGAGGCTATGACTCCACTCTTGTCAAATGACGTGGAGTAACATGGACATTGGCAAATGTGTCACATTTACAATCTCTCTATTTAGCTATCATGGGTCTCACTTGGAGTTAGCATTTCTGTTCCTTTCATTCAGACTGATCTTAACAGCATATTAACAAGATAGACGTGTCATGGTATTTCCATTGCCATGATTTGAAGGAACTGGCAATTTCATCTTTTCTATTTTTGGAATATTTACTCCAGTAAAGCTGTTGGAGTCAGCTGTGTTACTGGGAATGAACTGATGGGTGTGTTTGTATAGACAAGAATTCAAACTCTAGACGAAAGACTTTAACTCTGCTTTCCTGTGAGGCCCTCTGTGAAACTATAGGGCACACTTCAGTAATCATGAACATAAAACCTTTTTATTCCAATTTGAACTGTGACAATAAAACTATATATATTTATATATGTACATATATAAATGAATGAATAAATAAATAATGACTGCAATATGCCTTGGGCAGTAAAAATGCTTGCTACCAAGTGATAGCCTGAGATTGGTCTCTCTAAGACGCAAGTAGTAGAAGAAGAGATCCAATTCCCACAACTTCTCTTTTTACCTCCACAATTATACAATAGCATGCACATGCAAACATATGCAAATAAATGTAGTAATTTAAAAATAATTATGTGAACAAAAAAGTAAAAAATTTAATATTTGAAACAGTGCAATGTTAAACTCTATATATTTGAAGGAGTTTTATGAAAATTATATATACATATTATTCATATATTTTATGCTCATACATATTACATAAATATACAACATATACATCTTATATATTCCCCTTGCATGTTCAGACATTTAAATGAAGAAGCAAAAACATGAATAACTACTGTTAATGGTAAGAAGTTGACCCTTAGACATGTCAATATACAGCCTACTGAGCTAGCTTGAGGGAGAAAAATATTCAGGACTCCAGAAGAGATCCATAATAGCTAAATACGGAAATTGCGAGGAGATGGGAACTTTAGGGAAAAATAGCAAGCTTTCACAAATTGGTTTGTTTACCTACACCTTCTGTTCACACATAAGGAACACAAATTATGATTTATGAGCAACAGAAGGTTGCTTTACATTTCTACACAAGGTTTTCTGGATTCAATCTGGTCTTATGGTAAAATAATGTGGTTATATCCCAGAGACTAAGTCACATCAGCAAAGGACTAAACTGGACTATACCACACAGGGATGATCATCTCTTTGACAACTAGTGATGGAGAACAATACATAAAGACTCTTTATCTGTCAGCATACTTGGGAACTTAATGGGAAAAATACTTGTTTCCTACTTTGTAACTATTTCAGTAATGGAAAACCTAGCACTTTCAGAACAAGCTCTTGAAAATATTGCTACATTTGCAAATATATTCAAAATAATTCATTTTAGTTTGCAATTTGAATTAGTATTGCATTTTAAGTATACATTATCCATACATAATCTAATAAAATCTAGTGATTTATTAAGTAAATCATTTGAACTAACAGGTCCAAAAATACAAAAAAAAAGCACATTCCACTAAGTTTTACAAATCAAGAATCTCCATACATATTTATGTTAATTGAATCTTTAGACTTCTTGAATGTACCATTATAGTAAATCTATGTGCATATTAAATACCATATAAACCAAGATTATAATATTTCTAAGTAAATATTTAATACAATAATATTGCTATTTTTTAATTGTAGGTAAAGCTGGGCATGAAATATTAGTGCATTTTTTTCTTCCTGAATGATTTATGCATACCTGGACTTTGTGCACTTAACATATTCTATAGATGGGTCCAGGAGAGAAAGAGCCAAGGATGCAGAAGTGGAAATGTGTCAATTACTTAGGAAGATATATCTGTATTTTCATAACTAAAATTTAAGAAGTACTTCTTCCATCTGGGCAGTCGTGGCTCACACCTTTAATCCTGGTACTCGGGAGGCAGAAGCAGGCAGATCTCTGTGAGTTTGAGTCAGCCTGATCTATAAGAGCTAGTTGCAGGACAGGCTTCGAAGTTACAGAGAAACCCTTGTCTCAAAAAAATTTTTAAAAAAATTGCTTCTTTCTACCCTTGTCCTTTAGATTTATTCCATTTCTTTCATATTCTGCTCTTAAAGTCCTTCTTTCTCAAATTCCATATTGTTATAATATGTATTTTAATGCTATTTGTAAATCACATAAGTAGTTCATTTTGAATGGAAAAAAAGAGATTTTTTTAGTGTAGTTAACATGTTGGTTTCCTGATTTTTCTATTTGGAGAGTGAATGATTTGGTGTAATCCTGTTTGCCATTTTCAGCTAAGAAAAGAAATCAGATTTTTCACTTTGTAATGTCACAAACCTCATTATAGTCTTAATTTCTTATTCATGAACACACTGAGCATCTAATATATGCCATCAACTAAAGAGGGTAGAAAATAAGATAAGACATATTTTCAACCTCAAGGAATTTGCACCTCAATGTGGTACCTGTTGAAGGAGCTGCAAGCTGCGTTCCTGCCGCCCGGCTAGCTTATGCCCTGAAATAACAACACACAAACTGTATTCTTTTAAATACTGCTTGCCCCATTAGCTTTAGCCCTTACTTGCTAATTCTCATATCCCGATCAACCCATCTCTAATAATCTGTGTAGCACCAGTCTTACCGGGAAAGATTCAGCATGTCTGACCTGGTGGCTTGCTTTATTGCATCTGCCCCAGAGAGGAGAGGAAATGGCATCTGTCTGAGGCATCTTATCTCACTTCCTCTTCCTCCCAGTATTCTGTTCTGTTTATTCCACCCACCTATGTTCTAACCTATCAGGGCCAAGCACTTCCTTTATTAATTAACCAATGACCTTCCTCCATCAGGTGCCCGTGTAAAGACTCACATAGCAAGAGTGCTTACATGCTGGCTACCACGTAAAAATAACACACTAGAAGAACAATGGAAACAGAGCTGGGTTGAGCACAGGAAAAATGCCAAAGGAAGTCTTCTAAACTGGGAAATAATTGAGATCACCCAGTCAGGATATTCCAACTTCTTCAGCTCATGACCTTCCAAGTACCCCACTAGCTAGAACTATCAATTGAGAGGTTAGAGCCTCAGTGTGTGAAATAGGGTAGAAGGTTGCTTACCCAACACCAAATGGTTAGCCCCCAAAACATATACACACATAGCATATGTCCTTGAATAATCACTATAAAGAGAAGTGGGTGTATCTTCTCTGTTACATCATTCCAAGCTCTGCTCCATTGCTTCCCTTCCCCTCATCTTCCTTTAATGTCGGTCTCCTTTACAAATCAAACTAAATACTCCTTTATTTTCTTGACTTTTCTTTTATCTGAATATTTTATTGTCAACCCTGTATTTTCCTTGTGCTCCATTTAGGTCTGTGACAGTGATTTGACCACAGTCACAACCACAGATAATCTTTTAGGTTATCCTTCAAAATAACACACATACACATCACAAATACATAAATACATATATTTATATATCATATTCAGACATGTAAACATCCACATAAACACACATATATGTTTGTGTGAATATGTGTGTGCATGTATATTTATTTTTTTAGCACAGATGACTGTACTCTGATAGATTAGGGAATAAATTGCCCATTTTTGAAATTATTTAATATTAGTTTGTAATTGGCAATATTATAATTAAAAAACATTACTGAGCTACTTACAAACATATTGATCTAATATCAAGTTTTATTAATCACATTCATGACAATTTTGTACATATTTATTATATACCATTCTTTTCTCATATACAGTTGATACTTATAACATGCTTGCTGCTACGTGTGTTAGATGTACAAATATCTTACAATACAACTGTGAAGAAAAATAAATGGTCAGTGTCAGGCAGTGGTGAGACACTTTTAATCTCAGCACATGGGAAGCAGAAGGAGGAAGAAGGAGGAAGTCCTCTGTGAATTCATGGCCAGCATGATCTACAGAGCTCGTTCCGGGACAGACAAGCCTAGACAAAGAACCCCTGTCTTAAAACAACAACAACAACAAAAAATACAAAAGAAAAGAAAATAGTAAGAAATTATTTTGCTTCTGTTTCTTCATATACGAAAATGGATTGGTATCCTGGAGAAATGGATTTTCTCTGGAGAAATGTCTACTAGTCACAGCTAAGTAAGACTTGACCAACAAATGCAGATGCACCCAAAGATCTGTTTGGCAAATCAGTAAATTCTATTGGAGTTTCTTATAGGAATATGAGTAAGGGGTTATGTAAGAAAAATGACACAAAGAAAATTTAAGGACCAAAACACACCACAGCATGGGTGACAGCTTTTAAAAACAGAAAAAAATAGGACAGAAAAACAGCTTAACAGGTCTGAAAGTCTGCTTTTTAGATGGCTTATTGATTTCTGTCTCCTCTAGGCAGTCTTTAATGTTTACTCTGGGGAAGGAAGGGTCTAGTGAATCTGGTCATTTTCAGGGACTTCCTGAAGCTATTTTGAGTTGTTTACTTTCTGGTTAAGAAGGAGCTTCCTGCAGAATGGAAATCTTCAATCTGGAAGAAAAGTGCTATACAACTATTGGAAAGGAGTATTTTTGGTACTTTGCTATATACTTGTTTTGTTTGATTGCTCTTTTACTAGTATTTTATTGTAGATAAGTTAAATGACCTCATATTATATGTGATAATCAGTAACCAACTGACTAAGAACAAAGTTCTTCCTTTGTTGATATTCATCAACTCACTATAATATAAAATCAAAACTTTAAAAATTACATATAGTATGAATAAAAATGGTTCTTTTTTGGTAGATTATGTTTTTTTTTAATTTATTATTTCAAAAAAATGCCAGTAAAAGCAGTAGGGATAAATCCACTGCCAGTCACCCCACAGACTGCTCCAGCAACACAACTGTCACATACATTCAGAGGGACTAGTTTGGACCTATGCTGTTTCCTTCCCTTTCTGGCTAGTGTTGGTGAACTCCCACTAGCTCAGGTAAATTGTTTCAATGGGTGTACACATCTTGGTCTTGATCTTTGCTCATTTTCTCACTTCTCCAACTCTTCAACTGGACATTGGGAGGTCAGTCCAGTGCTCTGATGCAGGTCTCTGCCTCTTTTTCTATCTGTTGTTGAATAAAGGTCCTATGGTAATATTTAAAATATTCATTAGTCTGACTACAGGGCAAGGCCAATTTGGGCACCCTCATAACTATTCCTTAGGGTCAACTGTGTTATGTCAACTATGTCCATAGCAGCATTGTTTGTAATAGCCAGGACCTGGAAACAACCTACATTCCCCTCAACCAAAGAATAGAAAAAGAAAATATGGTACATTGAAACATCAGAGTATTACTCAGTGGCAAAAAACAATGACATATTGAAATTTGCATGCAAATCGATAGAACTAGAAAAAGCAATCCTGCGTGAGGTAACCCAAACCCAGAAAGATGAACATGGTATGTACCCACTTGTAAGTAGATACTAGCAAAGAATAATGAGCCTATAATTCATGATTCTAGAGAAGCTAAGTAACAAGGGGAACAGTAAGAAAAACACACATAGAACTACCTAGAAAGGTAAAAGAGACAAGATTGCCTGACAATATTGGGAACATGGGGATGGGGCAGGTAGGGAGGATGGAAGGGGATGGAAGGGAAGAAGGGAAGAAGGGAGGAGAACTTGAAGGAACAGGATAGCTGAGATGGAGGAAGGAAAAAGATGAGAACAAAGAAAGAGATATTTTGACTGAGGAAGCCATTATGGGGCTAGCAAGAAACTTCACACTAGAGAAATTCCCAGAAATTCACAAGGATGCCCCCAGCTAAAACCTTAAAAATGGTTCTTAACCACCCAAAAAACATGCATTTAGTATTGTTAGTGCAAATTAACCAATAGTTCTATGTCTGACAAGATTATAGTAATAATGACACAATCCTAAAAATGTAAAATAAAAACATGTTTTAAATTCTTAAATCGAAAAATTCTTATCACCTGTTAAAGGACAGTACCAACATAAGTGTTTAATAATCTTTGCCACAACGGGAGTCTTTGGATGAATTTATGTACATTTTCTTGTAGACATCGAAATATTAAAAGATATTTTCACCTTTGTATATATTATATAATTTATTTAAAAAATTCTTCCTTAAATAATTTTAATTTTATTTAAAATACTTAAAGTATTATGTGAACTATGGTTGTTTTATTTAAGAAACATGTTTATTTATACATAAAAAGGCCAAATAATCATATGATTGCAAGCTTCTTATATGGCATCTACATTCTTCATTAAATCCATGATCAGATATAAAATAAAAATATGACCTTTTAGTTAGACTAAAATAAGTGTGTATTTGACTAAGTGGGTTTTAATAACCATATGAACATGTACAGCAAATATTAACCATTTGAAATATTATAGAAACAAATTTTAATACTTGCTGTCTTCTAAACTAGCTCAATTTGCAGTTATGTGTTGTAACATCCTACTAAAGATTGTCAAACTTACTACTCTCAAGAATAGTCTTAAAATGTTATTTATTTATGTTAAGAGAATGTAGTCCTCTTTTTGGTTGTACAATACAGAGAGGTAAGCTATGATATGTTACATGTATCTTCAACAAATAGATAACAGCCTGTATATTTGCATATGTATTTTTTTTTGGATTTTTCGAGACAGGGTTTCTCCGTAGCTTTTGGTTCCTGTCCTGGAACTAGCTCTTGTAGACCAGGCTGGCCTCGAACTCACAGAGATCAGCCTGCCTCTGCCTCTGGAGTACTGGGATTAAAGGTGTGCGCCACCACCGCCCGGCATTTGCATATGTATTTGTGCACATACTTATGTATCTATATGTGTGTATGTAACAATAATAATCACTGAAAAAGTGGTTATTTAACTGCACGTAGAAGGACAAAGGAGAATTTGAGAAAGTGTAGCTAAGAAGGGTTTGTTACAGGAAAGGGAGAGAGAAAGTGATGTAATTCTATTTCAATTAAAACTTTTTAAAAATCAAAAATAAGTCATTTGTTATTCACATACAAAGAATATAAAACACCGCTTAAGAATAATTAGCTCTCAACAACACTTCCTTTCCTTTGATCAAAAATAATGTCAAAATAACATTGAAAGCAATTTTCATGATAATTTGCTCTAAATAGAAATTTATGACATCAATGCCACTATAAAATAAATAATCATAATTTCTAGTGTCAAATTTAGTTTTAAGTCTTCTAGTTTTTAAATATCCATAATAATTCATTTCTGTTTGACTTTAAAAATCAAATGTATTATTAGCCCAATTTAAAATGTTATTTTTAAAATTATTTCTTTTATTTTTAAAAGTATAATATAATTACATGATTTCCTCCTTCTCTTACCTCCCACAAACCTTCCCATATATACCTTCTGAGTCTTCTCAAATAAATTTATCTCCCTTCGCATGACAATATATGTTACACACAAACATATGTACATACATGCACACACATGGACAAATGTATACACATATCTAAATCTATATATCTATATGTACATTTATAGCTATAGTCTTATATATATTCCTTCTCAATCTGGATAATATTGCTTGTGCCTTTTCTCTGTGGAAGATCAAACCCGTGGGTTAAGTAATACCAAATGATCAGCCCTGAAAATAAGTATGTTGAGATATAATTTAACTATCATTTAAAAAACCAGCAGAAATTGGGGTAGAATGAAAACAAACAATAGTTAAAATTTACTTAAAATAAGTCAACCCAATTCTTTCATTTACAAGGGGATATTGTATCCAAAGGAAAGAAATAGCCATAGAAGACACATCATTAATTCTTGGCTCTATTTGAATGTTGAGCATTTTTTCTACTGTCTTCCAAATTGGTTTTAGGGGGATGAAATAAGCATCAATGCTAAACTACATTCAACAATGATTATACAGCTTCCTACTTTTGAAATGCATTTAATGAATGAATTAATATTTCCCCTTTTTGTAAATGACCCTAAATTTCCATTTAAGGTTCTATTCATAAAGAGTTTTAGAACATTCATTTTTTTCCATGGCTCTGGGTTTTTATTTTTTTAAACAATCTTTTCTCATTTTACATATCAACTCAGCTTCCACTCCCTCTCCTCCTCCCATGCCCCTATCCACTCCTCATAGAGGGTAAGGGAGTCAAAAGTCTATCATATCCCTTTGATGCAGGACCTAGGCTCTACTCCCTGTATCTAAGCTGAGCAAGGTATCCCTCCATAAACAATGGACTGCAAAAAGCCAGTTCATGCACTAGGGATAAATCCTGGTCCCAGTGACAGCTGCCCCACAAGACTGTAAAGTCACACAACTGTCAGCCATATTCAGAGGACCTAGATTAGTCCTATGCAATTTCACCCACTCTCAGTGTGTAGTTAGTGAGCTTTCACTAGCTCAGGCCAGCTGTTTCTGTGGGTGTCTCCATGGTGGTTTTGATGCAATTTGCTCATGTTATCACTCCTCCCTCTCTTCGACAGGACTTTGAGAGCTCAGCCCAGTGCTTCACTGTGGATCTCTGCGTCTGCTTCCATAAATTGCTGGATAAAGGTTCTATGATTATAATTAAGGTGGTTATCAAGCTGATTGCATGGTAAGGCCAGTTCAAGTACCCCCTTCACTACCACTTGCGGTCTTAGCTGGGGCCATCCTTGTGGATTCCTGGGAATTTCCCTACTGCCAGGTTTCTCTTTAGCCCCATAATTGTTCCCTCTATCATGATGACTCTTTTCTTTTTTTCTTTTCATCTCTGTCTTCCTGTCCTTTGCCCATCTAGACCTTCCAGTTCCCTCATGTTCTTCTTCCTCCACCCCTTCTCCCCTCACCTCTCCCCTTCCACTCTCCCTTCTCCCCACCCCCACATTCCCAATTTTCTCAAGAGATCTTGTCTATTTCGTTTTCACAGGGTGATCCATGTATGTCTCTCTTAGGGTTCTTGTTACGTAGCTTCTCTGGGGTCACGGACTATAGTCTGTTTATGCTTTGCTTTATCTTTAATACTCATTCATGAGTGAATGCATACCAGTTTGTTTTTCTGAGTCTGCTTACATGACTCAGGAAGTTATTTTCTAGTCCATTCTAGTTCCATCCATCTGCATCCAAATTTCAAGATGTCGTTGTTCCCCCTCCCCCCGAATGGTACTCCATTGTGTAAATGTACCATAGTTTCCTTATCCATTTTTTCTTTGAGGGACAAATACCTTGCTTCCTGCTGTGGCTATTATGATTAATGCTATGAACATAGTCAAGCAAATGTCCTTGTGTTATGAGAGTGCATCCTTAGGGTACATGACCAAGAGTGGTATTTCTGGATGTTGAGGCAGATTGATTACCAGTTTCCTGAGTAACTGCCATATTGATTTCCAAAGTGGCTTTACAAATTTGCACTTCCACCAGCAATGAAAGAGTGTTCCTTTACTCTGTTCCCTTTACTCTGCCTCCTCTCCAGCATAAGTTATCATTAGGTTTTTGATCATTGCTATTCTGATTTGTGTAGAATGGTATCTCAGAACATTCTTTTTAAAGGTATAATGTAGCACAAATTATAATTATTCTTAATAATAAAATCCAGAGTCAGATATTGGGGGGGGGTGAAAGCTGAAAGGTCAGATGAGATCAGCCAGCAACTAGTTCTTAACTCTACAAAATCCTCAGACCCAAGGGGGAAAGATCCTGTCTCCACAAGTCCTCAGAAGGAATGCTTTGAGCTCTTATCTCCTCCTGCCTTATATTGCTCTCTCCTTTCAGCCTATCTCTCCTGTCTCCACCTTCCTACTGGTGGAACTAAAGGCATGCAAATCACAAATACTGTGATTAAAGCTGTGACCTATCACTGTCTGAATCTGTTTCTCTTTTAGACTGAATCAATCTCCTATGTTCCAGGATGGCCCTGAACTCAGAGATCCATTTGCCTCTGTTTCCCAAGTGCTGTGATTAAAGGTGTGTGCCACAAATGCCTGACCTCTATATCTAAATAGTGCCTTAGCTTCACACTCTGATCTTCAGGCAAGCTTTATTAGTTAGATCACAAACAAAATATCACAACAGTATAGAAAGAACTTTGTTGATCCTTGAACTTTTAAATACAGATTGGAAAATGTAGCTCATAATTTCTGTATGATTTTCAACATATTTATTGTTTAATTAATATATGGCAACTATACATATATGTATATAATGTGCATATAACATATAATCATATATAGATATATACATACATATTATTGTACATTCAAAGTTGCTCTCTACTAGCATTTTTTCCCATAGAAAATAGCTTTATTCCTCACAAAACATATCCTGATAATTGTTTTCACCCTACTCCTTCCAGTTACTTCTCACTTCCCTCCCAATGTGGATCCAACCCCATTCTATTTCTCATTAGAAAAAAAGCAAAAAGCAGAATTGGAAGGATAATAATAAGATAAAACAAAAGTTAAGAAATTGCTCTACGACAAAGCGATCATTAAAAAAGAGGCCCAAGAAAAGGCCCAATAAACAGATGGAAACACAGAGTTCCATTTGTTCATACACTCAGCAGTCTCATCAAAATACTATTAAGAAGTCATAATACAAATTTAAAAAAAACTGTAGGACAAAACAAGAAAATGTATTATGTATTATAAAATATAAATATACCAATATAAAGTTAAATAAAGATAATTTTTGAAGTACTAACAATGAAATGATATTATATAAAACAAAGATGGCCAAAGATGCCTTTGAATTCATTTTCTGTTTGCAAACTATGCTTTGGCATGTAGCATACACTTAGCAAAGTAATTTGTTTCCACGGTGAGACTTCTTTAAAGAAAATAAAATTTCATTTGCAAGTGGATATCAGTTGGAGGCAGATTCTGCATTAAGGATGGATGGATGTGTCCACTTCTCCTTTCTGCTCTAGGAAAATATCTGGTACTGACCCATACACATGCTGTGCATGCTGCCTCAATGTCTATGAGTTTACATGTGCTTTGATCCTATTTTAGAGAGCTTTGTTTTCTTGGTATTTTTCATCCCCTCTGGACAGTACCCACTTTCTGACTCCTCTTCTGTGAGGTTCCCTGCACTCCTGAGGGAGCTAAGATGAACATAGACAGTATAGGGCTGAGTGTTCTGAATCTTTACTTCTTTGTGTGATTTCTGGCTTTCAGTCTCTGTATATGAGGGTGTGGCAACTAATGTTGAGCTCTGCTTTATGTAGAGGTATACAGTATGTTCTGATTTGAGTTTCATCTTTTAGGTATCTGTACATATGTGTATGGTATGTGGATGTGTGTGAATTTCTATAAACCTCTTATTCACTCATAAAATTTTATCTAACTGACATAAATGCATTAATATTCTCAAACAACTTTGAAATTAATAATTTGTTTAACATTTCATAACTTAAAAATAGCATGTACATGTAAATATATTGTATTATGAAATACTGTATATTTGCTTACTTAATTCATACTTTCTATAACAGATTTGATTTAGATTATTTTAAATAATACAAATTACTACTACAAGTACAAAACGATTAATTTTTGAATACTTTAATGCATATATCAGTAGAAAATAACTACATTTAAAAAAGCAAATCTCACAGAATATAAGTGTTTTTAGTTTTTTTTATTTGTTTTGTTTTTGGGTTTTTCATTTCTATTTTTCTATTCATCTTTTATTGTGTTGATCCCTTTTTGCTTGTTAATTTTGAAGCAACAGCTTTTATTGGAATTATTATGAGCCCATACATAAATTCAAAGTACAGTTCTATCTATTTTATGCTGATGGAGGAAGGTCATTGGTTAAAAAATAAAGAAACTGCTTGGCCCTCATAGGTTAAAACATAGGTGGGAGGAGTAAACATAACAGAATGCTGGGAGGAAGAGGAAGTGAGCTCAGAGGCCATGCTCCCCTCTCCTGGGCAGACATGCTGAATCTTTCCCGGTAAGCGCACCTAGTGGTGCTACTCAGATTATTAGAAATGGGTTAGGCAAAATATGAGAATTAGCCCGTAAGAGGCTAGAGCTAGTGGGCCAAGCAGTGTTTAAATGAATACAGTTTGTGTGTCGTTATTTCTGGTGTAAAGCTAGCCATGCGGGAGCTGGGCGGGACAAAAAGCAGGCCTGCAGCTCCTACAAAATTATGCAATTTAATAAATGCAATATTTTTGTATTATCTTTAATATTTTCTTCAATAATAGTTTGATATTTCCATATCAATATTTTATAATTTAATTAGCTTATATCCTAAATACTGAATATTATTACTACTATAATACTTTCTATTATTTCATATTTTAAAACTAATACAAATGTGAATTTATAACTTATTTATAAGCTCAAATGTCTGTTAGATTACTTTAAATGTAATGTACATTTGTCAATCAAGTCCTGTTAACAGTTGTTTAATTTCTGAATGGGTCTTCCCCTATATTCTGATTAGTGATTATCATAAATCATTGAACCTACCTCCAGTAACTGATGGAAACAGATGCAGTGACCCACAGCCAAGTACTGTGCTGAGTTCCTGGAGTACAGTTGAAGAGAAAGTGGAGGAATCATATGAGCAAGGCAGGACAAGATGATGATGGGGAAAATGAGAGAAACAGCTGGCCCTTATCTAGTGGAAGATCATAGTCTCTGGACTGACAGATGGGGAACCTGCATGGGACAGAATTGTGCTTTCTGAATTTCTGAATGTGGGTGACAGTTATGTGGCTTGATCTGTGTGTGCGTGCGTGCGTGTGTGTGTGTGTGTGTGAGTAAGTGTTGCTTGGGGGCCTGGGAGTAAGACCAGGACTTATATCTTGTAGATTAACTGGTTTTTGGAGTCTGTTCTGTATGGTGGGATTCTTTGCTCAGCCTTGATACAGTCTAGAGGTTCTTGGTTCTGCCTTACTTTGGTATGATAGACTTTGATTGCTCTGAAGAGTGGATGGGAATGTTTGGGGAGATGGGAAACAGGGAGCGAGGGGGAACTGGGGTTGGTATGTAAAATGAAAAACTGTTTTAAAACTAAAAGAGTTATATGTTTCTAATCAAAATGGAAGCATTTGTTTCTCTGTTTCTAATGATTTATTTTAAAATACATTATCTTATCATATATCACCCAGTGTCTAGCATACAGGCAGCTGTAAAAGTAGTGATCCAAAAAGCCTCATGTAGCATATTATTTTTATGAGAAAAGCAATTAATATGAATCCATTGAATAGTAGCAATGCTGTTATGTTTTTCAGGATTTTTCTTTATCACGTTAAGAAATAATCTTTCCTTATTTTATTACATAGTTTACTCAAAAAAGATTTGAATTGTTTTCAGTGGTTTCTCAGCTTTTATTGAAGGCTTGTAGTTTATTTCCCAATTTTATTAGGGTGATAACTAATGCTGTTAGATTTTTACAGATTAAGACAGTGTCGTGTACTTTTAAAATACATAACATTGTTCCTTTTATCGCTCACATTATTTTACTTTTTTATTATTGTTTTACTTAACTCTTTGCATCTATACCCAAGTGTATGTATGATTGCAGACTGTACTTACGCATTTACAAACATACATGTATGTATCTGTATGTTTGTATGTATTTACATAGGCATAACAACAGTTAATGAGAAAATCAGGTATAAATTTGAGAAAAAAAAAACAAGGAGATGCACATGGGAAGTATTAGAGAAAGAAAAGCCTCTCCCTCCTCCTCCCTTTTTGTATATATGTGTTTGTGTGTGTGTGTGTGTGTGTGTGTGTGTGTGTGTGTGTGACTTTGTGCCTCTGTATTTATGTCCCAGAGTTATCTTAAATTCCTGAGATCAAGTGATTTTTCTCTTTGTTTTAGCCTCCCCAGTAACTGGGGTTATGGAATTACAAGTAAAACCATTGTGATCTGCATTACATTTTTTCATAACTTATGAATTAATATACAATATTTGATCTTAAAAATGCATTTACTTGGTTAGGATAACTTCTTCCCTGCTCCCATATCCACTCTTTCTCCATCTCAATTATCACATTCCACTAAGCTCTCCCCAATCCTCCCCTTCTCCCTTCTCTTTCCCCATCTCCGCTTCCCCCGCAACCCACCCCCAGCCCCCTGCTCCCAACTTTTGCCCGAAGATCTTGTCAACTTCCAATATCCAGGAGGGTAAATATATGTTTTTCTTTGGGTTCACCTTCTTATTTAGCTTCTCTAGGATCACGAACTATAGACTCAATGTCCTTTGTATATGGCTAGAATTCGCTTATGAGTGAGTACATACCATATTCTTCTTTTTGGGTCTGGGTTATCTCACTCAGTAAAGTGTTTTCTATTTCCATCCATTTGCATGCAAAGTTCAAATTATCATTGTTTTTTACCACTGACTAGAACTCTGTTAAGGGAGCCATTTTTGGGTTGGCTAGAGTCTTGGTTCTAGAGTGGTTCCCAGGTGTCCAAGGGGATTTCCCCAACTAGTTCTGTGGGCAGCAGAGGAGAGGGTGCCTGTACTGGCCTTATTCTATAGCCACACTGATGAATATCTTGTATATCACCATAGAACCTTCATCCGGCAATAGAGGGAAATAGAGACAGAGACCCACATTGGAGCCCTGGACTAAGCTCCCAAGGTCCAAATGAGGAGCAGAAGGAGGGAGAACATGAGCAAGGAAGTCAGGACCATGAGGGGTGCTCCCACCCACTGAGACGGTGGGGCTGATCTAATGGGAGCTCACCAAGGCCAGCTGGACTGGGACTGATGGAGCATGTGATCAAACCGGACTCTCTGAATGTGGCTGACAATGAGGGCTGACTGAGAAGCCAAGGACAATGTCATTTATCTAGTGATGTCACATTATCTTAATGTATTTGTGAATTCTGCAAAGAGGCATATTCAGAAAAATTATAAACTGAAAGTCTTTAAATCACAGTAATAACAGAATATGTTTATTTTTCAAAAATTATCAATATTTCCCAGCCAGGTCTGCAAGAGCTAGTTCTAGGACAAGTTTCAAAGCAATACAGAGAAACCTTGTCTCGAAAAACCAAAAAAAGAAATTATCAATATTCAATTTAATTGGCTTTTGAAATATTTAAGAAAAATGACATAATAAAAAATAAGTTGCAATTAGAATTATTTAAGACTTAAATTCATCCTCAGGTCATACTTTCTGTCTGAAGAAAACATTATAATCATTATCTTCCTCCACTCTAAGAGGAAATAGATCATAAATAACCTTGTGCTGAGAAAATAAATAAAATAATTTGCTGGAAAATTGTTGTATACATGTATACTGGAGAACTTTGTAAAATTTTATTTGGGAATGTGATAATCATGCCTAGCCCTAATGAAATGTTTTCATGGATTGTAATCAAACCAGAAGTATGCATCTCAAAGCAAAGACTGCACATTTGTCATTAAACATCTGTTAGTATTGTTTCTTCAGTATATGTGACAGACTCTTTTATTTCCTTCAAATGCCTTATTATCAGTTGCTGCAGGGCCTATGATACAAGTGATTATCAACTTATATTTATTATAAAAATGCAAGTAAATATAAAGCATATACAATGAAGCCTGAAGATCCTTTTCATAATATTTATTACTATTGTATTCCTTCTTACTTTTATTTCTATCATAAGATAATTACTTACTAATAATTTTGGTTTAAATTATCAGCCAACATAATTTGCTGGACTGACAGGACTACATGCACCTGAACTGCACATGATCGAGTCAGCTGAACCTCCTCATGGATGAATGGGTGACTTATATAATTCTATCATAACTGAGACAATATTGATAATTAATGGTTACTAAGTGAATTATGTTATATGTTATATTTTTAAGGGATGTGACCCTTGAAAGTTTACCCGTGCTCAAAGAGATAGCCATACATCCTTGCATACACAGGCAGTACTAAATGAAAACATCAGTTCAGAAGAGGAAGAGGGAAAAAGAAAAAAAAAACACCTTAAAGTTGTTATGAAAAAGGCATGAGGAACTAAGAGGACCGACTGGGGATTGGATTGTATCAAAATAGACTACATATTTGAAGAAGGATACTTAAAAGAAATCCCATACTAGCTCAGAATTGAGTATAATAGAGGGTTATTTATTTAGGGGTAAACTCACAGATAACAATCCTCTGCTCGAACAGGGAACAGCAACCGAATCCCACAGCCAGAAAAGAGGCCACACATGCACTTTACAATGGCATAAATTGTATAAGAGGCCACACCCAAGTGGGCAGGTAACTTAAAGGCTACTGGAGTAGAAATTCCTACAACACGTATATGCATAAATTTCACAAAAATATAAAAAAACTTACTGATGTTCTATATTAGGAAGGAGATTCACAGATATTTTGCAACCTCATTTATATCTTCTGACAAGGGTTGTCCTGCTTTTACTAAATTCTATTCTCATTTACACATACTTTTTTTCTATGACTGATATAATTATCCTTAGATATGGTAATGTTGAAAATTCAGAAAAAAATCATTCACCCATTACAGAAATGAGAATAAGTGCTTTAGGTTGGGGAAGTCCTTTCTTAAAGTACTTGTGGTAGGTATATTAACCAACAATTCCTCTGTTAGGTATCAAGTCTATTTGGTGATAGACGCTTACTCATGACTATATGAACTTCTCCAATTCTCCTGAAGAATCTTAAACCTAGAGATACTGTATTTATACATTTTATCATTTATAATGTCTGTCGTAGGATCGATTTTTTTTCTTTAGAAATAACATCTTTCCTTCTATACAGGCAAGTGGAAATTATATTGTTGCAGTGCTGGTAGCCGTTGCCAGCTTCATAATCTCAGAATTGTTCACAGGTTTAGAAGAATGAACCACATATACTCCAAAGTTCAAGGTTGATAAAATTTGATTTAGTGCATTTTGACTTTACAATTTATGATGAGTTTATCAATATCTCATTTCAAACATCATTTTCTCACAGGCTAGTTTATTTTTACTTCTGTTAAATTGGATTATAAATGTCAGTTTAGACTCTGGTCAGTATAAAAAAATTATGCTTTTGAGGTGCTCGTGCCTTTTCTATAGTTATCATAAATGAAAAGAACAAATTTGAAAATTTATCTTATGGTTTGTAAATCTGAGAATGGCAGGAAATCAAGAGCTTTTATAGCAGGTAGAAAGAGCACTTCTATTTATGAAAAACGATAAATTAAAGCATATGCATATTTCTGGAAATACAAAAGAATGTCTGAAAATGTATCGCACAAACTGAGATCTATATGCAGCAGAGAGGAGATAATACAACAGAGAATTTATCATCACGATACCATCATTTGCTCAGTCAAATCAAAGTTACCACAAAAAGTCTTGTGTGGTTACCAGCTACATGAAAGTTAATTGGATGAGTCATTTTCAGATATGTAATCACTGGAAATTTTCATAAAATTTGATAAGCCATTTATTTTGGAATGTAGCGTAGGAGGAAACGAGAAGAACAAAATACTTAAAATATCAATTTAACTGAAAATTCCAAGCCATCATCTTGAAGAACTCAAAAGTGTATATTTTTCATGCTTTACATGAATTTTAGTTATGTTCTGATGGTGTAAAAATATTCAAATTTTATATACTGAATATATACTATGGTAATGTTTTTCTAGAATTAAATGAAAAGTATAATTGATTAATAGTTTAAATCTTACAGTGTTAACAATGCTGAGATAAATAATTTCTTAAATAATTTATAGACATCTCTGATATCAAGTACAAATCCCTTATAAAATGAATTCAAAATGCAAATCCATTTTTATAAAACTTTAAATTCATATAACTTTAAGTCTATATTGCTACTGGTTTATTTACCAATCCAATAGTGAAAGCAAATGCCTCAGACTCAATATGCCAATTATATCCATAACGGATAGTATATTTGACTGCTTAGTGATAATTCAATATTTTACTCTATAATAGTAACAGTAGTAATAATAATGATAAAGTTATTGCTAAGATATTTTACAGAAAGTATGATAATATTCTTGTTATTAAGTAAAAAATAAAACTCTAGGTATATATAATTAATTTAAAAAATCAAAATAGAAAAACAGAGGTTATAATGACCTTAAAAGAAAACTGAGAAAAGAATTTGATGTAAGGATTTGGTGAGGGAGAAGTACTCAGGTTAGTTCTAGAAGAAGATGGTCAGTAGGGTGTTGGAAATGGGTTTACCATAGTAGCAATAGTTTTGATCCAGAGATTCCATAGTTCATAACTGAATTTTTCTAGGAATACATTTTAAATTTAGATAAGCAACTTTGAGGATGACACCATCAGAACATGAGTCAAAAGTGGATAGAAAGAGAAGCATTGGAAACTAAAAATAACACAGTAAGTGGTGGGGGATTATAACCAAAGGAACCATGCAAACAGCCACTGCAGATTGACTGAAATGGGCTTATCTACTAAAAGAGGGAATGAAGAGCTAAAAGTACTACCATATGGACTGAAAGAAAAATTGGAGAAAATTTAAGAGAAAAATAAGCAAATTTAGCAAGTCTGAAAACTTAATAAAATTAAAGAATGTTGGACTAGTTATTAAAGATATATCTATACATACATATTGATAAAAATCTTAGACTAAAATTACAAGTGATTAAAATTAGCTCAATATTCTTGAAGAAAAATATAGAATACTTATTTTTGCATCAGCTAGATTCACCTTTGAATACCATGGTCAAATATGTTCTCTCAATGTAGTTGTTTTATCATTTGAACTATTTGAACTGAATAGATTTTGTAATCAAGAGGCATTTTAATGGTTAAATGAATTGCTATTTAGAGTGTGAGTAGCTATTCTTTCGTGTTTTGGGCACAAAAATCAATTTTCAAGAAGAAATTCACTCTTTTCTTCTTTTCTACCTGCATGGCTAGGACACTTCATCATATCCTCTAAACACTTCTTCTTTTCTTTTTTTTTTCATATTGGTACTTGTACCACTGGATCTCCTATCTTGAGATATGTAATTTATCCTGAATTAACAAGTCAGTATGTAAAGATTTCCAACTTCTAGATTTTATATTATAGTCTACTCAGCCAGTCAAAAACTGTTTATCTAACATCTGTCTGTCTGTCTGTCTATCTATCTATCTATCCATCTGTCCATCTTTAAGTCCCCAGCAAAGAAATTTTACCTTCAAGGAATTTTTTGCACAAATGATTAGCCTATTAGAATATCAATGCCATGCTTAGGGAGATGTTACAGATTTAGAGCTTTATTACAATTTGTCTTGAGGTATTTTTAACATTCTATTTAGGTATTCTTTGGCCATCTCTGTGTAGAACTCAAAATACCTTACCTAACGTAAAACCTTTTTAAAATGTGTTATCTTAAAAAGAAAAAACCCTGCAATTTCCACCAATCAAAAACCTAAGAGCATCATCAGATAGAATCTGAATCCAAAAGATGGTATTTCTCTCCTTAGCTATTCCTACATAATTAATGTTTCTACAAGTGTATCTGAAAAAATATTTAATTTGAGAATTTCTTCAATATTACTTACTATAACTTCATCAAACCATTACCATATTGCAGCATGCAATTTGTGGCAATCAATATTTGTGATTCCCAAGACATGGTTAGCTACACTTGGTTCTAGAATAAAATTCCATACAAACACATTCCTGAACTTATTGTTCAATGTATCTTATTTGCATGACTAGACAAATGTTACAGTTTTAAATGGTATTTTGCTATGTCCTGTGCTTCAATATTCTCTAGTCCTAAACTGAACTTTGCCACTCTTTCATATAATCGTTTTCCTTGACTGCTCCATTACCTTTAAACCTTTTAATTCATTAAGTTTCCCTGCAGAAATGTGGGTTTTGTTGTTGTTGTCTGTCTGTTTGGTTGTTTTTATTTTGGTTTGATTCTGTAGTATAGTCATCCTCCCATTTACCAGATTATCAAATGAATGGGGCTGGAGAAAGCATGGGAAGAGGCTGACACAATACAAGTAGACTTTAAATGCAAAACTGTCATGTCCTGCAAAAATCCCAGAAAGAGGACTAATCACTAATTAGACACAGTGCTCTCTGGTTGTCAGATTGCATTATTTGCAAAATTATTGTTTAACAGGTGTGCAAGGGTTTCACAAAGACGTTTAAAATTGACTTCTAAAGGAAATGTACAAAAGGTTTCCCACACTTCCCCTATGAAAGGGGTAAAGGAAAATAACATTTCCAGGTGATATTAGGTTGTGAGCTAATATCTAACAAAATTCTTGGTAATATTTTTATAGGAAATGGATGTTCCTTGAACCACTTTTATGAACATAGCCCTGATTTTAAAACTCTCCTGGTAACAATGGGATTAACCTTCGATTAGGTACCTCTTCCAAGAAAAGGGCTTTTAAGTAGATGTCATGGTAGAATCAACTCATTCTACCATTTGCTTCACAGGATTCTATGAGATATCCACAGTGTGAAATTTATCTGAGGAGACATGAGTGAAATATCTTCTAGCCAGAGGTAGGCTGTCAAAGACTTAAAAGCCTGACTCTACATATGTTCATAGTGTTGGTTAGTTTTAATTGCCAACTCATCACAACCTAGAGTCTCCTTGAAGGAAGGAAATAAAATTTAAAAAATGCCTCGATAAAATTGTTATCTGGTCATATCAAAATCAAAATGATAGGAATGTGAAAAAACATCCAAAGAAGAAAGAGAATCAGAGGAAAAGGTCAAGAAGTATACAAGTATGAAAGACACGTACATATGTGCAATCCAGAATTACATAAAAACCCCAAACCAGAAGCCATAATATGCACAAAGGACCTGGAAGAAAGAAAGAAAGAAAGAAAGAAAGAAAGAAAGAAAGAAAGAAAGAAAGAAAGAAAGAAAGAGAAAGAAAGAAAGAAAGAGAAAGAGAAAGAAAGAAAGAAAGAAAGAAAGAAAGAAAGAAAGAAAAGAGAAAAATAAAGAAAGAAAAGAGAAAAAGGAAAAAAAAGTGGTTTCTTTCCCTAGTGATAATACCTTAGAGAAAACATTGTTTTTATTTTCAAGTGATTATGAGTTGAAGATAACTACTGGGTTAAGGATGGGGAAATGTGTCTACTTATACTTTCAGTTCTAGAATACAACTTGAATAAGACCCAGAAAGGCCCTGTGTATTCTGCTGCAGTCTTTATGAGGTCATATGTTATCTAGCCCTGTTGTGATTAAACAGCCTTGCTTCTTGATGTCTTCCATCCACTATGGCTCTTATACTCGTTTTGCTTCCTGTTCTATTAATTTCCTGTTCAAAGTTTAATGGAATGATATGAGCCAAGCATACAATAGAGATGCTATTTATGAAGTTAAAATGTCGAGAAAAGAATACAAGGGCCATTTGTGTAATTCTTTGGATTATGAATCGGTGATGGCTAGTCAGCATTGGCTAAAGAGCAGCTGTGATAAACAAGTTGCTCAAAAATGGAACTAAAACCTTTCTGTTCTTTACTAGGTGAGTGATGCTGGTTAACTGAGGCTGTCAGTCAGGCCAAGGCGAGGTCCCCAGTTAGTTCCTTGGGCAGCTGAGGATGGGGAACCTGAAATGACTCTATCCTATAGCAATGCTGACGAATATCTTGCATATCACCATAGAACCTTCATCTGGTGATGGACGGAGATAGTCACAGAGACCCACAATGGAGCACCGGACTGAGCTCCCAAGTTCACAATGAGGAGCGGAAGGAGGGGGGAACATGAGCAAGGAAGTCAGGACCACGAGGGGTGCACCCTACCACTGAGACAGTGTGGCTGATCTATTGGGAGCTCACCAAGGCCAGCTGGACTGTGACGGAAGAAGGATGGGATAAAACCGGACTCTCTGAACATGGCGAACAATGGGGGCTGATGAGAAGCCAAGGACAATGACCCTCGGTTTTGATCCTATTTCAAGTTCGGGCTTTATGGGAGCCTAGCCAGTCTGGATGCTCACCTTCCTAGACATGGACGGAGCGGGGGGAGGACCTTGGACTTTCCGCAGGGCAGGGAGCCCTGACTGCTCTTTGGTCTGGAGAGGGAGGGGGGAGAGGAGTGGGGGGAGGGAGAGGGGGGTGGGAGGAGGGGGAGGGAAGGGGGAGGCGGGGAGGAGGCGGAAACTTTTTTCTTTTTTTTATTTTCTCAATAAAAAAAAACTGGAAAAAGAAGAAAAAAAAAGAATAGGTGCATAAGACATGAATATAGTCAGTAATAAACTCACCAAGCCAGCGTCAATAAATAAATAAATAAATAAATAAATAAATAAATAAAAGATCAGAATCACTAAAGTGAATATTCCTGAATTATTCTTAGGGTCATTCATTATTCAAGTTGTAGCCTTAAGGTTCAAGACTGATTCACCAGTTGACACATATACTTGGCAAATTATGAGAGTTTCTCACATGGCTCTTGTTTTTAAGAAATGATAGATACAAGAGTCAAGATAACACGAAGAGTATCTGAGGCTTCTACCATGTAGCAGGATCAGAACTATAAAAAAGGCAGGGACATGCCACTGGAGAAGCAAAACATCTGTTGTCATGGTGATCCCACAATACTGGCAATGGGGTCGTAGAATGTCCTTTGGGGCCAGTTTTATGTTTGTAGTGAAACCACCCGAACCTATGAGAAAAGCTGTGTGCTGTGGATGACAGAGCTATAGAAATGGGCTATGAATGTCTTTTTCAATCCAGAAAATAAGAAGTGCATCCTGAAAATTGATACTGAGCTATTGACAAGTTGATTAAGAAAGATTCTTTTTATTTGACAGAAATTCTACCCTGTTTCTTCCATCTGAAGTAATAAAGCAATTTATTTTTTTTTATTTAACAGTTAAGACTACAGATTTTAAAAGAAATTTTGGAAATTTTTGAAAGTATTAAAAAATATTAAAAACTGTTTTTATTTGATTGCTGCTGGGACAAAGAAAGTCAGTTTTCTTTTTTTTTCTTTCTTTTTATTGAGAAAAAGAAAAAAAAAGTTTCCGCCTCCTCCCAGCCTCCCATTTCCCTCCCCCTTGTCCCACCCTTCTCCCCCTCCCCCCACTCCTCTCACCCTCCCTCTCCAGTCCAAAGAGCAGTCAGGGTTCCCTGCACTGTGGAAAGTCCAAGGCCCTCCCCCCTCCGTCCATGTCTAGGAAGGTGAACATCCAAGGTGGCTAGGCTCCCACAAAGCCCTAACTTGAAGTAGGATCAAAACCCTGGGCCATTGTCCTTGGCTTCTCATCAGCCCTCATTGTTCGCCATGTTCAGAGAGTCTGGTAGATCAGTCACACTGTCTCAGTGGTTGGGTGCACCCCTCGTGGTCCTGACTTCCTTGCTCATGTTCTCCCTCCTTCCGCTCCTCATTGGGAACTTGGGAGCTCAGTCTGGTGCTCCAGTGTGGGTCTCTGTGACTATCTCCCTCCATCACCAGATGAAGGTTCTATGGTGATATGCAAGAGACTTGAACCTAGAGTGGCTCCCAGGAGCCCAAGGCGAGGTCCCCAGTTAGTTCCTTGGGCAGCTGAGGATAGGGAACCTGAAATGACCCTATCCTATAGCAATGCTGACGAATATCTTGTCAGTTTTCTTCCTTAGTGAGACCCATGGTATATCAGCCACACTCCAGGGAAGGTTCCATACCCAGAAACAGTTGTTCAGTCCAAAGACACCTCAATGTTGTTGAGATACAGACAGCATTACTAAATCTAGATAGCTCATTCTAGAATAATTCTAAATCTTATACCAAATCAATTATTCAGTAAACTTATATAATTGAAACTGTATTCACTTCCTATGAATATCTTTGTCAGTGACCTAGTTGAAAAAAATCTTTCAGTTTTTTTAGTAAAGTAAAGAGAAAGTTCTTTTTCCAGATCATTTTTTTTTATTTTATATCTGATTCCAATTTACCAATCAAGTGCCTGACAACAGGATCATTCTGATTTAAAATTCTGAGCTTCAATACTTTGCTAATAGTTCTCAAATTTTATGCAAAAATTTCAAAAAACAACTTAAGAAACTTTTCAAATTATACTTTCTTCAAAGTTTCTGAAGTCTTTTGATTAAATACATTGTAATTAAATCTTATTGTTATTAAATAAAACACAACTTTCAAGTAAAAATTATGAATTCACAATATAATAAGCAAACATGCTGTTAAATTACTGCTGTATATACTGTATAGTGATATTCTTTGACTTAAATGTGAAAGAACTCATTCAAAATAATATTAGCTGAAAATATATTAGCAGATATTTCAGTAATCATACAGCTGACAGGCAACTGTTGCTATCTCCTACTACCCAGGCCCTCTTGAGATTAACATACCAATATATACCTTGTTCAGCATAAAATAAAAGTTCATAAGTTCATATAAGTATTATGAGTATTTTGCTAAATATGTATTAAAGCACTATTAAGTTGAAAACTAACAAGTCCACCTCTGATTAGTTGAGAATGTCTATACATGTAAGTATTTTTCTGCCTCCATGTTTCTGCCCTGACTTCACTTCATTATAGACCCTGTTCAGGACATGCACGTTCAAATAAATGTTTTATTTCAAAGTTTGTTTGCTCATATCTCTTATCACAGAAATAAAAATAAATTCAGAAATAATTCCAGTCTACTGGGAGATTTTTGACATAACATGATTAAGTATAGCAAATAAATGTTTTAAAAGAGGAAGACGTATGAAGCAATAAACATTATACCAGAAATAAGACATTTATTTGGGTAAATACAAAGACTTGTAATGTTAAACAGACTAGTGAAATCAACTTCCATTTAAGTGTATATTCTCTTCTTCAATATTCATATATCTGATCTTATACAGTCCATCCTGAAGATAATAATTTAATTATATAAATTTAATTTCCAATAAAATGCAAATACCATGTGAAAAAGGTGTCTTTAGATTTTTTTGTGTATGTGCGCTTTTCCCTCTGACAGTGTGTGTGTGTGTGTGGTCTTTTCATTACTCAGTGCAGGACATAGCATGGTAAAAGTGCTCATTAATTATTTATCAAATGAGTGGATTATAAAATAATGATCTTTTTCCATTTAATATTGCTTTATCAGTTGCTCTTTAAAAATATGGAGATTTATATATTTTTCTAACTGTGTCTTATATACCCTAAGTTGTACAAAGCACATTTCTCCTATTCTAAAATTTCTGCTAGATGATCAGAGGAGATATATTTTAGATCTCTCTCTAAGCTAGAATCTTTTAATACACTGCCTATTTTTCAGAATTTTTTAGTTTATGTGTAGCATAGCTGCCTGACATATACCAAGCATAGCACACAAGGACAAACTTCAAGACTTCCATTTCTGTCCAAGGATATATGCCATAAGAATTATATCTACAACTGTAGTTTCTTGGTATATATTGTTATTGATGATAATGAAAATACCAAAGTTCATTTCATTTGAGTGGACTGTGAGATATAAAACAAAGTATTTAGATGATATCTCTTGTCTTAATTAGAGTTTCTATTGCTTTGAAAAAAAATGCCATGACCAAAAGACAAACTGGCGAGGAAAAAATATTTTGGTTTACACTTATACATCGCTGTTCATCATTGAAGAAGTCAGGACAGGGACTCAAACAGGGCAGGGACCTGGAAGCAGGAGATATTGCAGAGGCCAAAAAGGGATGCGAATTATTTGCTTGCTTTCCAAAACTTGCCTAGTCCACTTTCTCATAGAACCCAACCTAGGGATGGCACCACCCTAGTGGGCTGGGCGCTCCTGCAACAATCATTAATTAAGAAAGTGTCTTAGAGCCAGAAAGTTTGGAAGCAGTTTCTCAACTAAGTTGCCCTCCTTTCAAATAACTCTGGCTTGTGTATCAAGTTGACATAAGAGTATCCAGCATATCTCTGCAAAAACTTAACTGAAATGAAAATGCAGAACTCTTAGTTATTCCCTTGTCAGCTAGAGAAAGAAGAACCAATGAATATTTTTAAGTCTATCATAATTTTTGTCAAAGCCTGAAAACTGGCAGTTTTCTAAATAAAGTATATAAAGAGAAATGGCAAAATTGAGATGATCTACTTTGCATTTGATCTTAATTCACTATTTTAAGATCTTTAAATCAGGATACTCATAATTCCATTCCTGCTTTGAAATATAAAATATATTTTATCCAAACCTGTCTGTGAGTCATTTCCATTGCAATAGTAAAGGCAAGACTAAAGAGGTATCTGTACTGTATCAAGGTTGCTCTTGTTAGCAGAGCTTTCATTTTCAAAGGAGCATAGATCCCCTTTCTGGATTCCGTGGGAACAAACAATACTTCTGCTTTACTTCCTGCTGATATATCAGACGTGCAGAATGAAACATCAATTTTGTTAGATCTGGTTAATTGCTTCTTTCCTCTCACATCACCTTTTTAGGCCACTTAGGGAAAATTTTTAATGAATCTCAACAACTGTAGACATCTTTACAAAATAATTTTAAATCTTTCACCAAACAAAAGGGTACTTATTCATTTTAAAACTGATATCATACCTAAAATGAAAGTATAAATTTAATATTGTATTATTTAAACATTTAATTGTAATTTTCTTACACAAATATCAACAAAATGGCAAGGTATTTCTAGTTACTATATTAAAAATGGTACCCAAATATGATTTGATTTTTTTTCTTTACAGTTAGTTACATTTCAATGTGTACATGTTCAACATATTCATCATGGTGTCATCTCTTGAAAGATACCTATACTGATTCTATGTGCTTGCATTATGAACAGACTGACAATAGAAATAGCTGTGCATATCTCTAAGTAGTATGATATAGAATCATTATGGATGAGTCAAATAACAGTTCTATCTTCAAATTTGGTTTCTGTTTAGGAGTGATTTATTTGTATAAGACATCTTCATATTGATTCCACAGTGGGCATACCAATCGTTTACACTCCCAATATAAAAAAAAAGGGTTCATCATTTCCCACCCTCTCACCACATTTGCAGTCATTTATTTTCTTTATGATAGCCCTTCTGACTGAAATCTGCAGGAAAATGAATGATTTTTGAGCATATTCATAACAGCTATTTTAAGTTCTTTTCTTGTGCTACAGCTATACTGCATTTCTCGGGGCAAGATACAGTAGGGTTGCGGGTCTTAGTGGAGACATACTTTCCTCATTATTATTGATTGTCTTCTCATTCTGGCATCTAGGCATCAGGCTTTGGGATGATTGTGAGTGCTGATACCTGTTCTTATGTGCTTTGGGTCAGTTATTCAGCCTTTTACAGCTCTTGTTCTCTCTTGATCTTGGGAGTCTATTCTGGCTGGAAGTTGCTGTATTGGCAGTGTTTCTGCATCCCTGCCAGGTAGCAGCACTTGGAACCTAGTGTAGCACTTGTTTCTAGGTATTAAGAGCATCCGCTTAGGGAAGGAAGAAAAGTCCTGTAAGAATCCACAGGACTTGTGTGTTGCAAGTATGTCTGAAGTCTACAAGAAATGGAGAAAATGAAGGAGGGTGTCTGCTACAAGGACTGAGGATGAAACCGGGGAATAAGAATTGGTGATCAGAAAGGGAAGCGAAGATCATTTATCTGACTCCCTGCCTGGCATGACCAGTATGGTTCCAGGAAAAGACTGGCTAAGGTTGGTGCCTGAGACTGAGGGATATAAAATGAGGATGAAAAGCAGTGGGAGAAGAACTGTTTAGTTTCCTGGGAATGGGAGTAGATTGAAAGCTGGAATCACAGCAGGTGGTAGTCTTCTATCAAGCTGGGGATAAGACCGGCAAACTAGAATTGAAACCTGGGAGGAAGAGTGATAATGGCCTACCTGATTCCCTGGCTGGTGTGGCCAGCAGGTACCCAGGGATTGATTGCTTTGGGTGTTCAATATGTATTTTAAAGACATGATGCTAAATAATCAATTAAAATAATCATTTTGTAAAAGCCAAAGAAGAGCTCTTAATTAATACATGTGCTAATGGTGTGTTAACTTTCCTCTCTGTGAGAAAATATTTGAAATAAAGAATTGGAAGATAGAGTTGTTGATGTAGGCTCATTGTTTCCCAGTCTCACAATTTCTGTATATTATCACATGACCATATCATTGTGAATATTGTGGTGACAGAACACAGGGGTGGAGGAGACACAGTAGAACACAGTAGCACACCTCATGATTTCCATACAGCAGAAAGAACTCAAAGGGTTCAAATGTGTACCTCCTCTGTGTGTCTCCTCCTATCAGACCCACTTTCCACAGTTCTATCATTCCCAGGAGTTTATTCACACTTCAAATACATCAGTAAATTAACCACTGATTAGGTCAGAGCTCTTGCGATCTAAACTCTAAAAAAAGCCCATCACAGACATATTTATGAGTATACTTCACTTACCTGCTGGGTACCTCATTCCAATAATGGTGACATCAAGCTGAAACACCAGAATAAGCTAATTATAAAAGAAACAATCACAATCACAACTTCATTAGTGGCTCACATCGGGCATGTTGATACTAGTTGATTCAAAGGTATAGGAGAAAAGCTGGCAATCAGTACTTGCAGGGACTGTGTTTCAGCTGGATAGAGAAGAATAAGTTGAATATCTACTGTACACACCTTTCTAAAAATTATATTTAATAACAGATTTTTAAAAATAGTTTTATAAATATCTATATTTATTATTATAATACAAAATGCAGTAAATAAAGGATTATAGCATATATTGAACAATTGATCAAGGTGCCATACTCCCCTGATTATATATTTTAAAGTTTAGTCTGTTCACAGGTTTATAAAATACTGGAGGAAGGAAGTTCAAGACAGTAAAAATGTGAACATACGGCTTTAAGATAGTGTTGTTACTTAAGTTGCTATATGAATTCTATCACACTCCCCTAGACTCTAAGTGGCATGAACGTGAGAATGCATACGAACTGTGTAGATGTCGCATGATTCTCCACGAAGGTTCGGAAGTCCACAGCAGGACCAGCAGCCTGCGGAGTTCATTTCCATGGAGAACAGGTGGGCATGGAATTTCTGAACTGGCAGACAAATGTAAATGTTAATTAGAAACATAAAATTTTCTTTGTTTGGGAAACATGCTGAATTTATCCAGTAACAAAGCAGGAAACTTGAGGTTTTCCTTAAATTATTGACATGTTGTTGTTAAATAATTCAAACATCTACGCTTGACTATTCCATTACAGGTGGTATCTCAAGCATGCATACGTTCTTAGAATATTTCACTTTTAAGAATTATTCCTGGTTTTTTGTAGATGAGAAAATGTTTGACTTTGTGGGGATTTTCATTGACCATCTCTAAAAGAATTAGAAAGTAACATAAAAGAATCCTTCACCTGCACAGGCTACATTAAGTACAACTTGTAGAGTACAATTATAAGACAGGGTTATGAGTCAGAAGGGAGAGTTTGCTCTATGGTCATAGGAGTTGAAGAGCTGTCCCTGATCCCCACCAGCTACAACACTGGAATGTGGGCCCTTTATATAACCTGGGCAGCATAATACAGTTGACACTGTTAGCAGAGGTGTGGGTAAACCAGTCCCCAAATTGTGAGCATGGTAGTACTGTCCACACTTCTTATCTGTCTTGTGGCAGCATGGGCATGGAAAAGATGCTCACTCCCCAGTGCCCATCAACACCTGAAGTAGGTGGGAGAACTGGCCTGGAGGTCACAAGAGTGGGAGAACAGACCTTACCCTTTGCTTGGGCAACATAATAGAGCTATCCCTGTTGGCAGAAGTGTGGGTGAACCAGCCCTGAAGTAGTGAGCGAGGGAGAGCTGTACTATTGCCATCTGTCTTGTGGCAGCAGAGACAGGAGATTGACACTCTCGCAAGAGTAGGAGAGCTGCAAAACTCCGGAGAGCAGGACAGTCATCTTGCCTGGGCAACAAAACTGTCAAACCTGCTGGCAGAGGGGTGGTTGAGCCAAGCCCCAAATTGTAAGCATGGAAGAACTAGTTGTCCCCACTACTTATCTGCCTTGTGGTCTTGTGGGTGGAGAAGAGATAACTCTTTTCCCTCCCACTCCGGGTCCTTCTACTTGACAGTTCCAACACTCAGGAAAGTGGAACCTGCATGTCACCTAGGCAGCACAGTAGAGCTTACCCTGTTGTTGGAGGTGTAAGTGAGCCATCCCTGAAGAAGTTAACAAGGTATTGCTAGCCTTATTACTTATCTATCATTAGGCGGGATGGGCAGGGGAGAGTTGCCCTCCTCCCCCACTCCTGTACATTAATGCCTGAACCAGATAGAAGAGCTGGCTCTGGGGTCATAAGAACTTGAGGGCTATCCCCACTCTTCATCAGCGGCGGCACTTGGAAGAATGGCCCCTACGGTTTGTCTAAGCAACAGAGTAAAGCTGGTCCTGTTGGTGTAGGAATGGGAGAGCATCGAAGCAGAACAGGCCCCATCTTTAGCTCCTTGCTGCAAGGATGAATTAGCAGGGGCAATGCTGGAGAACTCATGCTGGTTGCGAGGACCGGGGTAAACTAGTGGACTGACCAGCTCTGCAACTGCCAAGACGTAAACCAGGTTATGACTTTATGAACCGTCCATTTATGAACTGCTGGGGTGTGGGAAAAAGAACTTGTCCCACAGACCCAAAGCTTCAGAATTTCCACCACACAGAACAACAACAGGATAGCCAAGAAGAATACTGGTTACAGCCCACCATCAATAGTGTAGTAAAATCAGAGGCCTGGAAACGGACCAATGACTTTGTAATGAACACTAACAAGTAAAGATTTATGGACAAAGTGTGTGACTCACTGCATAGCATGGCAGTTTTATGATGAGATTTTGACTTTCTTTTTTCTTTTCTCATAAATTTTTGTTTTAATTGGGTGGGGTTAAGGGTTGCAGAGGCAGACGGTGGATGCAAATGGACAGCGAAATGAATGGGTTCAAGATACACAATATGAAAGACACAGAATAAATAAAAGAAACATTTTAAAAAAGACAGGGCTATGAGACTGTTGAAATCCATAACCTATTATCACATTAAAGCCTATGAAGTTATCGGCAGGGAAGGAGACAACAAAACAGAGGCTCACAAAACCTAAGATGAACAAAACAATTGTCTTTTTCCAAAATTAGCCTTCTAAATTTCCGGGGGAAAAAGTAACAAAAATTGGAAATAGAAAATGTTCATGAAAGAAATAGAACATGATATGAGAGTCTCAGGGATAAATTTCTAAAATGCTGAGTTCTCAGCAGCGTATGGGTCCTGGCTGTTAAAGAAAAGAGAGAAGCATTGCTAGTTGTGGGTAAGGTAAAAAATTATGCACATTGTAGCCAAATACAAAGCAGAAAACTAGAGATCTAAATGGAAACTCTTGAGGGTTTTTAACTGCAACTACTGGGAAGTATTTAAGCATATACTGACAATACTTTTTCATGACTCAGTTGATCTGACTGAAAATTTGCAATTTTCTAATTAAGGTGTCATAGACCCATACATTCTATTCTTGGGGCAACAAAACATAAATAATGGTAGTTGTTGGACAGCTGGGAAAAGCTTTATGTTTCCTGAACAAATTCTTGAGGACAGGAAAAAAGAACAAGAGTTACAGATATGGATAATTCAGTTTTTACAATACTGTTTCCTCCTACTTTATTTTTGCGTCAAATTTTTCCTCATATTATTATAAAACATTCAGTATTGTATTATTTTTGATAATAGCTGAGTCCAGGAATCCTAAAATTTCAGGAGTCTTATCAATTAGTAAGTTTTTTATACCCAAATTATCTTTGGGTTGAAGAAAGAAAGATATTTATGTACCTATCTATTAAGTAACAAAGAAAAACAAATAATAACAAAGAACATCATATCTAAAATATTTAATTTTTAGTTATATCTACAAATATGTTCTGCTTTGTAAAAATAGAATTAATTGGCCTACATTTCACTTTATATGACCAGTTAATATTTTTCTTGATACCAGTGAACCAAATATCAGTTATGTTACATTAACTCCATGAGATGAAAATAACAATAACAAACTAATATCTGAATTACATGATAACTGGGCCCATAGAAAGGAAAAAAAACATATGAATTTAACAGGTCTGAGTCAGTTCATGTTTGCTTATTAAATTACAAACCGTCAGTAGCCTCTTTTGGGGAACAATATGCTATTGCTGACATTTCAAAAATCATTGAATTTGGATAAATTTAAACAAGTTAAATAACCTTGTCCTACGTAGAGTTAGTTGGGTCTCTGAAAGATTAGAAAAGCCTGAATCCCATTTACATAAAACCACCAAATGCATTATATTGACAACCTTGTTGTTCTTTGAACATAGAAAAGAATTACCTAGTACTGCAGATTAACTCTTCTATTTGATAAAAATGATATTAAACTGGTCTTTCTCACTGGATCCTTTGTATTTTGTAACAGCATTCAATGTTTGCAAAACATTTTTTTTTATTCCAGGGAAAACACTGAAAAATAATTTTGAGAAAGATACTAATTAAGTCTGTGAGTAAAATTATTCTTTAATGTGCATAGGTTAAATATAGCTGTTTAAAATAGATATGTATATTGTGTTTATGTTTTATTGTTAAAGAAATTGTTAAGGTTTCCATATTCCTTCAGTAACGACCACAAGGTTTTTACGGGCACCAGGTCATGAAATACTGGATAAATATTTTGTAAATCTGATCTTCATTTAGGTCTTTTCTGTACATAAGTGCCTTCCAACTAACATGTCATTGGCAGAAAAAAATAACTCAATAAGTCAGGGTTAGTTGATAATATAATGTAGATTCTAAAATGAAATTATTTATTTTACCCCCATTCCATAAAATATCAGTAGTTCGAATCTTTGATATCAGTTCGATTACAAATACATTTTATGAATATTGAATTGTCATGAGGATTTCAATAAGTAGACAATCAATGTAGTTTGGCATGATGTTACACACTCTTAAAGAAGGCACTTCGGAAGCAGAGGCAGATGAACTTTGATTGAGTTCAGCCTGGTTTAAGTTCCAAACTGGTTTCAGGCCAGTCAAAGGTAGTGTGAGACTCAAATCTCACTCTAATAGAGATATTTAACACTATATATATATATATATATATATATATATATATATATATATATAGAGAGAGAGAGAGAGAGAGAGAGAGAGAGAGGGAGAGAGAGAGAGAGAGCCATCATTTTTCTTAATAAAATTCATTCAAAACTTTATCCCCATGGCTGTACATGTCTAGAATACTGATTCATTTATTATAGGTATTTCAGAAATGATAACTATTGAAATCTTCATAAATTTTATTTGTATCACTCATTTAATTGGATTTACTTTAAACCATTAATGATTAATAGAGGAGAAAGTGATTAGAAAGTGAGAAGGGGACTCTCTCTAACAAAGGGCCTTACAAGGTATGTTCCTTGGAATGCTGTATTGATGACCTTATTTGTCCTAACACTTTAATAATTTTAAGTTCTAAAACACAATGAATTCATTGGATATGTGCACATTAATTATTGAATGCTAGAATTCATTGGATATGTGCACATTAATTATTGAATGCTAACAGTTGCCCCCCAAATTACAAGCAAATTAGTATTCAAAATATACTAAGAAATACTAAATGCTAAAAGTAGATGCCTTGATATTTATTCTTTTACAAAATAAAATATTCAAGGATAATTAATAGCAAAACCTGTGCTCTGGATCTCTAGCTACTTTTGTTATTCATTAAATTCTATAATATCTTGAACAATTTGAAAAACATAATTAAGTTTTTAGTACCTTCTCACTTATTTGTATTGAGATATAAGTTTCATGATATAAATCCATACATCTTAAGTATATGGCATACTAATATTTTTCATGTGTTTATATCCATGTACTTCGACCAAGACAAAATCACAGAGCACTTTCTAAACTGAAGGATGGTCATCCCTTTCATTCTGTTTCTAGTACAGTGATAGAAATTTAATGAGTCTGTGATGGTTAATCTTCATCATCAAATTTGGAAGGCACCAATCTCTGGGCTGAAGTTCAGAAGGTAGCAAATTAAGCACCAGCAATTATGTCTCTCTGTCTGCTTCCTGGTGCTAATGAAGTGAGACCTATGACCCTTTCCTGCACCATGACTTGACTGCCTCAAGAATTCAATTGCTTAGGACTGAGAATTCCATCATCACTTATATCTAGCATTTTGTAACATCGTCGGTGTTTGCATTAACCTCTTCTATTTCTACAAGGAGATTCTCTGATAAATAATGAGAATAGCAATAATCTATGGGTATAAACACTTTCATTTGGCAAGTACTTGGATAATTATCTATTTTGCAGGTCAATGGTAGTATATTCCACTCAAGCCCTTAAGAACTCCCTAACTGTGGTCTCCTGACCAGTTTTACAGTGCCATACCTGTTTCCTTAGGTAGAGTGTGCTTCATTCCAATCATTATTTGTTTGGTTGACCCCAACATAATCACTGCATTATTACACAAGGGGCACATCAAGCCTAATTTGGCATTGCAGTTTACAGCATTTACAATTAAGAGACTGATAACTTTCCCCTCTAAGAAGCCCACATAGTGTCTCTCACACTGTGCAATTTAGTCACGAGTGAAAATACAATGACAGTATGAGGTGGATTTCTAAGAAATAAGGGGATATCCTGTAAAAAGAATGGGAACAAAAGATAATAACGAGAGGAAAAGGACTAAAATTCACTATTTAGATATTTCAAAAATTCAAAGAACGAAATAATGAAAGAAGAAATGAAGAATGATTGAATGATCAAATAAATAATGTCTATCTAAAAAGAAAAGTTGGGGCATTAATTTGAGAGACAATGAAAACTCTTCCTCCTTTGCATTTTTCTGCAAGGCTTTTTTTAAAATCGTAACAAGAAAATACCTAACACATCATTCTTCTATTCCAATCACACAGAGTTTAGGTGACCCATTTGCAGCTTGGCATGCAGTTCATTGTGTAGCGCACGTGCTTGTGTTCACTTTACTAATTTCCCCAATGTTGTTTTTTAGGTAGTATCCTGATCTATGAAACAGTGCTTTGTTTGTATGTTATGTAGTATCATTTCCTTAAGTGTGGTCAAGACCTAAGACTTCTTTTGTTTGAAAAACTACTTCAGAAGATAATACGTTTAAAGCAATGCTGTGTGAAAAGAACAAAGTGAGAATAATATTTAACTTTGATGGACTCCCTCTTCTCTGACCTCAAACTCTTTATTCCTGTCATTTTTTTTTTTTGGTTTTGGGCTTGCTTTCTATAATCAATCAACCCTTACTCCTAAATTATTGGTAAATACCTTATGTCTTCAGTATGGCTACTATGTAAGTTAGTATAAATTCTAATTTTGCTATATATATAATTACAATACCCACAGCTTAGTTTCACTGCCTTAAAATATTTCCAGCCTTCATATTCTAGTCCATTTCCCCAACTTAATTTGTTAGAACTCCAGATCTTGTAATTAACTCTATAGTTCTTAATTTTTCACTGCCATATGTTTAGAATTACATGTATGTAACCACCTCAAACTGTCTGCTACAAGTAAGTAGCCAGTGTCTCCTATATGTCATTTCATAGATGGTGTCAATTTTCTTTTGATCACTGAATAATAATCTCTTGGATAAAGAACAATACATGCTGTTTATTTACTCATCTGATAAAGGACAGCTTATTTTTTCAATGTTTGGCAATTATGATAAAACTGCATAACATTTGTGGGAATATTAGTTTGCAATAGTGCAACAATTTTATACTGATGACTTGGCTAAACTCTCTTTCAATATATCTGCACCATTGTGTTCATGAGGAATGGATAGGAGTTGCTGGTGTTTGATGCTATCATAGATGTTTTGCTGCAATAGTTTTCAGTTGAACTTAGCACTATTGTTATTGAAACATTATTATCTCATGTTGTGTGATTTTGTTGTTATTGTGTGTATCTTCTCACTTGCTTGTTGTTTATTGTTGTAGTTTTCACTATGGAGCAGAGGCTGTCCTCTTCATTACAACGATATCCACTGAAATACCAGCCTTCTCATTTTTGTTAGAATTTGAGATTTTATAATGATATAAGACATAGAATAGTTTTATGATATTATGTTTTCTATTTAGTTCTTTGCTGACGTGTGAGTTTAAGTGTATCTCAAAGCTTTCAAGTTATTTTCTTGACTTTTAAGTAATCTTAATGTTGGCTACAAATTTGTTAACATTTTTTCAATTTTGAATATTTTTCGTACCCTGTCTTATTTTCTCTCTTTTTAAGTGTATTTAAAAGATATGTTAAAATTAATTAAAATTTAATATCATTAGAATCATATTTTAAAATAAAGAATACAAATAATTTTAATAAATAATATTCATACTGTATCATTTTAAATAACACATATTATACTTAAAGCATACATATGAAATCATACTCACTCATACAAGATCACTTGAATGGCCTTAGAGGATTAAGCTTTGCAGGAAATCTCTACTTTCTTATTTCATGTCTGATGACTTCTTAAAAAATATGCTTTCAGGTCTTAAAATTATATAAAGAGACTTATTTCTGTGGTTTTGATTTTTGTTTACTGTTGTTCTGTTTTGTTTTAGGGTGTATGTGTATCAATACACTTATTCCTCTACTAGTTGTTGCTACGTAAAATAACCTTCATTCTTTATGCTTCGCTGGCCTCTTTGCCACACACAGTTCAGCTGACTTTATTTGAACAGATGCATCTTTCATTCTGTTTCATCTATTATCTAGTCTTAAATTTGGTCTCTCTTCTTTATTCATACTTACATTAGCTTTTCCTGGCTATTTGCTGTTCTACAAATTTGAATTTATTTGCCAGTTAAGTACTCTGTCTCTGAGTTAAAGATGGCCTCATTATTATATTCTCATATGAAGAAATACAAAGCAGGGCTAACAAAGACCCATCTATTCATTATAGAGATAAAAAAAACATAAAGCATAGGAATTGTAACCTTAATGACTTAATTATCTACAAATATTACACCACTGCACATCAAGGTTTGGAATAAGATTTTTAAAATATAAGCAAAGGTGTGTATATATAGTCGTTCAAGTAATCGTCCGCCATATTATATTGCCTTCATTGCTAAAAGTACAGAGATTTCTAGTACTTTTCTAGAATTTGGGTGGTCACATGATCTGAGAAAAATAAAATCATCATTTTAATATACTCTAGAAACTGAATTCAATCAAGAAACAGTTAACAGTGACCTCTCTGAGCTTTAAGAAAGCCTTCCCCTATAAAGCAGACTAAGTACATTCACTTACTGCCATCCTACAAGGATGCATTTAAGTGATATGTTTTCAGTGACCTGAAAAAAAATCTTCAAGAAGGTAAATGGATTGTTTTAATCTACAAAGTTTGTGATATTCTGTTGTAGAATAGTATAAAATAAATATAGATTATTTTGAATTTGGTACAATTTTAAATTGTAAATCAGTCTAAAATCATTGTTTTATTTGTTATTTTGAGTGGAAATTTGACCATTAGGAAAGGCATCTAAATATAAAAGAATTGTAAATTTGGATCTTAGGACATGGTTTACTTTTAATAATTATGATCAAATATATTTTTATCAAGGTTTTATTGTTTATGCTCCTGTAAGCAACTTCTTACTTGGAGAATGTAAGATGCTTCTACTTACAGCAAGATGCATTATAATCATTTCTTTGTTTCCACAAGTGATGAGTCCAATATATATGTGTGTGTGTGTGTTACTAAAAGTCTTTTTCATTTTAGCTTTCTGATGGATTTGTGCTTGTATATTATTGAGACTATGATTTGCTTTACCAGTGATAATACGTAATTTTGTTGGTAACCCAGGGAATGCATCAGGATTGGCAGATTCTTATAAATTAGAAACCAAATATTCTTGGTGCTACCAAATAGATTCTATTCATTTCCTTCTCATTTTAAGAACATGGTATAATAACAACAGCAGAAATAAAAGCCTGACTCCATATAAAAATTTAAAAAACGAATATCTAAAGGAAAACTGATGAGTCATCAGCTGAAAATGCTGAAGTAATAAAGTTCATAAAACAGCTCACAACAGTTTTACAAAACTTCTGCAATACACTAAAGAGCCTTTAAGGATACAGCTTTAATCATGTACATTGGAATTAAGTTGCCATTATGCATAAGAGACTAGAACAAAACCTTATTAAAGCGTTATGCAAACTGGCAGAACACAAAATGCTGTGGTTGTAACTTGTACAGTATGTATTCTTGCTTGTCTTATTTTATTGTTATAGGCTTTATCTACATATATATACCGATATATATTGATATAAAGAGAAAATTAAAGATTTGGCTGTAATAAAGAAGTTTACTCTCTTGTACAGTTTTGGCTTATTTGTAAAAATCAGGTGTTCATGGGTGAGAGGTTTAATGTCAGGGTCTTCAATTTCATTCCATTGGTCCATATGTCTGTTTTTATACCAGTACCTGCAGGCATCTTTGAGCCTCCAGTCCCCAGGCTTCTTGAGCCTCCGTACTCCCCTAGTCTTTGCTTGGCCTCCTTATTCCCCAGGTAAAGGTGAGCACGCTATCTGCCCATTCCCACAGCCCCACTAGGCAGGACAATTTGACATGATAGGGAGTCCAGTCAAGCAGGAACTCAGTTAATTACTGTGAGTATCAGCTTATATAGCTTAAGTGACATGGTGTGATGTGGGGGTACCTCCATCTAATGAGAGCCAGCCAAACCCTCCCTCTGAATGTAGCGGCATCTACCTAGTTTCTGCTGTCTCATCCTCACTCAAACTGGAGCCAGTCTTTTCTCTGTCCTATAGGCCTTGAGTTATAGCACCTGATATAATTTTGGCCCAACATCTCTGCCCCCCCTTTTTATATCCCACCCTCTTCCCCTGTCACCAAGCTAGAATCACCCCTATCCGGGGTTTCGGACACCCTCAAACTGAGAGTTTATCCGTGGGGTGAGATGTATTGAGCCTATCATAATGTACTCTAAGGGCCATGTACCCATTGTATCTGCTTTTGGAATGCTTGATTCAGCCTTTGGAAAATACATGGGCCAAAATGACAGATCAGTAAACAAATAGCCATAAACCCAATTAGGGAAGAGATGAGTGTGGTAAGCAATAGGGACCAATTAAACCAGGTCTCATATGGGGTCCTTGACTTAAATGCACCAATATCTTTTCTTAAGTCATCCAAATCTTTCCTGTTTTGTATGGTTTCCCTTGCTAAAGAATCCAGAAACTTTTGTAAATACCATAATGCAGTATCTGTCTTTTCTAATTATGTCCAGCCCAGTCTGCTCACATCCCCAGGAAGAACAATAGTAATCAGGAGCACCCCCTCACACACACACACACACACACACACACACACACACACA
>JABTXL010006079.1:16179217-16194686 GCA_025134845.1 Neodon shergylaensis
GAGAGAACATGAAATACTCTTTACTAAATAGGATGTCTTCATCAAATCATTCCCCTCTTCTTAGGGAACCAAGTGAAAAAGGAAGCAAAAGTGTTTAAGTTTAAGGGCATGAGAACATCAAAAAAACAAGGCCCTCTAAATCCATAGGACTGTTGCACATATGAACTCACAGAGACTGAGGCTTATGTTGAACTGTATATATTTATTTTACATTTATTTAAATTCAAATATTAATTGAAATTAAATTATTTATACAAAAATGTAAAATACATTAATAATTAAACACTTTTTCTGGTGGCAAAATTAAAACACAATCTTTAGTATATTAACAGTGCAGGAAGCTATGAACCCATTGGAGCTGTCTGTTGAGGCCATGCACGTATGTATTTCAACTGGCTACGGAGTAACTTGAACACCTTTTGTGGAACTTGGTTTTGTGCCATATATAATGTATTTAATTATTTTAACTTCTGTCTACTCTTTTTTTAACCATAACACAGAAGTTGTATCTTACATTTAGTAAAATCAATGCTGAAACGAAGTTAAAGGAGCTGTATTCAATTAAATAGAAAAGGAAACTATTTAGATATATATTATCAAGTATAGCTTGTTCAGAATATGACAAGAATAAGAAGGTATAGAAAAGAACATTGGAGTGATTTTTATTATAGGAGCCCTAAATTTGATTAGTTGGAATACAGCTAAATATATATATATATGTGTGTGTGTGTGTGTGTATGTGTGTGTGCATGTGCGTGTTTTAAAACAAGGAAGTACAATACAAACAAAAAATAAAAAGAATTCAGCAAGATCATTAATCTTTGTACAATATGTCATTTTTAATAGAAATGGCTTGCAGAGCATTAAAAATTTCTATCTGTTTAAACATGATATAAATATGTTTCTGAATAAAAAAGGTTCAATATATTTAATATGGTTTGAGAAATAGGAAAAAAATATATAGTGAAAAAGTGAAGTTTTTGTTTCAAAGTACCAACAATAACAGTGCTTTCCTTGGATGCAAGTAAATTCAGGGTGTGATGATATTCATGTCTATAAATAAAGCAACAGAGAGACAGGCCATGAAACTATCATACCTAATTATAAACACCTTTTCAGTCAGAAGCTGTGGTCTCTTAAAAATGAAGCCAGCTCTTAGTAACCCGTGGCCTCCTGTATAAAGTGCCACTTGCCGATCTCTGCAGAAGTTTCTGAAATTGGTTCATTAACGCAAAGCCTAGTAAAGTGTCTCCTATCAGAACATAGGACAAAGGCAATAAACCAGGTATGGTTTGTCAAAGGTTAAAAACTGATTCATCTTTTCTTATTATGAATCAAAATTGCAGTTTTGGTTGGCTATGGTCATACTTGCCCTCCCTGCAGGGTTCGCACCCATCCTGAAAACAGGACAGGCAAGATGGGTTCCTTCATGTTCCCAAAACAGGAAAACTCCATTATTAAGGGTCCACAAGAGGGGGAGGTAAATCTCTCAACCCTTTCACTCAGTGCATTTGCAGTCACTGAAAATGTATCCCAAATTATCTGATACTAAATGCCTTAAAGTGCATAAAAATAAAAGCTATTGGCAATTGCATCACTTTTACAATTATTATTGAGAAATTAATTGCCTTCCTTTTATAGGCTACCACTTTAGAAGCCCACTTTCATTAATTTCTATAGAAGCTTTTCAGAGCTTTAGAAAAATATAAATATCACTTTTTAAGAAATTGTCTTCGATATTTTATTTTATCAAAAATATTTGAACATTCTACATTATTTCAAGAAGTTTTTACAATTCTAAAAATATGCAGCAATGATACATGGTTTTGTTTATTTCTGTTAAATCCTTTGTAAGGTTTTGATTCTTCTATGTCATTTACTGAATACAATATTCAGGTCTTGTGCATTTTAAAATAATGATCCTAAAATTAACACAGTTATTTGTCACTTTTCCTGGATTGCTGCCCAACAGTATTTTCACCTGCTTTTGTGAAATTTAATCTAAAAAAGCCAAATAAAGTTACAGTTACATCTGGAGTCACTGCATGCATCATCATTTTTTTTTTACATAACACTTAAAGTGAAAAAATACAAAATAACAATACTGACATACTGTACTGTATGTATTTATTGTTGTTGTTTGTAGTAGCCATCAGAATTATGGTTGTGGTGATGCCTTTGTTTGTTTATTTAATATCTATTAATTTTTAAGACAAGGTCTCCCTATGCAAACTGATGTCAATCACTGTCATCCTTCTTCAGTCTTGCCAGTATTTGGTTGCAGGCATGTGCCAAACTTTATGGCTCTTTTGCATGTGTCCTATTCCCTCATCTATGAGAAATTTAATTCACTTTGTAAGGTTATAATTTATGATAGACAGGACGTTGAATAATGAGTAGAATACAAAATTAAAAAAACAAAAATGAACTGTAGAAGTTCCCAGTAGATTTTGGGGGGTCACATATGTATACTATTATATCATCTGAAAATAGCAATAGTCTGATTTTTCCTCTGCAATTCATATCCCCTTGATCTCCATTTGTTGTCTTACTGCTCTAGATAGAATTTCAAGTGCTATATTGAATAGATAATGGGACAGTGGACAACCTTGTCTTGTTTTTGATTTTAATGGAATTGTTTTGTGTTTCTCTCCATTTAATTTGATGGTAGCTTTTGATTTTCTTAAATTGCTTTTTAATATGTTTAAATATGTTCCTTGTATCTCTGATCTCTACAAGACCTTCGTCATTAAGGGAGGGGTCTTGGATTTTCTTGAAGGTTTTTTCCGCATCTAATGAGATGATCATGCGGTTTTATATGGTAGATTACATTGACAGATTTCCATATGTCGAACCAACCCTGAGTCTCTGGGATTTGGTCATGGTGGATGATTTTTTTTTTATGTAATCTTGGATTCAGTTTTCAAGTATTTTATTGAGTACTTTTGCACATGTGTTCATAAGGGAGACTGGTCTGTAGCTCACTTTCTTTGTTGCATCTTTGTGTGGTTTGGGTATCAGGGAATCAAGCTCCTGGAAACTTAAGAACTCTGTCTAGACCGACAGCTGCGGAGCATCCGTGGGACAGAACTAGGTCCTCCATATGTGAGAGGCAGTGGTGAAACTAGGACTATTTATGAGGTGCCTGGCAGTAGGACCAGGATCTATCCCTGGTGCATGAACTAGCTTGTTGGAGCCCATTCTCTATAGGGAGGGGTGCCATACTCAGCCTTAATGCAGTGGGGAGTAACTTGGCCTTGCCCCAACTTAATGTGCCAAACTTTGTTGATTTCCCATGGGAAACCTTGCCCATTGGGAGGGGTCTTGTGGTATAGGTGCGGGGGATGAGGTGGGGGGAGAACTGTGGATAAAATATAAAATGAAATAAAAAAGACAAAAATGAAAATGTCCTAAAGTAGTACAAGGAGATAGGTTTTTGTACAAAGAGGTAAGAAAATGTATAAAAAAGATATTAAAGTTTAAGTAATAAGTGCATCATAAATTGCTAATGAATGAAGATCTGTAATGAGTAACATTTGGATACTACCCATGCATTATTCCACACTGTAAGGGTAGCTATATCCAGGAACCAAAAATGCGTGATATGCATCTTATGTTATGACTACTGGTTCCTTCTCCCCTATTATCATATAAAGTTTTACATAGCTTTTATTTAAAGGATACATATAAAATGAAATTTACTTTTCTTGTGGACAAACCTCAAAACTTGTTAAGCATAGAGGACAGAACATCAGAGTGTAACACACTATGTATCTTTAGCTATTGGATCTCAGAAGCCACCTTCTTTTACTTTCTCTCCTAGCTGCTAATTCTACTTGCTCACAACAGTTTAAGGCAGTGTGTAAAAATGTTATGGTCTATTCATAACTATTGAAGCATTTATCTTTACAAATGACTGCTTAGTATAGCCGTAATTGTAAATGTTAAATTTTTAAAAGCAATACTTCATTGCCATCATCCAGTATATCATAACTGCCTTTTTATGTGGACATCTTCCCAAGTCTCCTTTGAGAACAATTCATGAAACCATTCCCAGGAAAATCAGAAAATGACATTAGCACTTCATAAACAGTTGGCATTCCATGGTCAGATAGACATCATCAGACTTAATCAGCTGTAACTGAAAGGAAAAATACTCCTGTATTTACCATGTATGTAATTTGTTTTTCATTATTCCTCACATAATACTGTTGGACAACAATTCCCCTAGAGTTTATATTATACATGTACTGGAAGCAGCTCTGCATTGACTTATTGCACATGGGAGAATGTGACTAACAACTTCCCACATTATGTAAGGGAATAAGGCACAATGCATTTTTGTACATGAAGCAATTCCTGAATGCTATTCCCAAGGTTGGCAAGAGCCAATGTGTTTGCTCTCTCTTTGTTGAGGGTAAATTCGACTATCTATGGTAGTTCCTATTATCACTACTCAACATATATTATAGATTTACATATTCTCTACTTAATAAAATAAATCAAACTCTATAAGATCCATCAGACTCTATAAATGTTGAACCTGCTTGTTATTTTCTGAAATAACTGTATTTGACAAAATGAGAAGTGACTTTAGTGCTTATCACACGATACCCATTTCAGGCAACTCTTTAGGTTTCCAGCGTTTTGCCAAAAACTCCATTTAACCTGCATGCTAAAGTACATAGTAACTGATGAACCACAGAGTATTCGATATGTTTCTAGGGAACTGTGAGTCAGCAGAAAGGCTCCAGTGCTGTACAGGAATGAATACGACTTATTGCTGAGCACAGTCTCTTTGGAGCTAAAGATGTGAAAAGCAAAAGCTAATCCTTGTAATTCCATTGATTTAGCGGAATTAACAACCTCATTTTAGTGTCCGGTAAGTATTTAATATAAAAATGATTTTGTTCAAGTAGCATGTATTTACTTTATCATTTTATAAATTGAGATTTTTCTATAATTTTATTCCTTGAATAATAACAGTGAAAAACATGTATTTGTACACATTGTGTGTATGTATATGTATATGTTGCATTTTATATATATTCTACTACACTGATTTATTAAAAATGTCAATGTCCTAATCAGTTTTTCAAAATATCCAGTAAGATTTGTTCTGGCTACTTTTGTCTCAACTTGAAACAGGATAAAGTTATCTGAGAGGAGGAAATCTCAACTGAGTAGATTCCTCCATAATAGTGAGCTGCAGAAAGCCTATAGAACATATTCGTAATTAGTCATGGATGTAGCAGGGTCCATGTCTATTGTCAGTTGAGCCATTTCTGAACTGGTGATCTTGGAACTGGTATAAGAAAGTAGGTTGAGAAAGCCATAGACAGCAAGCCAATAAGGTGCTTTTCTCTTGACTCAAGGTTCCTGCTCCATATGAGACCTATGCTGACTTTCCTCTGTGATAAATTGTTACCTAGAGTGTAAGCTAAAATAAAACCTTCCCTTAAGTTGATTTATGCCATGGTGTTTCATCATAGCAATAATAAACCTAACTAAGACATGATTTTAATTCATATGTTCAAAATATTTTCTCTTCTATTTCTATTTGAAAACTTATTAAGTCCTTCAACACTGTTCGATTGATCAGCTTATTTTTTTTTCCTTTTTTTTTTCTGGAAAAATAGCAACACAAAACCATTAAAGATGAACTGTAGAAAACACTTCTAGAAATGATCAAAGATCAAATGTAAAATTACTTAAAATGATTTTTGAACAAAATCTAGCTTTAGAAATAATAACATTTGTAAAAACCCTTCTGCTATTACTTGAGTTAAAGAAAAGCTGTGTTTATTAAAATAGTTTTTCTCTTTAAGTGTTGACTAATATTTACAACCATGTTTGAACTTGAAATTTTTGTTTCATACATTTGTAAAAATCAAAATCATTTTTAAAATGTCATAGACATACATCTATTAGCTTGGAAGGACAAAAATATCTGCATATGTAATGGTCTTTGAGGATGTGGAAAAAATACATGTATCCACAATTTAAAAAAAATTTCTTTAGGCAACTACACTTCTACACAGTACTATGAGCAAAACACCTTTGCAATTCTTAAATTATGACCAAAAGCAAAACATTATTTCAAGATACAGATTTCCATATATTTGTTCATGAACTCAAAAAGTAGCCATCATCAAGAGCACATGTCCTATAAAGAAAGGAAAACATGAATAGCACTGTAATTTGCAATGTCTTATCAATTTGCTTTGTTCTATTGTTTTCCTTTATTTTGTCTTTGTTTGTTGAGGCAAGGTGTCACATAGACCAGACTAACCTCTGTATAGGCAAAGGAGAAATTAGATACCTCTTATGCTTCTATTCTCCAGTGATAAGATTATAAGCCTGTACTGTCATGCTTGGCTGTTGGATTTTCTTACTATTAGTTAATAGATATTCAATGTGAGCTCTTCACTGTGAAGCACATAATAATGTAAATAATGAAAACCCAACTAACTTCTACTTGCAATTTTAAAACCACCTATATGCAATTTATGTATGATGGGCATCTAGAAAACAGTTGTATATAAATACATACAAAATTACAAAAATTCAACCTTATAAAGTTACATTTAAAAAAAAAAACAAGCAAAACACAAATATCCATGTAAGGTCACCTTCCAGTTAAAGAGGCATTATGACTTGTCATCCATGCAAGTATTATACTGAAGAGCAATGGGTGGCATTACTCAAAATTCCCTTAAAAAAGATTTTTCTAATAACATAGTTCAAAGAAAAATATTATATGTCTATGTTTCCTTTTCTTAATAGGCACATTATACATTAAAAACAATTGTTTCTACCTCCATCTAGGATAATAGTTTATATGTTTATATATGAGTCCTCATTATATTATCATTTTTGTGATCATGTTTAGATAGTTCCAGGACAGGGGACTGAACTATCACTGTAAGCTTATAAGGGAGAGTCTTTGTCTTGTTTCATTTTCATTTGGGACAAATTAATTCTACATAGTAGTCTAATGATATATACTCAACTTATTTATGTGCTTCTGAAAGACACATTATATATAATCTATATATGCCACTATTGAGGTGGCATCAATGCACTAGGGAATAACTTAGACTAACAACAGGGCACTCAATGAGCAAACATGACTATAAATATGTTATCCTTTGTATTGATATTCATTTTTTTCAAGTGTGGAACTGTTTTTATTATCAGTTAGGGTGACAACTTCAGTAGGTGCTGTATTTGAGAAGATTAATTGAGGGAACCTAGGGACATAGTTTTCTTCTCCATTCATGCAGAAGGAAGCTGTATCTGTAATCTGCTATTCAAGTGTCCTTTTCCCTTCCTTTGCAATGCGGTTCATTGTTACCATACATTGAAATTGCTGACTCTCATCTAGCTAATATCTATTTTCTTTATTGACAAAAAAAAATTCCAGCAGCTTTACAACTAAAAGTGAAAGTCAATGATAAACATGAACTTCAAGAGCTTCTGAGAAACACCACTGAAAGCAGTTTAGAAACAGTTTAAGAGTCCTCACTATACTAACATTTTTATGATCATGTTTGGATACTTCCGGGCCAGAGGACTGAACTATCACTGTACCATATAAGGGGCAATCTTTGTCTAATTCGTTTTTTTTCTTTGGGACAAATTAATTCCACATATTAGATTAATGATACGTACTCAACTTATCTATTTGCTTCTGAGAGACACATTATATGATTAGAAGGTACCATTGAACCGGAAACATTAAAGGTAGTCAATAATTTAAGAATTACTCAACTGATTAGACAGTCAATCATTATTTTCAAAGTTTATTTATTGGAAATTTCACTCATGAATCAAAGTGTCCAGATATTCCTAAGTGCAGAGTCAGTAGAATAGCAAAACCATCTGGCAATTTAAGCTCAATTTGTAATGATGAAAGCTTACACTAGTAGATTTCTCCTTGATGGTATAGTATCCCTTGCTGATGTCTATTATAGTCCTTCATCTCTGAAAGGATAGTCTGCTAAAATCTTAGAAACTTTAGCACTAGAGAAATACTGTTGTTTATTTTATTTTATTTATTGTCCTGAAGATCTGACTAAGTATTCAGCATAAACTCAAGTATCTTTATACTAGCCATGTAGAAGAGGGAGACAGACATTTGCAAAATCTTTATTTTGTTTGATATTGTTTTGTTGATGGTGGCTCATTTGTAAATCTAGTTTTTTTCTGGAAAGTTGTTATTGTCTTCTCTCGTCAAATATATTGCTACATAAAAATCCTGTAAATCAGTGGTTCTCAACCTTCCTAATATTATGCTTTTTTAATACAGCTATTTATGTTATGGTTCTACCCAAACATAAAACCTATTTTCATTGCTACTTCATAATTGCAATTTTGCTACTGTTATAAATCATAAAGTATGTATGATATCTGATATGTGACCCCTGTGAAAGTTAGTTTCACTCCAAAGGGATTGTTGCAGAATTTTTTTTGGGGGGTGGGCTCTATTTGTTAGAAGCAAGTGCATCTTATTTAAGAGAAGCTTCCTGGCTCAGTATTAGCTGGAAAAACCCTGCAGTTCCCCACCACCAAACACTTAAATGGCATTTTAATAGCTGACAGCATCCCTCTTGGGGGTGGCAGAGTTCTTAAAACTCCCTAGAGTTGTGGCCACATACATGGCTCCTACCAGTATCTTCACCATGAAGTTAGACTCTTACAAGTTAAGTAATGGGATGATGAATCCAGCCATCAGAGCTACGACTTTAATTCTAGTCATATCACTTAGCAAATTAAAGACTCATATGGTCAGAAAAAGATATATAGTAAAGACAGATTCAGAAGAAATTAAAACACTAAATGGTTTACAGTGTGTTTAAAATATATGTAGGCTTGGGAGAGAAAAAACAGATAAAGTCATTAAAAAATAAAGAGAATAATTGGGTGTGATGGCACACAACTTTAATCCTACTACCATTGAGGCAGATGTAGGTGAGTCTCTCTAAATTTAAGGACAGCCTGGTCTACAGAGTGAGTTCAATGATATTCAAACATACACAGAGAAACCCTGTGTCAACTAACAAAAAATAAAAATAAAAATAAAAAATAGATTTTAAAACACCAGTTGGCCAGTATCCAGGCAGGAAGCATAGGTGCAGCAATCAGAATAGGAGCGTTCTAGGAAGAGGAAATCTTCAGCCTGCAGTCAAAACTCAGACACAGAGGAAGCAAGATGAGAATGCCTCACTGATATAATTAATGTAGGCCTCTGTGTGATTATTTGGGACTGAACCCTTGTAGGACTGGGACAGGGGATGAAGCAGTCAATGTACCAACCAATAAACCTGACTTTTTTACTTGCAACTAGATTCATGGATAGAACCAGGGTGGGGTTACAGAACTTACTGCTTTGATTTCCTTGAGTCTGTGTACCGTGATGAAGCCAACCATGTCACAGGGATGCTACTTGTTGGTGCCTTTCAGACCTGTTGGTATCAGTGTTCTAGATTCCTTCACGCTCTCCTTTTTAATGTCTCAAAGCTAATATTACCTATTCAGTTGCTGCCTTCAATAAACAATCATTACTTTTTTTTCTGTGTACAAATGGCTATCAGCTGAACCTGAACTCATTCATATCGAGAGAAAAGAAAACATTACCAGCAAGTTATGGTTGTTGAATTTGTTATTATGTGTGTAAAAACAGGTGAGATATATTAGATGACAAATAAACATAAGCTGTAGTTATGTAGATCATATGCATTAGAGGTCAATACAAAAAAAATCAGCCTGATTGTTCTATGATATTAATATCAGCATAGCCATCCTGATTCTAAGGAGCATTCCGATTTCAGTATGCCTGCCTCCAATGTCCAGCTCCACACTTTTCTCAATACCAACTACCCCAAGCAGCTGTTCTTGAGGCACAGAAGCAGCACTTTGTCCATTCCTTCATTTTGGAATTTTTTTTCCCAACACTTAAGATTTAAAGACATTTTGTCTAAAATATGGCAGGTATGTGGATTTTACCAGATGTCTGTCACAAAAGTGACAGTTTCAATGCTGTTAGTAAAAGAAGGATCGACATTGCTGACAAGATGACGGTGCCTCAGTTGCTGGATAACAAAGGTGACAAGAACTTGAAAATGGCTCTGAATTCTTGACATTTCCCTACAGGGGAAGGAAGCACGTGTATCAAATGCTGAAGAGGTGGTAGACTGTTCAAAGATGTGATGCTCACAGGTGCTCATTCTTGTCTAGACGTGTGATAAGGGCTAAGGAGAAAGTGTCGGATAGTTAAGTTTAAACATCAAAATATAAAAAGCAGACCCCAGAGCCTTAAATCTAACACAAAATGAGGATATATCCATCTAGGCAAAGTTCTAGAAAAGTGAGTTTTTCATATTTCAATTTCAACATACCAGGAAGGTGCAAAGTTACGTTTCATCCAAATTATACAAGGCAGAATTATGCCAGGTCCTTATCTTGTTTAATTCTGCTCTATTATTATATACAAAATTGAACTTCCTTGGAACATGGCTTATTTACTTGTAAGATAAGATGTGTTTATCAGTTTAAATATTTTAGGTGGGAAACTTAGGTATGTAGATTCTTAAATGTTTACAAGCAAGAGTTATTTATGTTTATGATGCTTTGGTAAAAACATCATGGATAAAAAACATTTATAGAAGAAAAGGTATTTTAGTTCCACAGAAACCATTCATCAATAATGGGGAAGCATGACAGCTATCTACCAGAGCAGGAAACTGAGAGATTGTATCATTAACTGCACTAATGAAGAAGAAATTAAACTAGATTTGAAGCAATGCTATAAACACTCAAAGTTTATCTTTGATGACATATTTCATAATCAAAGCTCCACTTTTTAAAAGTTCCATAATATTCCAAATAGCATCACTGATTCAAGGACACAGTATTCAAAAGCATAAGTCAATGGGGAATATTACCCTTTCAAATCACCAGTTTGAAAAGAGTTAAATATAGAATAATAATGTTTTAGGCTGGAAAAATAATTTCTCAAACTAGGAGCTTGTAAAGTTGCAAGTAATTAAATAAAAGTATCTATTTAATAAATCTGCTAATTAATTTCAAAAATAATTTATGAAAGAATAAGCTAGCTAGAAAACATGTAGGAAAATATATAAATACATATTAAATTATGTGTATAGCCATTAATAAATACCATAATTACTATTAGATATTAATGCTCTTTTCTCTGAAGCTATGATTGATGTTTCTATACTGTTATAGTTTTTTGATGTAGTAACAAATGTAGTAAAGTTTTTAGTGAAGTTCATGTATACCACTCATGTATTTGGTGTTTTGATTATTGATGAGAACAAAATGAAATAGATACACTGTCAGGAATGTCACAGTTTCAGTATTATAGCCAATGATAAGACAATTTTGTAGTTCTGGTTTTATATGCAAAGTAAGAGTTACTAGCATATCAACAAAAACTTTGTGTGTATATGTGGTGTGTGGGAATGACGCACAGACACGCATGTGCGCACACACACAAGCACATGCAATACGTGAGCATGTCCATGTGCCTGTACGTGAAAGGTAGAACAGGATATTGGGTGCCTTCCTTTCAATCCCTACCACATTGCCTTGATCAAGACGTCTCACAGCAGTGAAAACTCACCATTTTCAGAGGCTGGCCCTGTCCAAGGTGATTTTACTACCCTCCTGTCTCCATCCACTTTGGCTAGGTTTAAGACTTACACAGGTTTGTTCCTAATTATCCTCTCTTTCTCCCTGCTCTCTTCTGGTCTTTCTTCACATTACTTCTCATCCTATGCGGCATGTAGTATGTATGTAAAAACAAATGATCTACATTGTATAGGGGCAAAACATAAGACATTTGTATTCCTAAGCTTGGTTTAACATGATACCCTGCTTCATCCATTTTCTAGTAACTAAAAATAATTTTTGTAGTATCTATGACTATGTTTTCTAACAAGTTAATCATACTAGAGTGGTTTTTATATATTTACAATTCCATTTATATATTTGTTTTATGTGAAAATGAGAAATACCTTGGAACAGTAAATTCCTTCTTGCCGCCGTGTGGTTCCCAAGGACAGAACTCGATCATCAGTCCTAGGAATAGATTCCTATACCTTCTGGACTATCTTGCCAGTCTTTTTATCTTGCTGTTATAACTTCCTTTTGAGTGTATATTTATTACAGACTTTGGTATTTCCCATTATCTTATTAACAATCTATTTAATGAATAGGAAATTGTATCAGATTATTGTTTTAAAATACATTTACAAGATGTTAACAAGTCTGATGCTTTAGTCTATTAATTTACTTTATTTATAGAAATATGTATAAGACTGTGTCTCTTTAAAATGACGAACATTATTTTTGCCCATTTTTTGTTTAGTTTATGAACTTTTACTTAACACCATGGACATACTCTTTTAAATATTGCTTTCTTAAATACCTTGTCTTGTTAGTGATTTGATTTTTTTTTTAATAACAGTACACTCAATAGACGCTTTTAGGGTTTGGTTTATTAAGACAATTTCTCCTTTGTTTCTTTGAGTACTATATTGCTTCCTGTATGATAACAAAAGCATTAAAGGATTTTATATTGGATTCAAATTTGCTTTCTCATAAAAGCTTTCAACCCATCTGGAATTCAAACCTTGTGTTTTGAAATTGATGAAGTAGCAATGTTAAATGGACTTGCCAATGGGAAATTGTCCAGCACCCTGTTTTCATAGATCACTTCTTAACATGGAAAATGTGATGCTATTTTGGCATACATCAAGTTTCTAGATGAGACTTTTAGGTCAGCTATCTTTATGTGGCTTTGGTCAATTACTTTACTTTTGGCTTAATGTCAAAGGAGTTTATTTTGTAAAAATGTTTTAATAGGTGGAAATAAAAGGTTTTTACTTTTCCTAATAGCAGCTCAACTTAGCCTCTTAGAGAGTGTGAAATTATATTTGTATTTTCTAACAAAATTCTAATGGAATTCTGACAAAATTTTCATATATCTGCTGATCAATTTTTTATGAAAGAATGTTTCTAGATAAAATAATAATTAAATACTTTTCAGGAGTGTTGCAATATTTTCTTTGTGAGTCTCACACATCTTCATTGTTATTTGTAGGTGCTTTCAATTTATTCTGAGTCTTTTAGAAGTCAAAGCTTTTTAAAAAAATGTTTTTGAGAGTCTGCATTATTCTCACCCATCGTTTCCTTCCTCAGTCCCCTCAAATTTACTACCAGTCCACACACACAGGCACATGTGTTTGTATTCATTTATCACACACACACATATATGTACACACACACACACACACACACACACACACACACATATATATATATATATATATATATGCACACACACAAGCTGCAATGCTTCTTCAAAAAGGAAAATGGCAGTACTTCTTTCTAAAGAAGCTAAATAAGAAGGTGAACCCAAAGAGAAACATATAGCTAACGTCCTGGTTATGGGAAGTAGACAAGAATGCCGGGCAAAAAATTGGGACCTTGGGGGTGGGGTGGGAGGGGGGTAAGGGGAGATGGGGAGAGAAAAGGGAGAAGGGGAAGATGGGGGGAACTTGAGGAAACGGGATGATTGGGATAAAGGAAGGCAGGATAGGGGAGCAGGGAAGCACATTTCTTAATTAAGGGAGCCATCTTAGGGTTGGCAAGAGACTTGGACCTAGAGGGGCTCCCAGGTGCCCAGGGCGATGTCCCCAGTTAGTTCCTTGGGCAGCTGAGGATAGGGAATCTGAAATAACCCTATCCTATAGCCATACTGATGAATATCTTGCATATCACCATAGAACCTTCATGTGGCGATGGATGGAGATAGAGACAGAGACCCACACTGGAGCACCGGACTGGGCTCCCAATGTCCCAATGAGGAGCAGAAGGAGGGAGAACATGAGCAAAGAAGTCAGGACCACAAGGAGTGCACCCACCCACGGAGACAGTGGGGCTGATCTAGTGGGAGCTCACCAAGGCCAGCTGGACTGTGACTGAAAAAAGCATGGGATAAAACCGGACTCTCTGAACATGGCGGACAATGAGGGCTGATGAGAAGCCAAGGACAATGGCACTGGGTTTTGATCCTACTTCATGTTCTGGCCTTGCGGGAGCCTAGCCAGTTTGGATGTTCACCTTCCTAGACCAGGATGGAGGGGGGAGGATTTTGGACTTTCCACAGGGCAGGGAACCCTGACTGCTCTTCAGGCTGGAGAGGGAGGGGGAGAGGAGTTGGGGGAGGGGGAAAGGAGTGGGGGGAGGGGGGAAGAGTGGGAGGAGTGGGAGGGAAATGGGAGGCTGGGAGGAGGCGAAGAAATTTTTTTTTCAATTAAAAAAAAAGTAAGGAAAAAAATACAAAAAAAAAACAACAAAAAAAAAAAAGGAAAATGGCAGTACTTCTTTCCTCACTCTGTTGTTACTGCCTTTTTGTGACATGTTGTACTGGCTGGGTCATTGATACTAATGTTGAATAGATTAACATACTGTATGCACTTAGTCATACTATTCAGAGGGAAAATAATGGTTCAAGTTCAAGTGTAGAAAGACTGGTAACATATATGTAAAATTCACAAACATATATATTCACAAACCCTATACTTTACTCAGAAAAATAATTAATGATTTAATATATGTAATCTTTCAATATAATCTTTTGAATCATTTGGCAAAATGCTTGTAAAGACCTCTATTATTGGGTATAAAACAATTTTTATTTTTCTCATTTTACCTTACTAGGATCACAGTGTATTATCCCTTATATCAAAACTCTACCTTATTTTAGATTATTTTTCTTTCATATGAACAAAGATTATCTCCCTGAGAATTATGGTTAGATGGGGGTTACCTTTCTGTTCTACTAGAAAGAATTAAGGTAGACAATCTCTCCTCCCATGGAAAAGTTTTTCTAACTTTTATCATGCCATTTTAAGTCTTGTAGAACTCTGTGTCCTTATTTGAAATTTATATTATCTAACTACATAGAACACTAGCTTAAGTAATTGATAAGGTTTACATAATATTTAAATACTTTAAGTCATTGTATGCTCTACTTGACTATTTTAGTTACACTTGCAAATGTTGGTAATAAGATACAATTTTGATATTTTTACAGTTTAATTTTATTTCCTACCTTCATTTATTAAATCGTTATTTTACAAAAAAATCAAACATGAGAGATCTTTCCATTTCTTGGTACCTGCTCTGATTTCTTTCTTCAAAGACTTAAAGTTCTTTATATACAAGTTTTTCACTTGTTGGTTAGAGTTATTTCAAGATCCTAATTTCAAGTTTTTTAAAGGGTGCTATTTCCCTGATTTCTTTATCAGCCAATTTTTCATTTTTATGTAGGAAGGCTACTGATTTTTTGAGTTAATCTTGTATACAGTCACATCACTGAAGGTGTTTATTAGCTTTAAGAATGTGTGTGTGTGTGTGTGTGTGAGAGAGAGAGAGA
>JABTXL010006079.1:16194696-16278750 GCA_025134845.1 Neodon shergylaensis
GAGAGAGAGAGAGAGAGAGAGAGAGAGAGAGAGAGAGAAAGTCTCAGTCACTAGACATTACTATATGATAGCTGGGAGTCATATAAAAGTGTTTATTATAAATGATTGAGTTCACTTATTATATTATGTATAATAGCATATCATCAGCAAATGGTAAAAGTTTGTTTTTCTTCCTTTCCAATGTGTATGTCTTTGATCTCTTTTTTGTTATCTTATTACTTATTACTCACTGTGGTATTTATTACCAGTTGGAACAATTCAATACTATATTGAATAGATATGGATAAAGTAGACAAGAAAAATCTTCTATGTTCATGGATCAGTACGACTAAAATAGTAAAAGGTAATCTACAGATTCAATGAAGTCCACATCAATATACCAACACAATTCTTCACTGACATCAAAAGAACAATACTCAACTTCATATGGAAAAACAAGTAACTCAGGATGGATAAAACAATCCTGTATAATAAAGGAATTTCCAGAGATATGACAATCCCTGATTTCAAGCTCTGCTATAGTAATAAAACCAGCAAGGTATTTTACAAAAATGGACAGGTGGTCCAATGGAATTGAATCTAAGATGCAGACATAAATCCACACACCTATGAACACCTGATTTTTGACAAAGAAGTCAAAATTATACAATGGGAAAAAGCATCTTAATAAATGGCACTAGTATAACTGATTGTTGACATGTAGAATAATGAAATAGATCCATATCTATTGCCCTATACAAAACTCAAGCCAGGTGAATCAAGACCTTAACATAAATCTATTTACACTGAACCTTATAGAAAAGAAAGAAGGAAGTAGCACTCAACACATGGACACAGGAAACAACTTACTAAATGTAACATGAATAGCACAGACACTGAGTTTGACAATTAATTAATGGAACCTCCTGAAACTGGAAAGCTTCTGCAAGGCAAATGATAGAGTAAATAGGGAAAAACAACAGCCTACTGAATGGAAAAATATCTTCAACCCCACATCTTACAGAGAGCTAACCTCCAAAATATATAAAGAACTAAAGAAACTAGACATCAAACTACGAAATAATCCAATTTAAAAATTTTAAAAATTAAATTTAATTTTAAAAGTTAAAAAATAGAATACAGACCTAAACAGAGAATTCTTAACAGAAGAAACTCAAATGACTAAGATACTCTTAAAGAATTATTCAACATCTCAGCCGTCAGATAAATAAAAATCAAAACATCCCTGAGATACCATCTTACACCAGTCAGAATGCCTAAGATAAAAATAATGACAACTTATATTGGGGAGGATGTAGAGTAAGCGGGACAATCCTTCGTTGTTGGTAAGAGTGCAAACTTGTGCAATCACATTGTCATCTATATGGCTGTTTTTCAGAAAATTGGGTATCAATCTACCTCAAGACCCAGCTATACCACTTTGAACATATAACCAAAGGATGCTCAATTTTGTCACCAGGACACTTGCTCAACTGTGTTCATAGCAGCATTATTTGCAAATGCCAGAACTTGGAAACAAACTAAATGTCCCTCATCTGAAGAATGGATAAAGAATATGTGATATGTTTACACAATGGAATATTACTTATCTTGAAAGAACGATAACATCATGAAATCTGCAGGCAAATGTATGGAACTGGAAAAAATCATCCTGAGTAAAGTAATCCAGACCCATCATGAAAAACATGGTATGTACTCGTTCCTAGTGGATATTAACTGTGATATAAAGGATAACCATGCTACAATCTAGAGAGCCAGAGAGGCTAGGTAACAAGGAGGGCCAAAGGGATGGAGATAGAGACAGAGACCCACATTGGACCACTGGACTGAGCTCCCAAAGCCCAGGTAAAGAGCAGAAGGAGGGAGAACATGAGCAAGGAAGTGAGGACTGCGAGGGGTGCGTCCACCCACTGAGACGGTGGGACTGATCTAATGGGAGATCACCAAGGCCAGGTCGACTGGCTCTGAAGGAGCATGTGATCAAACCGGACTCTCTGAATGTGGCTGACAAGGAGGATGGACTGAGAAGCCAATGATAATGACATGACTCTGGATTTTGATTCTACTGCATATACTGGCTTTTTGGGAGCCTAGTCTGTTTAGATGCACACCTTCCTAGACCTGGATAGAGGTGGGGCCTTGGACTTCCCACAAGGCAAAGCACCCTGACTTCTCTTAGGACTGGAGAGTGAGGGGAGAGGCAGTGGGGGAGTGGGAGTGAGAGGAGTGGGAGGGAAAAGGGAAGATGGGAGGAGGTGGAAATGTTAAATAAATAAATTTTTAAAAATTTACAATCAGCACACTGTAAAAAAAAGATGTTGGCAGTTTTGTAATGGATTGCTAGTGTTTTTTTTCCCCACTGTATTATTTTTTTATTAAGGAGAGCTGCTTTAATATGTAAACACATAATAATATTTCTGAAAGTCTGCTAAGATGTTCTATAAGAATTCTACCTAACAGGAGTTTAACACAATTGTTACATGATAGTATTTTTTTTTACATGATAGTATTTTTAACAGATGTTTGTTCGGTGATTCCACTGAGACATGGCATATTGTCATGTATCAAGGGGTGAAATTATTTTCCCTCATTCATCCCACATTCTAGAAATGAGAGACATATGATAAAAACAAGTGAGTGCAGTAAATTATAGTCATATTAATGATAGTAACGTACTATGTTAGAAAAGTGAAAGAAGATGAAAGTACAGTTACTGTAGGAAGTTTGAAATGTTTACACACGATAGTGTTCCAGAACAATCAGAAAACTGCACCACTAAAAAGAGGGATAAGATAAAATACAGGACTCAAAATAATGATGTAAATTTTTCAAAGACACAAACAGAAGCTAATTAAAATAAAGAATGCAATGCATTTCATGAAAGAGAATGTTTGAAATTGGCCTAAATCCATGAATTCTTAGAATCAAGGAAAAAATATGGCTTGAATGTAAAGAGTCTCCCAAAGTCTCCTCTTCTGAATATTTATCCACAGATGAAGGCACTGCTTTGGAAGATGCTGAACTACAATGACAAAATCTAGTTACCCAGAGCACCTTCGGAGTGTATTTTTAAAGGATGTAGCTAGACTCTTACCATGAAAGAGTTTCTGTATTCTGTTCAGAGATTATTTTCCCAGTGGCGACTACATACTCCTGTCACAATGGCAGGCCTTCCCATTCACGAATTACTGAGATCTCCTGAAACCATGAGTGGCAATCAATGCTTCTTCTTTTAAGCTCTTTCTTGACATATTTCATAATAATTCCTAGTTTGCTAATAGAAAATATTGAACTTTTAATGTGAGTTCGCTCTGAAAAGATGGACAAGTTTAATTATGGATGTACGAACCAAGTAATTAAAACATACACATTGGGGGGGACTGTTCTAGTGTGTTTGCTTAAAACCTACATGATCCTCTAATCAATCACTAGTACCACAAATAAGCAAAAACTATAAGAGCAAAAACAAAAAGCATACTTTTTGATTATTAAAGTTCTTAAAATATCATTTAAATAACATTGAAAACAACAGCTGTTTTATTTAAATATACTTACACTGTTACTTCATAAAAGAAAAATAAAAAGGTAACACCTTTATAAATATAGAATAAATTAAATTCACTTACATAGACATGATTATTCCAATTTTGAGGAGGCATGATATGTGACAAATGTTTCCTCTGCATTAAATATTCATTTATACTGTAGAAAAATCATACATAAGCCAGGAATAGTTTACTGAATAATAATTTTGAACAGTATAAAATTAATACTATTTTAAAGCAGAGTTTTCTCACAAGTATTTGACTTTCTGATTTATCTCTAAAATATCTACCTTGATTGCAATTAGAAAAAGATATTTTCTTATAAATTTAGAGTTATTTGTAGTCTTAGGAAAAAGTCAAAGTATGTTCAAATCTACTGATTAGATTGAAATAAAAATGCACTTTTCTGTCTCTGATCAAGAAAATTCAGTAGTTTTACTAAAAGCTTGGCAAACATGGTAGTGAATAAGGAAAAAAAGAGAGAATCAAGGTGTATTTGTTTGTAAACAAAGCTGGTCAGTATTTACAGACCTTTATTCTGAAAGAAAATTTACCAGCAATTTACTGTCTACTTCTTCAAGAGAAAATGTAGCATTTTGATGAACATTAACAAATATGTCTCAAAATCAGAACAACGCATTTCATGCAACCATAGAGCTCACTCTTGCCTTGCTCCTAGCAGTTAATCATTTTGAGTTTTGCATATCATAGGTTAGTTTTGCATATATTGAGTCACTGAAGATTAACCTAACATTTCCACTGTTGAGATCTTGAAGCCCCTAGGAGTCAGACCTTAGGGCATATCTATGAAGAATTACCCTGACTCTACTGCTTGAGATGGGAAGACTCACTCAAAGTGACTGACAACTTTCCTTGACCTGGGATCCTGGAGTGCATGAAAAAAATAAAATAGTATGAGTGCCATCATTATTGATCTCTGCTCCTGCACCTGGAAAGCAACAGGAATAGATATTTCAAGCTCTTGCTGATGTTGAATCTATGCCTTAGTGGTATGCACCCTCAGAAAAATGATCCAGAATGAACTTTTCTCCCACACACTGCTTCTGCCAGAACAACTTGTCATAGTAAATAAAAAAACAACTAAAACATAATTCATATGATATACAGAAAAGCACATTTAATATTTAGATTCTAAATTATGTTATTGGATTGGAGAGTGGCTCATATTTTGAGGATATTTTTACTATTCTATAGAATTTAGATATTTATTTTTTATTGTTTTCTTTTAAAGTAACATTTCACTATATGAGTATAACAAAAACATTCATGTCTCTGGACAGAATCTTGGGGTTCTTTCTAGCATTTTATAACTGTCAATAAAAGCAGCTACAAATAATTCGTTTAGTATGTTTTATATAGATAATTTTGTTACATGTTTATACACATATGTGAAAAATATGTAAATAAAAATTAATTTATTTGAACATATGAAATCATGACTATGACATTATACTTATTGTTTAAATTTCATAAATGTGATGAGAAATACAGACAAATGTACAAATATGCATATGTATATATATACTTACAGTCATGCAAGTTACATCTAAAATATTTTATTTTTTTTAAGTATTAAGAAAGCTTTTAGGAATAAACAACTTCAAAGCACAGCTTGAAAAGGGACCAATTGTAGGAAACAGAGTAGCAAAGTTACGCTACCACACACAACTGTGAATAGGCTTTCAGACAGCTAAAATGTGCCATTTAGAAGGAATGTGTCTCATTTATCCATTGTTTCGAGTGATTGAAATACATTGCTCTCACCCTGCTCCTTGGCAAGTGTTTCAATTAAGTGGGCACAAAATTTATCCTAGTGCAGTGTTCTATTATTCTGCGCTGTAGTATATAATTGCATGTGACTTTGGACTTGTAGAGACCTTCCATTGTAAGGAAAATAAAATAACACATCTCATTTAAGGTAACAACCATAACTTTTCTCAGTGGAAATTCTTGTTTGGTAAAAAGGCACTGATGCTGGAAGCACAGGGCTTTTATTTTCCTCAGTGTATTAGAAAATCATGGAAAATGTCAGAAAATGGGCAAGAGATTCAAACAGACTTTTCTCAAAAGAAGACATACAAATAGCCAACATGTATGCGAGAAAAAAAAAAGGTCTCTTCATCTTCAGTTGTCAGGGAAATGGCAAAGCAAAATTACAAAGATTCCACCTCACTTCTAACCAAATGACTCAAAAAAGTAGCAAAACCTGGGGAATAGGTTCCAAAAAGCTCATGTGCCGGGGACAGGTCCTGATCCCAATGTGAGGAGCCCCACAAACAGACTAAGCTACACAACTGACAACCACATGCAGAGGGACCAGGTCGGTCCCATGCCATTTTCTGAGCTGTCAGTCCAGTGTTCATGAACTCCCACAAGCTCAGGTCAGCTGTGGCGGTGGGTTTCCCCTTCATGCTCTTGACACCCCTGGCTCATACAATCTCTGATTCCTCTCATCAGCTGGATTCTGCCCAGTCTTTGTGGATCTCTGCATCTGCTTCCATTAATTACTGAACAAAGGCCTTTTGTTGACAATTAGAATAGTCACCAAACTGATTACTGGAGAAAGCAAGTTCAGTCACCCTTTCTACTATTGCTAAGAATCTTAGCTGGGTAATTCTTTGGGAATCCTGGGTGTTTCGCTGGTAGCAGGTTTCTCCTTAACCCGCAAGCGGCCCTATCTATCAAGATATCTCTTTCATTACGCTTCCCCTCTGTCCTGCCCCCAACTCAATCACTCATCGGTGCCTAGTTTTTAGGTAGGAGGAGGAGCTTGGACCTGACTGAAGGTGATAGATAGGCTTTATTTACTCCCATGGAATGTCTGCCCCTTTCTGACAGAAGAAAGAATGGAGGAGGTGGGAAGATTAGGCAGTTGGAGCAGGTAGGAAGGAGGGAGTGGAAACTGTGGTTGGTACGTAAAATGAATGAAAAAAATAATAAAAATGCAGAAAAATAACAAATTAGGCAGGCATAGGTAGGATGTGAAATCTTGAACCCCTGTTCACTGTTGGTGCTAATGCAGTCTATCGTTTCAATTGTTTGAAAAGCTTTTATTTATTTGTTGAGACTATAATATAATTACACCGTGGAGATACTTACATTCTACAAGTGAGCCAGGATTAGACTAAAGATATCTAGTACTTATACTTCCTCCTCTGAGGGTAAAAAGAGTTTAGAGGAAAGAAGTATTCCTTTTATTCTATAATGCTATTGTGAAGACATACAAACTATTTCCAAAATGTAATTTTCAATATATTGTTTTCAATCTATTGTCAATATTCTTAAATTATCTGTTTTAAATTTTTCAAAGGCTGGGAACTGTAATGAAAAGGGAAACATTTCCTAATGTTTAAAACATAGAGCTCCACAGAGGCAGATCGGGGAGGCACACACAAATTGAAATACAGTTATGCACTTTTATTTGTTGTAACCAGAATGCAGCTTAATGTAATAGCAGAATGACCTGTTTATTCTCTAAATGCCTGAAGTCCGTGTCTCAGCCTTGCCAATCCACTAGCCACAGGTGTTTTTACCTAATCTGCTCACTTTGTATTATCTCTCATTAAAATAAACAAGTTTGTTTAAAAACATTAAAATGTTTTCAAACATCCACTTTTGATATTCACAACAATTTAAATTTTAACGTATGCATCATATGATATCAGAAATGTCACGGGTATAGAATTTGTTGCACGGTTTTTCTACGGTAATTGCCAGTTTTTCCAAATTTTTGTCATTTTGCAGAGAATATCATGATTGATAGCAAGTATTTCTTAGGAACCTTGTTTGAGTTTGGAATGTAACATTTTCAAAGGAAAAGTTGTTGTACTTTTAGCTGATTTTTTTTAAATCTTTCTCTCCCACTGTCTCACTGTTCCTTTAGTCATCTGAGAACTCAGACTCTGTCACTCTCTAAATGTAAACTGAGGACAAATCATAGAAGCTGGTGAGGTAGATTGGGTACTTTGTCTAAAACACATCCTCAAGACGTCCCTCAGCTTAATTTGTGGAACTTCACTGCAACTAAAAGTAATTTACGTCAGTAAATTTTAGATTTACCTCTTTATATCTCACTACATGTTCTAAATAGTTGTTATTGTTTTCTACCTCATTATAGTTAACTTTAAAGTATTCATTTTCCCATTCAATACATTTCTGAGAATTATTTTGGCATAATTTCCTACTGCTTTAAGAAATAAAACATTAGGGGCTCCCACCTCTGCTCTGCACTAGCCCGCCTCAGAACCTTCACCTGAACCTCTCAAGAAGCCACTAGGCAGCTTTGTAACGCCCTGGAGCCCCTCTCAAGTCTTGGACCAAGTAAAAATAAAGCCTTTTGAAGCAGAAAAAAAAAAAAGAAATAAAACATTTTTCCAGATTGTTATTGGCCAAACTCAAGATACATGGCTCCAAATCAGGCTGATTGTTTCCAGGATTACAAAACATCAGGAGATAATCCACATACATGAATTTGTCTGTGCAACATGTTAACATTATATAGTTTTGATTAAACTATGCTATAGGAAATAGTCAAGATGTAAGAGATAGGCCAAACCTCTCTGTATAACAAAATGGATGAACTTGTCATATATATATATATATATATGGTAAAATTATGTTTAATGGTAGGATTAATTACAGTAGCTATGAAGATGTATTTTTCACAAAAGGAAAAATTCTTTTTTTTAAATATTTATTTATTTATTTATTTATTATGTATACAATATTCTGTCTGTGTGTATCACTGCAGGCCAGAAGAGGGCCCCAGACCCTGTTACAGATGGTTGTGAGCCACCATGTGGTTGCTGGGAATTGAACTCAGGACCTTTGGAAGAGTAGGCAATGCTCTTAACCTCTGAGCCATCTCTCCAGCTCCAAAAAGGAAAAATTCTAATTCTAGTAAATATACTTGTAAACTTCCAGTCTACAGGACAGGAAAAGATAAGTAGATCAGCATTTCTATCAATGAAGATGGACATGGATCAGTACTCATAAATAATAGGAAAAATAGTGATAAATTTTAAAGGTCCTAACAGGATCTTTGTAAAGCCTTTATAAGGCTCTTGAATCCAAACCATACAGTTTCTGCGTGACCCGCAGTAGGTTTCCCTAATGTTCTTAAGCATCAATTTGGTGTTGGAAACCACTGTTTCACAGCAGAAATTGAAAGCAACCATCATAGTTATGTTGAGAAAAGTAATAATTTGCAATTCAGGGCAAGCTTAGACTTGAAAAAATCTGACTGACTTTCTCATGAGGTTTTAATTCAGATATCATTACCAAGGAGAAAAGAGTACTCATTGCAACAGAATTGAACAGCTTTCTTGCTGAGTACTGCATTCAAGCATCCCAGCAAATTGAAACCATCATTATTCTATCAAAACAAACATGCATTGACTAATTATATAGCTCCAGACAGCATCTCAAGCTACTTTGCATAGTATAGTTTCTTTCTTTGAACTCTCAAAGCTGTTTCCTTGTTTCAGGGATTTTGTGTTTCTGTCTAAGGACTAACTTTAGCCATGACTAAATAATGGTAAATAAGTCGGATTCATACTTTCATATGAAAAAATTCTATTTAAATAAAATAGGAACACAGTATAAAGTAGAAAATTACAATAGGATGAAATATGAAAACAATCGAATTGTAAATTAAATGTATTTATTAAGGTAAGTTTTATTTATAAATATACATGCTAGGCTCTCATATAATTTTTTCTAATTGTGTGATATTCATTTTAGATAATTTACTTAATATTTTTATTGCTTCTGATTTTAAATTTTAACAGGTATAATGTGGAAAATGGTTTGTTTTTAAAATATGTGAATTTCTACTATGATAATTATTACTTGAAATCACACCCACAATCACAAATGAATTGATGAAAATTGACATTCAATAGACATAACTCATAGCAACTAAGAAGGGAATTTCATGTACAAAATAAATAAATGAAAGAATCTAAATTCTCCAATGTTCTTATTCGCTGTTTAACCAACAACATATAAGAGTTCTTTGGCGCCACACACAATTATTTTGATCTTTTGTGTCTTTGAAGTCCTTTGCACTGTCGGGAATATAAGATGAAACTGCAACTGAGTTTTCAGAAAGAAAAACGCTCATTGATAACTGTTGAGTGGACATGGAGAGACTATAATGAATATTTCAAAGTCCTTCATAAGAATTAATAGATCCCAAATATGGAAATAGACAGAAAGTTATGACTGCATTATCTAGAGGCTACACTGATATCTTTTAGAAGCCTTCTTCAACCATGAAAGGATGAAGCACATTTACTACCAAAAAAAAAATCAAGATTAGTGAGATCTTGTTAGTTTACTTTTGAGGGCCAATTACCCCTTCATAAGGATTTTTATTGATCAATCCCATCTCCTCAAAATACAACAAACTCTAATTTACATAATTTACTCCACTGATTTTCAACATCTATCAATCAAATATTTTAAATATAAATTGTAATTTTTCTATTTTTATCTAGGGAATTTTATACTATTCAAGATAACTGTTGAAAAGTAATTGGTTAGATATTGATGGAAATAAATTATAGATATAAATATAGATATACATGATATGTATATATAGATATATATATGCATGTATATACATATGTTGCTCCTGCATTCCAAGAGCTGATATTAAAGTCCTGCAACATGACTTATGGCTATATATGTTTATTTGCAAAAAGAATGGTGAGATGCAAAAAGAATTAATCAAATGCTTGTTCTATGTTTAAATTACCTATAGATAAATGGTTCTCAACCTATGGGTTGTGACCATTTTGTGTAGTATATCAGATATTTATACCTATCAAAATTACTGCTATGAAATATCAACAAAATAATTTTGTAGATGAGTGTCAACAAAACATCAAGAACTGTATTAAAAAAAAATAATGCATTAGGAAAGTTAAGAACCGCGATTTTAGAGTATCAGTATTGATGTCCTTTATTTGATATTACTTTTGAGCCTTATTTCTATTTTCAAATAGTAAACACTTTTCACAATGCTATGCATGGTGGTATGTAGAAGTGCATCAATAATTTCAAAGAAAAACTCATTGTTAGCAAAACAATCCTATTAAATGAAAGGGTGCATTTCAGCTTTTGGAAACTGCTAGCACTGCCAGCTAGACCTTCTTGTAAAATTGGAAACAGACTTGTTATAGACATAAAAGCCTGTGATACTGTGTCAGCAATTTCTAAATTTGTATTTTACTTTTGTTTCAAATGTAATTAAGGCCAACCCTATACCAGCAAACACATCTCGGAAACCTACAAAAATAACTTATGGATTTATCGATAATGATTTGCCCATGCCCTTTACAGTACAAAGAATCTCTTAGGAAGCAAAATGAACTAACTGCTTGTTCATTGTGTGTGCAAGATTTTTCAAAAGTATTTATTTAAAATACATTTAATTAAAAATACAGATAGGAAAGTAGTCCTATGCTTATATAACAACATATACATAGATTTTTATAGTTATTGATAATAATAAGTCTTCTATCAGTTGTTCACTTTCTGCTAACTATTCTTTTTTTTTTTTTTTTTTGGTTAAAAGTGTTTATTGTTCGATAATTTAGACATTCCCTTGTGTTGTCATTTGGACAGAAAGGCTTTCGTTAGAAAGGATGACCATGTTGTTTTCGTTTCTATCTATGACATCTACACCCACTCCTGTTTTTTTTTTTTGTTTGCTTGTTTGTTTGTTTTGTTTTGTTTTGTTTTCAGGCTCACTGAATATAGCGGACAATGAGGACTACTGAGAACTAAAGAACAATGGCAATGGGTTTTTGATCCTACTGCACGTACTGGCTTTGTGGGAGCCTAGGCAGTTTGGATGCTCACCTTACTAGACCTGGATGGAGGTGGGAGGTCCTTGGACTTCCCACAGGGAAGGGAACCCTGATTGCTCTTTGGGCTTACAAGGGAGCGGGACTTGATTGGGGGAGGGGGAGGGAAATGGGAGGCGGTGGCGGGGAAGAGACAGAAATCTTTTATAAATAAATAAAAAAAATCTGCTAACTATTCTTAAAACAAACTTTTTACTAGGTTTTCTAGACTCTAGATTGTACTGTATAGTGCACGAAAATCAAAATTTATCTTAGAAATTTTGAAATTTACGAAAGGTATAGTTGAAGCCGGGCGGTGGTGGCGCACGCCTTTAATCCCAGCACTCGGGAGGCAGAGGCAGGCGGATCTCTGTGATTTTGAGGCCAGCCTGGTCTACAGGAGCTAGTTCCAGGACAGGAACCAAAAGCTATGGAGAAACCCTGTCTCGAAAATCAAAAAAAAAAAAAAAGAAAGAAAGGTATAGTTGAATAAATAGTTCATTTTGATTAAATTAGATTATATTGACAAACAAAGAAAAATTTCATTCACATAAAATAGTGATAGTCTTCTTGCTCATTGAGGGCAGGCAAGACACTTCTAATTTTTATATTAGAAAATTGGAAAAGAACAACAAATACCTTTGCTGAGTACTAAGTCCCTACGAAGTAGAGGAAGAATTTTTTAACCCTTTGTGAACTCTTAGTTGGACATTGTCCTAAACATCACAATGACCCATCAAACCATACTAGGAGCAAAACAGAAATTTTATCATTAGTATTCCTAGCACAACAGTCATATTGATAATAAATATGAATAAAGAAATTCCAAAATAACTAAAGAGAGAAGAATTTGGTCTGATCTCCAAAAGTGAACAAGTGTATGAGTATTCTGTGCATTAAATAAAATCTGTCCCCAGAGATTGTATACACATTTTATATAAATAGAGCATGTACACGTGTCTAGGGAAATTTAGGTATGCCATTCAATACAGCATGTGAGGATGTTGTCTTAGTTAATAATCTAATGATGTGAAGAGGCACCATGAGGAAAGCAATTCTTTGAAAAGAGCTTGTTTGACTGGAGGCTTACTTACCATTTAAAATAGTACATGAACATCATGGTAGGAAGCAGGCATGCATGAATATGGAGCAGTATCTGAGGGCTTTAAATAATTTTTCATAGACAGTAGGCAGAGAGAGGAAGAGACCCTGGGCATGACATGGACTTTCCAAACCTCAAAGTCTATGCCCAGTGACATACCTACTCCAACGTTACACCTACTCTCAGAAGACCACACCTCTCAGTCCTTCTCAAACAGTGCAGTAATTAAGGATCAAGTATTCAAACATGTGAGACCATTGGAGCCATTCTCATTCAAACTTCTACACATCTATGTAGTAAAAGAAAATACTACTATAGAGTAGCTAAATGAAGCAAGAGATTTAATTCATTCTACTGTTGATGAAGAGAATTCTCAATAAACAGAGTACCATAGCAACTGAAACACACATGACTATTTACATAAAAAACAGTCATGGAATAAAAAACAGAAATGCATTAATTTAATGGGATGTTTATTTTTGTGTGTACGTATCCGAGTGTGTGTTTGAGTGTATGCATGTGTGTATGATTAAAGAAAATATGAAGAAGTGGAAATGAATAAGATATTAAGTAGATATCGGAAGGTACTTGTCCTTGTGAATTGGACTGTGTATACTTTGAAGTAGGAAAAATCAAACCATTTCAGCAGCCACTGAGGCTGTTGCCGACTACAGACTGCTACACAAAGAAGCTGGGATAATGTTTGGTCAAAGCACCATGAGAAGTTTCTGATTCACAGTGATAAGAACTAAAAGTATGAAAAATAGACATTCATAAATAAAACAATAACGCCCATCTATTATGATTAGAAGTGTACAAAGTTTGGAGGATGAAGGAGTGATGTGATGAGAATTTGAATATAGGAGGGTTAATGTGAAAAATGTCACAATGAGGAAAAGAACAAGAAGGAAAACGAACAATGTGGGTGTTAAAGAGAACATATTTGGGAGGAGTTACTAGAAAGTGAATGCAGTGTTGAAGTGAGATGGCATATATTTGCTGAAAATAGAATTTGATGAGACACTGGGGGAAGTGATGAGTAAAGGAGGGATCAAAATTTGATGGCTTAAAATGCTTATAAATAAAGAGCAGAGTAAAGGATGACAGTGGACACATTATTTCAAGACTTTCTACTATGTGTAGTTTGCTGATGGTTGGAGCTATCCACTTATCTTTCATTTTCTCCGAATTTTAACAAAGAACCTGATATGATCATCCAGTGAGACTCACTTGTTCAGTATTTTATATTCTCTTCCATTTCATTTGTTTCTCATTTTGACTGTAGCTTCCTCCTGCAGAATGTGGCTTTGGAAGTATAATACTCCTTTCTCTGCTGTGAGAAGACAGGTTGTTGTAGATTGATGGATTTCTGGAATAAGTAAGGAATGTGTAAAGTAATCAGCAAATGGTGTCCTTTACTTTGGCTTCTTGTGTAAATTTTGATTTATGAGAACAATTCACTTTGTGAAATTCCCTCAGAAAATTCCCTCAGAGAAAGAAAGAGAGAGAAATTTGTAACCGCTCTTTTTAATTTTTTATATTTATTTTTTTAAGAAAACAATCTTTTTGTTTTAAATGCCAATACCAGTTCCCTCTCCCTTCACTCCTCTCATTTCCTCTACTTATACACCCCAGACTCCAATTCCTCAGAGGGAATTTGCTTTGAGGGAAGGTCCAAGAACCTCCCTACTATATTAAGGATGAGGAAGGTATCCATCCAAAGAGAACTGGTTCCCTAAAAGCCAGTATAAGCAGTAGAAATAAGTCTTGGTGCCACTGCCAGTGGCTCTATAGTCTGTCCCAGCCATACAACTGTCACCCACATTCAGAAGGACTAGTTCGAACCTATGCTGGTTCATTTCTTGTCTGGCTGGACTTCGTGAGCTCCCATTAGCTCAGGTTAACTATTTCTGTGGGTGTCACCATAAGGTCTTTGATGGTGACAACTCTTTGCTCAGATTCTCATTCCTCACACTCTTCAACTTGACTTTGGGAGCTCAGCCGAGTACTCCACTACAGGTCTCTGCCTGTGTTTTCATAAAGTTGCTGAAGGTTCTTTAGTGATATTTACTATATTCATCAATCTGACTGCTGGACAAGGCCAGTTTAGGCACCCATTCCTCTATTGCTTAGGGTCTTATCTGGGTTCATCCTTGTGGATTACTGGGAATTTCTCTAGTGTCCAGTTTCTTGCTAGTCTCAATATGGCTCCCTCAATCAAAATATCTCTTTCTTTGTTTTATTCTCTGTTTTTTCTCAATCTCGACTATCCTGTTTGCTCAAGTTCTCCTCCGCTCTTCTCCCCTTCTTCCCTTCACTTCCCTTTCCACCCTCCCTTCTGTCCCCATGCCCATACTCCCTTAATATAGCTACAAAGATTTACTCAAGAACATTCATGGCCTTAACATACTGATCATTAATGCAGAGTTTAAAAATATGAAAAATGAGTAGGTATTTCATGTTTGTAAATGTAACTATAGTAAAAAATCAGTATGAATTATGTGTTTTTATTTTTAATTAGAAAGTTTCACAAATTTAATATTAATATTATAAAATTAGATAAACACATGTTTTTATGAAGGGGAAAATATTAATCATCACATTTGATTTCATGTTCCAGAATAGAAAATATTAGCCGGGCGATGGTGGCGCATGCCTTTAATCCCAGCACTCGGGAGGCAGAGGCAGGCGGATCTCTGTGAGTTCGAGACCAGCCTGGTCTACAGAGCTAGTTCCAGGACAGGCTCCAAAGCCACAGAGAAACCCTGTCTCGAAAAAAAAAAACAGAATAGAAAATATTTCTATTTCTATTAAATGATGTACTAAGATGCTGAGCTGGTATATTGCTGGCAGAAACAGATCTAGTATTTATCATGGTATTCAGATATATTGTATATGTGGCCATGTCAATATGTAGCACCATGGCCCATCATCTCTGTGTTTAATAGACGCTCATGCAGGAGTATGGGGAAGGATCTATGATATTTTAGATTCTGAAGTTTAGAAAGAAAAAAAAAAACTTCATAGCACAGTGTTATGTAAATGCTCTCTAAAATGGAACAACACTTTTTTTCTGAGGCAAAATATATTCTCAATGACTGCTTTCTTCTTATTCTGTCTCTAAAAGAGATAAGCAACAACCAGTTCAGTGTGCACTGATAAAGATTAAAAGATAAATATACTTGTAGGAAAGGATGACAGTTTTGTCATACCTCTTAGGCACGAAAGGAAACTTGACATTTGTATCAATCTATTTCTAGTTTTATTCATAATTCAATGAGTTTATACAATATTATAAACAGTTTCAATTTCTTGGATGCATTTTTTTATAGATTGTATAGAACAGGGCCAGAAGTTAAGATGTCTGTGCTCTATTTCAAATCACAATTTGCCCAATCATTCTGTTATATCCATGCTATCAGAGCAGATTTTCAACACTTCACCTTCTTGAGGAGCATTCATTGAGTTTTCCAGCTCACTGAGAGGCATGCTTTGATCTTTCCTTCTGTGTCATTCTCTCATCCCTCCATCTTCTGCATAGAGTCTCCACACCTCATTACTACTTCGAAGGACACCGGTACATGTTCTCTTCATGTTTCATTGTCTCACAATGCAAACAAAGGGTATTCCAAATCAGGAATAAGCTTTATTTTTTATCTGTGCACCAAACACATTATATCTTGTGTTTCCCAGTGTGAACTACAATAGAAGCCTTTTCAAAGACTAAATAAAGAATGAAAAAATAAAGTTGAAGGTAGAACAAAAAGATGTTATATCCTAGTTCTTAAACTTCTTGATTATTGAACATTGACCTTACTTACTTACTCAGAGAGCATACATTTATAAAAATCATTTTCTTCCTAATTATGTTTGATCTATGTTTTGGATTCCACAACAGTTGCTTCATAGATTATTGTTCTAGTTTTTAGAATACTTTATATACCACAAATTTCACCTCAAAACTTCCAAGAGGGTTTTTATACTTGTTACATGGTTCTCATGCAGAATTGTTCCTAGAAATATCTCTCTAAGTACTATCACAATAGAACCACTCTAAAGGATACATTTAATGTTTTGTCTCAACTTCAGTCCCTATGAGATACACGTTTTTAGATATACACAACTTTATGATAAGTCAAATTATCTATTCTTCTTCCACTAAGTGACAGCAGTGCCAACAGTCAATAAGTGAAGCAGAAGATTGCTCTGCTTTGCATTTCGAACATTTACCAGTCATCTCTATGCTGCAGGTTTGGTACCCAATCAATGGGTACCATTGGAAGATGCTAGAGACAGCAAGAATAAAGTCTGTTTATCAAAAGTTAGGGGTTAAAAATGTGCTTTTTAAATGTTCATTTGAGATGCCTCCTCCTCTGTGTACTCATTATATGCTAGGAGATGAATATTTTGTTACATGGAGAGAAAGCTAAGATAAGATATCATTAATGAGAAACAGATAGAAGAGAACCAAGAAAAGGCCACAAAGAAGGATATTTATATATGGCATAACAAGAAATATCAAAATAATTTATGAGGAGTTAAACAAATTCACAGATAACAAATGATGGAGAGATACAATAGTAGAGAAATTTTTTAGTAGCCTCTTATAGAGAGACAGAAAAAAAATTCTATAGTAAATTCAGCAACTTAACCTCATGTTTGTAAGATATATTTGCAAAAACTTCTATTCAGAATCAGGAGTTGTCCCTACATCACCTAATTTTTGTTTTATTTTGCTATTTCTAATATCCTTAGGTGATAGAAGACTGACACTATTCAAGACAAAATGTTTCTGCCCATATAATTCAATTTAAAATCTCTGCACTTGGATATGGTAAAAGTGAGTCTCCCAGGGATTCATGTGTTTAAATATAAGTCCTAGTGTAAGGTATTAAGAGTGAAACCTTGCCTGGAGTTGGTGACGTATGCCTTTAATCACACCACTGGGGAGACAGAGATAAGTGGATTGCTGTGAGTTCAAGGTCAGTCTGATCTGTAGGTTGAGCTTCAGGAAAGACTCTAAAGCGACACAGAAAACCTGTGTCCTGAAAACCCATAGAAAAACAAACAAAGAAGGAAGAAAGACAGACAGAAAAAAAGAAAGAAAACAAAAAAGAAAAGAAAGAATAAAACAAAAAAGAAAAGAAAGCAAGAAGGTAAAACATTATTCAAACAATGGTGTTCAGATATTCTGCTTTGGATAAATGTTTAGAACCAAGCATGGTCCATAGATGTATGTCTATGATTAAACAACCACCAAAGAAACAAGAATGGATGTGAACAAATAAGCTTCCTACCAACCATCACATCCTCCAGATACCACTCTGTGCCACTTGGGCTTGGCATTCAATAGCTGGAAACATAACAAAATAACATATGGATTAAAAATAACCTCTTCTGTAGTTTTGTATTTCACCAACAGAAAGTGAATTTATAGGGTCTTGAATATATAGGCTGTGGATTGTGTGGTAATTTTTTATTAATTTTATGAGCTATCTGTTCAGTGCAAATGAATACATAGTGAAAGTCTAAAATATTTATAGATCTTTATCACAGTCTATATAGTGAGGTTATTTTTTGTTATTAAGTAAACATTGAAGTTTTTCTTTTTCACATATGTGGTTAAAGCTGGGCATGGTTAATGAGAACTGGTATTAAAAATCTATGTCAACAAATATTTCTCATGAATAAACAGGATTCTGATTAAATTTTATTTTAAATAGAAAGAAAATTTCAATAGTGTATTTCTACCAGAAAACAATTTCTGGAGTATTTTATCTTAACATTTCAGAAATGCTCACTTATTGTAATTGAACTCATTCACCAATATCAGTGGAGGTCTTATTCTATACAATGGAAATGAAATTTCAGTACAAATTGATTTGTGATATGCTGTTTTGGGAAATAAGGGAATACATGAGTGTGTACTGTCATAGTTTTCATATTATATTAGTTACAAACTCTGTGGGTTTACTTGCCACGCTGAGTCCTTCTCCCTTTTTTTAAACTGCATTTATTCTCTAAATTCACAGTCAAATTATATTCTGTCTCATGCTGGCCAATAGCATATTGGCATGTTGAAATCAAACACCTATTTCCAAATGAGGAAATAATTTTCTCATCCAGGTGTTAACTATTAGTGATATAGTTATCCTGCAGGAAATAAGAGGATGGTACTGACAGTCAAAGCTTTCATTAGCAACACATTCATATTAATAATGTAATTGTTTGCTAGTTTAGCTTTGATTACTAGTCATGAAAGCTTTGCATGAATGACCTAAGCTTCTACACCATTTCTTAGAATGCTACAGAAGTATACAATGAGCATGTTGGTCTGTTCACCAATAAATTGAGTGCATGATAAAAAGTTAATTCTAGAGTTTGTGTCTCTCCATAAGTAGTGTTGGATTTTTTCAACATATTGAAAATCAAATACAAATCCATATAATTATAGACTAAATAGACTAATAATAATTTTTTATTTCAAGAAAATCAAGGAAGCATTCCATCATGATTTTCCTGGTCAAAAAATCTAATAAAACTTCACAGAAGAATTTAAATCACATTTTATAAAGAATATAATTTGTCTAACATTTTGACGACAACACAACAAATTAATTTAAGAAGTGTTATTATTTGTCCCTTTATATATGTGTAATTCTTCAATATTTGCTTTTGTCATCTGATTTTACAACCATAGTTAAATAATGAGAAGGCCCACAGTTATACTCCAAATATATACTATGTTTATTTTCCTGAAACAAACCAAACATACTTTTTCAAGCAGATGAAAATATTTTAACATGTAAGGCATGCAATAAAGAATTTGGTGTTAGAATTATTAAAATGTTGAGTTTCTTATAGTTTATCACAGGTTGATATAAAACAAAACCACCCCAAAGCTAAGAAACAACATGTGTGAAAATATAAAATCTTATTCACTGTTTATGAATTAACTACTCTGTCAAGTTATTGACTTGGGCCTGGTAAAATCTGCTGCCTTTAGGTTTATTACACATCAAGAGTTCAAACAGATATATAGTATAAGTATCTTCTTCCCTGATGGAGACCATGACTTTTGGCATGTCTTTCTGGTGGACAACAACTATAACAACACCACCACCAACAAAGGTTCAGCAAGTCAAGCTTCTCTTTGTAATATGCCTGTGAATGTAAATAAGCCAAGGGCAACTTCCAGTTTCATGAACAGGGCTAAGGAAGGGAGAACTAATTCTTCCCATTGGAAAAGGCTGATTACATGACATAGGCTATTACAAATGAATATCTTTGCAAACTTTAAAGGTCCATTAAAAGGAAGGGCTTAAATAAGCTATAGCATCAAGGAAAATGAGAAATGTAATCCAAGGATGTGAGAATTACTACTCTCTCTATACCTGGTATTCATGACAAGGCACACCATCTGTTTGGACGTTCTGTTATGTTTACTGATTGAACATGTGATCTGATATAAGGTATATTTTTCAACACTATTCAAAATTACATTGACATTTAATTTATCTTAATTGAAGACCTGCAGTAAAAATGATTTCACTGACTCCTTCTTCATGGACAACTTCCATATGATTAATTTTCTTTAATGGGTTTGCTTTAGTTATTAGTTTTCAAATTTTATTTTGATTATTGATAAACATGACACAAAAGTTGGCTTTGATTTTAATTGCCAAAAATATTAATAATAACCAAGAGCTAAGCTCCAAGAGTCTTTTTTAAGACCTCTGGTATTAGGTAAATATATAGTCTAAATTTGGGGATATAACTTGCCAAGTTATTTATTAAGGATATTTTTTTGTTGCTGCTGTTGTTTGTTTTTGTTGTTGTTGTTGTTGTTTGCTTGTTGCAAAAATTTATTATGTATCCATGACTGACCTGAATCTCACTAAGTAGACCAGGCTGGCCTACAATTGTGATCCACCTGCCTATCCCTCCTGAGTCTTGGGATTAAAGGAATACACTATCACACTTAGCAAACTTACTGTTTTAAATTATAGCCAAGAAGAAAACGCCTTAATGTGAGAGATTTTTATCTCATTTTGGAAATTTTAGAAAAGCAAATTTCAATATTTCATCAAAATTGACATCATGAATATTTATTCCTTCTTTGCATTACAAAGCAGGTTCTGCCACCACTTTCACGTATATTACAGAGAAGTAGTTGCTATTGTATCAAATCTGTAAACACTTTTGGTTAAATTGCTAGCTTTACAAATTCAGTTCTACCAATTCATGACTATGGAATTTCCTTCCACTTTCTTACGATTTTTTTTTTTTATCTCTTTGTTAAAAGTATTAAAGATTTCATTGTAAATATCCTTCACTTTCTCGGTTAGGTTTATTCTGAGACTTCATTTTCTTTGAGGATATTGTCACTGAGTGAATTTCTCCAATCTCTTTCTCTATTTTTGCTGTAGGTATGTAGAAAAAGTATTCATTTGTGTATGTTCATTTTATATCTACCACATTGAGAAATTTGTTTATTATTTGTTGAAGTTTTCCAGTAGAACTGTTTTGATCTCTTAGGGGTCAATATGCTATCTGTAAACAGGGATAGCTTGAATACTTTTCCCATTTCTAGACTTCTTCCATTGCCTTCTTTAATTGCTCTCATTAGTGTTTTAAATGCTGTATTTAAACAGCGTGAGGTGAGTCAACAGTCTCATTTTATTTCTGAACTCAGTGAGATTGCTTCAAGGTTTTCTCCATTTAGAATGATTCTATCTGTGGGTTTCTCTAGTATATCTCTTATTATATTGGTATATATTCCTTTTGTTATATATTGTCTATGACTTTTATCATGAATCTATGGTGAATTTTGTCAAAAGCTTTTTCGGAATCTATTGAAATAATCATGTGTTTTTTGATTTTCCTATCTTGCTTTTTGCAGTTTGCTAAATTTATTGACTTGCATATTTTGAACCATCCCCGCATTTCAGGAAAAAGGACAACATGGTCATGGTGGATAATTTTTGTGATGTATATCAGCATTCTATTTGTTAGTATCCCATTGAGCATTTTGGAGTTTATGTTCATCAATGATAATGTCCTTTAGTTTAGTTTTTGTTTTTGCTTTTTATTGTGTTCCTTGGAACAAGTTTAGAAATAGTCCTCTTTATCTCCTTTCTTTATTCCTTCCCTTCTTCCTTTCCTTTTTTTTAATGAATTAGGAAATGCTGACTGGGGTTCTTTGATTATCTGGTAAAATTCTGCTATGAATCCATCTAATCCTGAACTTTCTTCGGTCGGACGGCTTTTCATTACTATTTCAATCTGTTCATTATTATGGATCTTTAAAGTTGTTGATTTCTTCTTGGATTGATTTTACTCGTTTTGTTGAATCTAGAAATTTATCCATTTCTTTCAAGTTTTCCAGCATAATGAAATACATGTTTTTAAAGTATTCCATTCATCAGTATACCTTTAGTATCCAGTTAAATATTTACATATTCACTTCTGATTCTGTTAGTTTGGGCCCCTTTTTATTTCCTTTGATTAGCTGGGCTAAGTGGCTGCTATTCTATTTTATCTGCAAAATAAAACATAAGAAAATAAAGGAGAAAGAAAAAGCTCATAGTTTCATTGAATCTTTGTTTTATTTTCTTAGTTTCTATTTCATTGATTGCTGCTCTAACTATTATTCTTTCCTGTTATTACATGTTTTTAGGTGTGTTATGTTCTTTTTTTCTAAATTATTTTAAATAAAATTTGGGTTGCATCTTTAACAAATCCTGTATAATCCCTAACTACCTGCTAAACTTGTCCTTAATCTCACAGATGACTGTTGTATTTACCACCCATCAAAGACTTTTCTGTCTTCAAGAGATGATGATCATTACATGAAACTTTACTTAAACAAAATGAAAAGTTGTGCAGTCAATTTCCAATGAGTTCATCTACTTTGTAATGCTTGAACCTAAGGTTCAGGATCATTGTGGAAGAGGGTAAAGGAAATATGAGAAAATTAAAGAATCAGAGGATTTGCAATGAAATTGTATCGCCTACAAATGTCGAAAGCTATACACATAACACCTGAACCAACTGACAGCCTAGATATGAAGTGAACAATGACAACAGCAACAGATGTGCTAGTATTGGAAGAGAAAAGTTCATGAGCCTCAAATCTACACACTGAGCTATACCCAAATAAAGAATGCTGGTAGCAGGAGTTAGCCTTCTCCAAGAAAAGGCATGACAATTGATTATCTAATACTAAAGAGTCAGCCTGTAAACATGCATATACAAATAATGTTATGCAGAATGAACCGATTTGCCCAAATATATATACATATATATAATGTATAATATATATGTATGAATATATGTCCATATATATGTGACAACAATTAATGGGAGAGAGATCATGACCTTGAAAGAGATCAACCAGGGGAATAGGATGATAGGAGGGGAAAAAATATAATTATAATCTCATAAAATAAATATCTTTTAAAAAGATCAGAAGAAAAATAAAGGGATTAAAACTGAAAAATCTGTAAATGTTCTCTATTACCTCGATAGTTTTTCTCTATAACTGATAAGATTATTATAATATCAAAATAACTAACTTGTTTGCCAATTTTAGTGTCAATTAAGTGTGACAAATCATAAAAATAAAAATATTAATCCAAAACCTGCTGTCTAGTTGTGTCCACATTTATATGGGTACAAACTTAATCAACCCAGATCTGTTAACTCTTTTCATTGTGATTTTATATATTATTTTAAAATAAGAAATAAATAATTATTTCGATGTTTACTGCTAGAGACATAAAACTTTCCTTCAATGTCTTGCTTTTATAAGAATTATCAGAAATTTTAGTATACTAAAATTATTAGTTATCTGTCTTTTTCCCTCTTAAAATAATGTTCCAAATTAAATATGCATTTTAAAACATGTACTCAATTATTTGAACAATATATGAAACAAAAATCATTATTAATGTGTTTTCAATATAGTTTCATTTCACTTTCCTTTGAAATTCAATTTAGTTTTTCAGATTATTTTAGTTGTGTTAGAATTTTGCAAATATTTTCCCATCTGGATTATGAACACACTGTAGATCAACATTTATATAATTTGAGTCATGGAAATATTTGTACAATGAATAAAATGTGTACTACTGTGGTTTGGGATAAGTAAACAGCTGTGTAATAAAATTAATAAATAAGATATGCAAATTAAAACTTCAGTAAATTTCCCAGATGGCATTTTTGTGATCTATGTTATTTATTTGTATTGTATTTGTGTTTTCTTTGCAATGACAGATTTTAAAAGACTATTTTTGAAAGCTTTTTAACTTTTAACACAGTTTAATATAATTTACTAAATCAATAAATAAAACTATTTGCATTTCTAATAGTAATTCTTTTTGTTTTGGATAGATGAGATTCTTAATCTAACTATCTTTCAATGTATAGGGTTCATTAATTAAATTTACACTATATCTATTTAACTAATATTTAAGATCAAAGTACTATGCTTTTGCACTAAATATTTTGTCATAAAACAATTACATTAAGCTCAAAAGAATACTTTTAATTTTCATGGTTGCCAATGTACTTATGGTGGCTATGTAAACAAGCTTGAAAGTTGTTCAACATTCTATGCGTTATATATCTTTAATATAAAATTAGTTTATTTTTATAGAAATCATTAGTAAAGAGTGGAATAACAGTATATTATTAAACATTTTTAATTTTAAGGATGTATGCAACTTTTTGTTACCCTAAGATCTATTTAGAAGATACCAACATGTTTTGTTAAAAAAGGACATATACACAATCCCTTCGTGGCTGCCGGCAAAAAAAAGACATATACACATGACAAAATAATTACATACAATTTTAAAAGCATATTTTAAGCATCAAAATAGTATATCACTAGCAATATATATATAAGTTTTGAAATAATACTTAATAATATATTACTAGTTCTTTAGTACTTGTACCTGTTCTACAATTTTGACTAAATATGACAGAAAAATGTCTTTTATATTAATATGTTTATATACAATATATAACTTTATATTATTATACTCTTATTAAACCCCTTTATCAGAAATAAATGTAATGTTCTGGTTATTGTCTTCTCTTGAAATAAGATACAAACAGAATAAGGCCTAACCAAAATGAAGTTGGCATGAGAAAAAAAAATGTTGGAAATTTATCTTATACCCTGACTGAAAATTTTATAAGGCATACAACAGTGGTCCTAGAAATAATAGATCACCAAAAAAAAAACCTTAGTTAAAAATATATGATAGGTTTATTGAATTTATTTTTCAGGGAAGTATTAGAGACCCCAAAGCAACTAACTATAGGCTTTTGTCATCCCTCTTGATTACTCATTAGAACTAGATGTTAAGAACTTATTTCTGAAGACCCCAAATATTTTGGAAGTAAGATATAGAGAAATAAAACTTCAATAAAGCTGAAAACTTCCTCTATGTCCACTAGTTTTATTAGATTTAGATGGACTTACACAGGTTTCTTGTGAGGGCATGGGTGTAAACACAAGAATGGTCTTACAAAGCTGTAAATTCTATAGACTACAACATTAATGTAGTAGTCAAGATGTACCCATCAGGAAATAGGGGCACTGCATGGTGGGGGTAGCCAACCACTTTGTGGTTGTATCTGAAGTCCATTCCACATGAGGGAACCCATACCTACTTCTTTAAACCTGTTCAAAATACCGTGATGAATCAGTCTTGTGTACTAGGGAGGAAACCAAGACTGCTCTTTAGCTAAATTATCACAGCATCCAGCCATCTTCTAAGTATTTATGTTTATTCCACAGACATAGAGTATTCTCAGACTTAATCATCCTTTCCCCTCCTTTTGCTTATGAATAGGGGTAAATAAAAAAGACATGTGGATGCAAAGATACTGAAAATAGATGATGGTGGAGGTCTAAGCCCTAAAAAATTTTCACCACTTTATGTAGATGTTAGCTCGATTCATGAAATGATCAGGCTACCTTAAAGATAAACAATTATATTTTTACTTATTATAAGGGAAAACACACGTCACAAGAATGGAGCGTCCAAGTTCCGCTATATCCCCGGGAATTACCCAGAGAGAGCAAGCACTTGGTCCATCCCAGATTTTCTTGCTGGGCTCCAGGTAGCCACGCCATAACTAGGTTCTACTTCTTAAAGATGATTGGTTAACAAAGCTTTCCCCATCAACTTTAATGCACCTAAAATATTTTTAAAAAAGAACGGATAGCCGGGCGATGGTGGCACACGCCTTTAATCCCAGCACTTGGGAGGCAGAGGCAGGTGGATCTCTGTGAGTTCGAGATCAGCCTGGTCTACAAGAGCTAGTTCCAGATCAGGCTCCAAAGCCACAGAGAAACTCTGTCTCGAAAAAAAAAAAAAAAACGGATAGAATGAAAATAATAACTTAAAGATAAGACAAATTCCATGATTTTTTTTCTAATTATGGCATCATTACTGAAAGCATTAACTCACAGCGTCTATGATTATAGACTCAGGACACAGATGAGTATGGCACTCTGTCCTATTGAAAGGGAAGGATTCTCAGATCTTGACAAATTGCACTTTATTTATTAGCAACTAAAAGATTAATGAGAGAAGTGATGGAATCCTCTCTGATTATACTCAATGGTGAGGCCATAAAATAGACAGTTCCAAACCTAGGGTCACACGTAGGACCCTAGTAAAATTTAGTAGGACAGAAAACAAAAACAACAACAACAAAAAAACAATGAAATGTAAAAGATGGCACCATGTGTCATCGTTTTGATTGGTTGTTGTATCTCTCACCATATGGAAAGAACTTTAGATAATGTGAAACTCAGTCAAATAATTTAGTTTATACATCAACATGTCACAGTTGGTTAATAACTTGTGAAAGATCCTCCTTTAAAAGCAGGTTTCTAAGTCACAACCCTTTCATCTCAAGGTAAGAATGGTGCAAGTATCTGCAAGTCGTAGTCTGAAGACTGAAGGTAAAGCTACCAAATATAATCTACACCATATTTCATCCTTTCTCCATGTGACATCCTTTCTATAAAACTTGCAGCCGGGCGGTGGTGGCGCACGCCTTTAATCCCAGCAATTGGGAGGTAGAGACAGGCGGATCTCTGTGAGTTCGAGACCAGCCTGGTCTACAAGACCTAGTTCCAGGACATGCTCCAAAACCACAGAGAAACCCTGTCTCAAAACCCCCCCCCAAAAAAAAAAAAAAACCTTGCACATCCAATTATACTTTGTAATTAATTAAAAACTTCATAAGTGATGACTGTTTAAATCCAGCACAAATCTACCATTGAAGTGGAGAACCTGTAGTCTGGGTAAATGTACTTGTTTTAAATGGTAGAAAAAAAAACCCACATAAAATAGAGTGCCAAAAATGATGATATGTAATGTTTTTAACTAGTTGTCAACCCAAATTATCAAAAACAAGTTTATAAATTCAATTAATTACACAGGTCAAACATTACTAATGGTTTGCCATCGCAAACATTTTTGTGAAAAATATTAGCACCATCTGTATGTATGAGTAATCACAAAATAGGATGCAGTGAGAGCAAGATAACTTAATTACCAAACTGATGATATAACAGATAAACATCATAATTTTTAACAATTCCATCTCAAATGAAAAATACATCCTATATCACTTTCATTAAAAAATCAAATATATTTTTATTAATTTTGAAACAAATTCCTTTTAGATAATTAAGAACACAGTAATTAGGATTCATACAGACTTTGACAACTATACATATATATATACATATATATGTTATATAATTTCTTGGATAAATAATTATATAGTGAGAATACTTTTAAGAGATAGAGAAAGAACAATTTGAAAGAGAAAGAATAATCCTTGAGATGGGTAAGATGTGAGAAAGTTAAACGTACACAGGAAACAAAATTCTGCTTAGCAGTTTCTTTGGCAGTAATCAGGGTTGGTCTAATTGGACTTAAGGTTTTCTCAACAAGAAGAAAATCATGCCAGGTGCTGGAAACCTAGTCACCTACCTACGACTAGTAAGTCATGGATTTTAAAGAAGAAATAACAATCACTACTTTACTAAACCAGAATGTTCCCTACTTACACTCTAATCATTCATCTTCCTTCTCACAGATAGGTACAGTCCTCAGCCATCCAAGGAAAAACATATAATTATCCTCTTGGCTATGGGAAGTAGACAAAATTGCCAGGGAGAAAATTTGGGATCTTGGGGCTGGAGTGGGATGGGGGTAACGGGGGATGGGGAGAGAAAATTGAGAAGGGGAGGATGAGGGAAACTTGGGGAAACAGGATGATTGGGATAAAGGAAGGTTGGATAGGGGAGCACGGAAGCACAATTCTTAGTTAAGGGAGCCACCTTAGGGTTGGCAAGAGACTTGAACCTAGAGTGGCTCCCAGGAGCCCAAGGCGAGGTCCCCAGTTAGTTCCTTGGGCAGCTGAGGATAGGGAACCTGAAATGACCCTATCCTATAGCCATACTGATGAATATCTTGCATATCACCATAGAACCTTCATCTGGTGATGGATGGAGATAGTCACAGAGACCCACACTGGAGCACCGGACTGAGCTCCCAAGTTCCCAATGAGGAGTGGAAGGAGGGAGAACATGAGCAAGGAAGTCAGGACCACGAGGGGTGCACCCAACCACTGAGACAGTGGGGCTGATCTATTGGGAGCTCACCAAGGCCAGCTGGACTGTGACGGAAAAAGCATGGGATAAAACCGGACTCTCTGAACATGGCGAACAATGGGGGCTGATGAGAAGCCAAGGACAATGGCCCTGGGTTTTGATCCTACTTCAAGTTCTGGCTTTGTGGGAGCCTAGCCAGTGTGGATGTTCACCTTCCTAGACATGGACGGAGGGGGGAGTACCTTGGACTTTCCACAGGGCATGGAACCCTGACTGCTCTTTGGACTGGAGAGGGAGGGGGAGAGGAGTGGGAGGAGGAGGAGAAGGTTGGGAGGAGGGGGAGGGAAATGGGAGGCTGAGAGGAGGCGGAAACTTTTTTTCTTTTTCTCAATAAAAAATTAAATAAATAAATAAATAAATAAATAAATTTATGAAAATCTTATAAAAGTTAAAAAAAATTTCTTTTGGCAAGAGACAGACCAGACCATTACATAAAATCAGAAATATTAGACTGTTTCTCAACTTTTATCTGAGTTCACTTTCCTGGTCATCAAATTTTAAAATGAGACATCTGCCCCTGAACTTTGTGTTCAGGTGTTATTACGTAACAGATTTAACCTGACTTAATTCTGTATTTCTCACATCATGTTTCCTTCTTTAAACATATTTTTATTACTTTACTATCATTTTATGTAGTTTCTTCTAAATTGTTAACTCTGATTATTCTCCAGATTAACCACCATGTTTTTTTTAACAAGGCATAATTTTCTTTCCTATGAACCTTCTTAAAACTTCAGCAGGAAGGGATGACTTGTCTCTTCAACAGGTATTTAGATGAAAGAAACTGTTTCCAAGACAAAATCAATTGCTACAAATTTCCTTCTGTTTCAATTGACTAATAATATTTGCTTCTATGACTTTAATAAAAAATGTAAATAAAATACACTAAGACAAATTACTAATACCCAGTGTAATAAAATAATAAAGTAAAAATAAGATGAGTTGTAAAATATAAAGATATTTTTCCGATAAACACTTGAAAATCTTGACAGAACCAAAGGCAAGAGTAATGAAGAGATGAAGTAATGAAAGTCCTCCCGTATATGATAAGCCAGGGTTTCAGAAGATTTAAATGACATCACACTGATGAGAGTCAAGCTGGAGTCAGAAATTAAAATGACACTTGTCTACTTCCTAATCATTTTTATAGGTTTTTAATCTTTCTACTTTTTATGCAGTAAATTTGTTTTCCTATTTATGACAAGTGAAACTCAATTGTTATCTGCAACTCATTTGTTCTCCTTCAAAACTATAGGAAAATTTCCGACAGCAGTCACATTTATTATTTTGCTCCTTTGAAATCAACACTTATAGCTATTCCTTTTTTGTATATCTTCAAAATACTGGAAATGCATAACATCATAGTTCTGTGTTTTAGTGTCAAGTAATGATACCACCCTACAGAAAAGGATGCTATTTTAAACAGTAGTAAAGAGAATTCAGTATGAGAACAATTTGCCCGTTGCTTCTAGACTTATTACACTAAGTTGAACTAGCTAATTCCATAGAGGAACAATGCTGCTTTCAGATAGGAAGACAGGGAGACAGCAAATCCTTTTTAAGATTTCAATGTGCTGAATCATCTACAACAGCCACTGATGTTGCTGGCAAGGGGTGCACTTTTTGCCATTAAATGTCTGTTTTTTTTAATTAGCTCATGACAGGTAGCTGAAGTATATTTTCAAATTAGTGTATTTTTTTTTCTCTCTACTTCATTGGTAAGGATTTCATAGCCTTTCACCCACATTGATTTTTATTGAACATGCAAAAGCATTGCAGGGGAATGAGTAAAGAGCTTAAACTGTAGTCATTTATTGAGATGGCCAAACCCTCTTAACCAAGCAGTTCTTTTTTTATAGATTAATTTTGTATTATAAAATTAAGTTTACCTCATATTTGTGTTACAGTTTTTCATGCCTGCAATTAAATAAAACAACATAATCTCACTTGCACTGAATTATTATACACATTCAGATAAAATTTGAAGAGTAACTATTAGTAAGAAATAATCCACCAGAAATTGATTTTAAAAATAACAGCTAAAGTTCTCAAAGAAATATTAGAAAGAAAAACCAAGTTCTTTTTTGTTTGTTTGTTTGGTTTTTATTTTGGTTTTTGGGGGGAGCAGGATTTCTCTGTAGCTTTACAGCCTGCCCTGGAACTAGCTCTTGTAGATCATGCTAGCCTTGAACTCATAGAGATCTACCTGCCTCTACCTCCCAAGTGCTGGACTTAAGGGCATGTGCCACCACTGCCTGGAAAAAAAACTTTCTTATTAATTTTAGTTCCCAAATATTTATGTTATGTTCAGAATGCTTTGTAGAAATTTTCTTTCAGTGATATATTTGAGACCTGTTTGTCACTGCTTGCTTCTATTTCTTCAATGAAAATAATAATATAGAAAAGCTACTTCATAAATTTGTGTGATTGTGGTTATTTATCAGGAAAAATAAATGATAAAACTATGAAGAAGGAAATTTTTGTCTATTCACTACCTCTGTAAGTCTAGAGTGGGATAGAATACTTTTAATGGAATATTTAATTTTATACTGAATTGTAATAGTTTTATGGATACTTGTTAATATAAATTGTGCAAGAATTATGTAATATAGTGTACACAGTATGTATATTTTAATGTTTTATCTATCTCTGAAGCTTTTTGAAAAGAGGGAATTTATTTCACTATGAATTAAATGCTAGCAGTCCTTTGATCCTTATGAAAAAAGATAACTGGGAGGGTTGAATGGGAGGGGAGAGGCAGAGAGTGGAGCAGAAAAAAATATAGAGCTCAATAAAAATAGGGAAAAAAGAAAAAATAGAACTATTTGACTTTGTTTTGTAGGTTCCTATGAAACATTCTAAAAATAGTGCTTAATAAAAGATAAGATTGTTTATCAATAATATTTCATGGTTGACTCCAATACTATAATGTGTATATTATATTTTATTAGTAGTCCAGTTGTATTCCATTAAAAGCAATCTTAAAAACATCATTAGGTGAAGTGCTGCTTATCTTTTTCCCAAATCATAGGAGACAGATTCAGAAGTATCCCTGTGAGTTCAAAACAAGTTCAACACTGTTAGTTGTTCTACATTTGAATTTCCCTCCATTTGCATGCAAAATTCAAGAAGTCATTATTTTTTTTACCTCTGAGTAGTACTCTAATATGTATATATTCCACACTTTCTTCATCCATTCTTCCATGGAAGGGCATCTAGGTTGTTTCCAAGTTCTGGCTATTACAAATAATGCTGCTATGAACATAGTTGAACAAATATTTTTTGTAGTTTGAAAGGGCATCTCTTGGGTATATTCCCAAGAGTGGTATTGCTGGATCCTGGGGTAGTCTGATCCCAAATTTCCTGAGAAACCGCCACACTGCTTTCCGTAGTGGTTGCACAAGTTTGCATTCCCACCAGCAATGGATGAGTGTACCCCTTACTCCACATCCTCTCCAGCAAAGGCTATCATTGGTGTTTTTGATTTTAGCCATTCTGACAGGTGTAAGATGGTATCTCAAAGTTGTTTTGATTTGCATTTCCCTGATCACTAAGGAGGTTGAGCATACCCTTAAGTGCCTTTTGGCCATTTGAACTTCTTCTGTTGAGAATTCTCTGTTCAGTTCAGTGCCCCATTTTTTAATTGGGTTAATTAGCATTTTAAAGTCTAGTTTCTTGAGTTCTTTATGTATTTTGGAGATCAGACATTTTTCAGTTGCGGGGTTGGTGAATATCTTCTCCCAGTCAGTGGGTTGCCTTTTTGTCTTAGTGTGATATTTAATAGAGAGACTGTTTCAAATATAAGAAAGGGGAAAAAAAGAAGAGGAATGGGCAGAGAAGAAACAGGAATAGGAGAAATATCATGGAGTAACTACAGGATCTTGGGTACCAACACCATTATGAATAATATTTTAAAAAATATGACAAAAAATTGTTCCAAAGTAAGGTAAAAGATTCTATTACAAAAAGTTGGAGAAGAAGAGACATTATTTTCAGGTACTTTCTTTAAATTATTCGAAAATATGTCAACTATTGCCAGCAAGATATATTTATTGTCTTTATTTCAAACTTCCACATTTTACTGCAGGATTCATGATCAAAAAGCTTTCATCTTTTAAATTTATACTAAATGGAGAAACAGTTGGGATAAGAGATTTGAGATAAGATTGAAGCTTTAGATTGAACTTCATATTTTTTTTATTTTTACAAGTGTATATCCCTATATTTTGGAAGAAAATCAACAACAGTCCTTCAAAACATTCAAACCAGCTACAAGCAGTTCTCAGACTTCGAGTGCCTGGTTTTGCTTTTTAATTTGCATTTAGAGTGTGTCTTATTGTAGAACTCTCACTTCAATAAGAAAAATAGCAAAACAGTTTGTACTTCAGAAGCTGCTGTGTGTTGCTGTTATTTTATGTTTTGAGTATCCTGAGATAAGGAAGTTTAATAAATATATTCATTTTTGAGTTTAAAGTTATTAAATTTTATATTGTTCAGGATAATTCTTGAGTATTCATTAGAAGTAGCTTGAAGTCTCTGGCTTGTTTATTTAAATCAGAACATTATAATCAGAATGACTATATGAGAAGCTATAGTCTTTACACTCAGTTAGATTTTTACTCTAGATAAATATTTTATTTGATATTTATCATCAATGCTGGTTATTACAGGAATGAGATATTCATTAGCCACCTGATGTTCAGTACACACTGTGACATGTTTAGATAAAATAAGAGGTCTGAGACATTTCCTCCTTTCAGAAAATTAACATCAGGACAGGAGAGCAAATATGAAGACAATAAAATATAAAACCAAGATAATTTATTAATTACTATAAACATGCAAAATAAAAGTTAAAAGACACCAATAAAGTGTAGCATATACCTTGAACCATAGAATGTTTTATTAACATTTTCTTATCCTGAACGACTTTCCATTGTTCAAATGTTCATCTTCTTAAATCTTTTCTTCAGAAAGATAATTGCTGTATTTAGTTACTAGTTAAGTAATGTATTCTAAGAAATTTCCATAATAACTTCCTTGGCACCTTTCTCTAAACCACCCCTAAACATCCACTAGGACAGTTGACGGCTTCCCTTTTCACATCATAAGGAACTTGTGCATGCTTTCATCTTGTTAGGATTTAATTTATCGCAGCAGAAAGGCATTTATCTCTGCAGATTAATCTTGAGGCTCTATAATGCAAAAGTAAGCTATACTGAGTCAATGTCAACACAACTGCATTACCCTACATGCAATTCCTGTGAAATTGCCCATGTGCATCTAAATAAAATTGATTTTTGACATATTCTCTCTGGGGGATTAACTTTGATCTTATACCTTTAAATTGCAACTCAATATTACTGCAACTTTCACTTGTTTATTTGATTATTCCCACATAGATATTCCATCTATTCAACTATCAACTTGATATCTATGCTCATATTACTTAAGCAACCCATTTTCCTATAAACTACTCTCTATTGATATCTTCCTACAGAGGATATGGTAATAATGTATTGTTTGTATATATGTGTGTGTGTATTTATATACAATACATTATGTATATAAATTGTAGCAAGATTTCTGTATGATTACATTTCAAAACATATGTCTCTTAGACCTCTTTATTTACCTGTATATTTTATAAACTTTCCTGTCCTATGCTGAATTTCCATTGCTCTGTTTATTTTTTCATAATTCAGTAACTTGTCTCATATCCAACTCAGTACTTAAAATATCACCTAAAAGACCAAAGTTGAAATTGTCATATATGTTCCTTTCTTTTTATTCATGTAGCTCTCAACTTAGTTTTGTGTTTTAAAATACTACTGACCACCCAACTCATTTAAGCAGCTATAGTCAGCCAACTTCACGTTATTACAGAATTGTATCAGTTCCTTCCTTAATGCTAAGCATGTTATTATTTTATTTTTATATCTGATTTTAGTGTTAACTTTAGTTTACCTGTCAAAATTTAAGAATTCAGAAATAGAAATTTCCATTTGAATATTTGCTTAGTGCAAAAACTCTGCCAATAGAAGCTCCACTAACTTTTGTTTAAAAGACAAATGATGGTTCCACAACAGTTATGAAAAACATGATAATCAAAATTATATACATATAATAATCAAGAACATTCCATATGAGAACACCATGAGGTGACTACTTTCTGTTCTTGATAACTATACCTTAAAGTCTTATGCATGTGTTATCACCTTGAATAACTTCAATACTTTTCCATTGAATATAAGTTAAAGTATGAAAGACAAAGGTCACAGCTCTGAGTAATAGATTGAACAGTAAGATTGCCTTCAAGAAAAATAAAAGTTATTTTTTTTTGTTCCATATGTTAGACACAGATATCCACTTTCTTAAAATAAAAAAGAGAAAAGAAGGAAACGTAAAATATTCTAAATATATGCACTACCTTATAAGTCAAATAATGAAAGAAATACAAGAGTTTCTTTTGGGTCGCTGTATAAGATAATGCAATCAAGGTAATGAAGAGCCTGAAATAACTGAAAAAATCAGGGAACACTGTGCTAAATTACAACATTGAGTGACTTTCACAGAGAAAAAAAAAACAAAAAAAATCCATTTTGGATTGATTATTAATAAAACTTTTGAAGGTAAGCAAAGTGAAAAAAATTATTTTTTTTTAAATTTCAAACATACCTGGCATTGAATCATGTCATGTAAGTAATGTACATATATTATATTGCTTTATTCTATCACAAAGCAAGTTTAATTTAAAAATTTAGACAAAAATGATATAACAGCAAAAATTATTTTAAAACATAATTGGGGTTCCTTTTATTTTGTGATAGTAATGAAAATTAATTTTTAAAAATACTTTTATTACTTTTAACAATTATTATGTGCATGTGTGACTTTTGTCAGACTAGTACAGTATCCATGGATGCTAAAAGAAATAAATACTTTGAATTTCTAGTTACAGGAAATTGTAAACTTCAGCATTTAGGGACTAGGAACTGTATTCAGGTCCTCTGCAAGAGCAATGCTCTTTTTTAAAGACAATATAAGCTTCCTATTTCCCCCAAATAGTACTTAATACAACAATATTTGTATGGGTTTTCTCTAAAAATCTGCTTACACTTTTCATAAAACACCAATATTTCTTTCCTCTCCCTCTATGAAATGACAAAAAAAGATTTCCAAGACATCGTTGACTTTTGAAAACTTTATAATGGAAGTGAAGAAGAAAAAAAAATAAGATCAAGAGCAAGAATAGTTAATTTAGGCTTAACTTGAGTAACTCTCAATCTGATACTATTTTCAAGTGAATATATCATACAATTTTTGAGCAAATATCCTTTTATTTTTTTGTTTTAAAAATGGAATTAAAGCTTAAATAGCTTTAAAAGACATTATTGTGACCAGAAGAAGGCTCACTAGCTCATCTGTAACTGAGTCCAAGATCCATTGCTTTGAGTCAGTCCACGGCAACATCTGCTCTATCATGGTACTGCTGGACTGAGTGAAGGAGCTGGTGCTGCAGAACCAGATGTCATTACTGAATACCACTGGTCCTAGGCCCACCTGCCAACGCCTAATAATAGAGCCATTGTGACTGCAACCGAGCTGCTTGTCTTGCTTTGAGACATAACACAGGGCAGTGGAACTTCCTGCAAGCTACAAGCATAAAGGTCTACATGGGTAGCAAATGGGAGCTCACACCAGAACCTGCCCCAAACACCCTGAATAGCCACAAAATCACCTTGATTCTGGTCACCAGCAGGACATCAGAAAAGAGTCTCAGTAAAAGCCCAGTATTAATGGTGTGTCAGAAGTCAGAAACCTTGACCCAGACCAATAATCTCTTGAAATAAATATTTGCATGTAAAACTGTTTGAGCGTGCGAGTGTGTGTGTGTGTGTGTTTAAAACGTGTGAAGCACTGAGCACTGCAGTTTCATATATCACTATGACAAGTGAACATGAGGCAGCTTGAAAAGATAGAGGAAGAGAACAGTAAGGGAGAAGTGGAGAGAAGAAGAACTAGAGACACGATGGCACCGATAAGTGTGAGAAACAGCTGATGAGGACAGTGATAGAGGTGAATGTGCCATTGCCAAGTAGGGCTGATAGGATGGTATGCAGCAACCTGAAGCTAGCACAGACTCAATCCCAAACAGGCTGTCCAGACACACGATTTCCCTGATTCTGAGCAACAACAGAATGTTCAAGATGAAGAGTTCCTTTTCTGTATTGGACCTTCTCCAAAGACCTCTATGGTTGGTCAGTGCTGTGTAGAGAAAAGTTTCTGTCCCAACTGGTTCCACAGCTATTCATCTCCAAATAAACACACAAAGGCTTATATTAATTATAAACTGATTTTGTTCTGACTTATTATTAACTACCCCTTACAACTTAAATTTATCTATAATTCTTTTCTATGTTTAGCCATATGTGACTTAGTACCTTTTCTCAGTAAGGCATTCTCATCTTGATTCCTCTGATTCTGTATTACAACTTACTCTCTGCCTTTTCTCTTTCCAGAATTCTCCTAGTCAGGTGGACCCACCTATAATTCTTCTCTGGCTACTGGCCAATTGGCGTTTTATTAAACCAATATGAGTGACAAATTTTTATAGTGATTTGAAAAGAAAAATGGAAGATATAGATATGATAAGATAAAAGGTAGGTTATTGAATATACTTTTAAAAATAACTACTAGTTTTAAATGTTTTTCATTGTTTGGACTTTTGTTTATGGTATACAAATATTGTATATTGATATAAATTTGACATTATTTTTTTAAAACAGACTATACATAATATTCTAATCTTGTTGAAGGTATTGTACATATACAGCTCATTTAACAAGGTAAAGCAAATTTCTAGTCCTTGAAAATTATTATTACAAACTGTATAGAATAATAAAGATATATAGGTTAGTAATTAGTTATGGATTACAATTAATGTTGTTGTCATATTAAGTATGTTTTCAAGGTGAAGAAAAAATGCATATTTTAGATAGACAGGTCACCTTCAAACATTCAGAGATCTATAGAATATTTCATTTAAGATATTTTAATAATGTAGGCTCTTTTTTCTTTTCTTATGACAATGAGACATATCTGTTCCTGGCAGAAGCAATCTACTTCAGAGAAGATGATGGGCATCCACATGGAGGTTGCTTTTTTAGTTGCAAAAGTAAGCCACTGAACAAGAGAGTACCCTTGCCTCAACAGCTGACAGTATGCTGTTCTAATAGAACAATCTAGATACAAAAGAGAGTGACTACCATACCTTGCCCAGACAAGGGGAGATATGCTGTCCTAATGGAACAAGCAAGTCCATTATCTGTATGCCCACTGACTGTTAAGGTCCAGGAAGCTATTTTCGCTATGGCATTGATGAATAAAGACTCAGTTTTGAGAAAGAACTTAGAAAGCTTCTGTGACAACCACTACCCACTTCATTCCAAAAGTAACAGCCTAGACAGAAAATCATCAAAAATACCTCTAAATCTGTAGTAAGGATGCCGAGAGGTAGCTCTTCACAACTGACAGATTCTAGTTAGGGTGCCTTGGGAAAGGATTCAGTTATTCCTTAAGGGGCTGGCCAACACCAGGAGTTTGACCTTGATCCAGTGATAGTATGAGCAAAATAAATTGAACTTCTTTTGGGGGGAGAGGAGGGTAGAGGGTCCCAAAGGTAAGTCACAGACTTGGGAATTGAGGGAGTTGAGAACTGGGAATTGAGGGTGTTTGTGGTCTATTATGTAAAATTCAAAAATAATCAATAAAAATAAGAAAACTTTATTTCACCTGAAAAAAAAAACATGATTACAGTATCATGATTTAATTTAAATATTATTTTGGAAGTCAAATATTTTTAAAACAGATTCAGTGTAACTTTATTTGGCTATGCATAGTTGTATGGAATTCACTGTGAGAATTATAGAAATAGATTTCTTTAATCCCTTTAAAAATGCAAAATACCTTGATTTTCACACATATAATGATATGTGTTTTATGAGATCCAAGAAATTAATAGTTCTCCATAATGTTTATATACCATATTTGCATTATCAATTCACCTGTTTTGAGACATTTAACTTATTTCCATTTTTTAGGTATTATGCACAGAACAGCAATGAATGTGACGGAACTAGTATTTGTGGAAAAGAATGTTGAGTCCTTTGGAAATATCCCACAGAGTAGTTTAGTTGAGTCATATGGTAAAAGATATTTCTCCAGAAATTGCTGTGTTCTGATTTCTTTATGCAAATTTTAATTATAATATTATTTTCTAGTTATATTCCATTCAAGCTATCAAATCTTATGCAGTAGCAATATTATGTCTATGAATAGTTTCAGTTCATTGCTCATTGCTAATGCTTGTGTTTTGGGGAACTGGTGATGGTGGCACATACTGAAAATTGTGGAGCTTTGGAAGCTGAGGCAGGAGGACTGTTTAAAGTTCAACACCAGCATAGAAAACAAAGTGAATTACAAGACAACCTGAGCTACATCATGAAACTGTCCCACAAAATCTATGACAGATGAGGAGTTGCTGAATTAATGTCATTTAATTAATTGGGAATCAACCTACCTCAGGATCCAGCAATACTACTCTTGGGCATATACCCAAACATACTCAATCATACTACAAAGACATTTGTTCAACTCTGTTCATAGCAGAATTATTTGTAATATCTATAACCTGGAAACAACCTAGATGCCCATCAACTAAAGAAAGGATAAAGTAAATGTGGCACATATACATATTAGGGTACTCTTCTTCAATGGTAAAAAACAATGACATCTTGAAATTTGCATGCATCATGCTGAGTGATATAACCTAGACCCCAAAAGATGAATATGGTATGTACTCACTCATAAGTGGATACTAGTTATAAACAAAGGATATTAAGCCCATAGGTCACAGTTGGAGCGAAGTCAAGTAACAAGGTGAGCCCTAAGAAAAACATGTATAGATCCACCTGGAAAGTGGCAAAAGACAAGATCACCTGAGAAAATTGAGAACATAGGAGTGGGGGAGAAAGCAGGGTGGAAGGGAAAGAGAAGGGGAGAAGGGGAGAGGAAAGGAGAACCTGAGGGAGGGAATAGTTGAGATAGAGGAAGGACAGAGATGAGAAGAAGGAGTCTCGAAGAGGGAGTCATTGTGAAGTTAGCAAGAAACATGGCTCTAGAGAAGTTCCCAAGAATTGACAAAGATAACCTCAGTTAAGACCCTAAGCAATAGAGGAATGGGTACCTGAACTGGCCTTGCCCTGTAGCCAGACTGATGAATATCTTAAATATCACCATAGAACCTTCATCCAGAAACTGATGAAAACAGAGGTATACACCCACATGGGAGCACTAGACTGAGCTTCCAAAGTCAAATTGAAGAATGGGAGGAATGAGAGTTTGAGCAACAAGGTTAAGACCATGATGGATTCATCCACTGAAACAGTCTAGCCGAGCTAATGGGAACTCACCCACACCAGCCAGACTGGAAAGGAATAAGCATAGGACCAAACTAGTCCCTCTAAATGTGATTTACAGTTGTATGGCTGAGGCAGAATGAGTACAAGTCACTTGCTTGTACTGGCTCTTTGGGAACCTATTCTTGTTTGAAATATACCTTGCTCAGCCTTGAACCTTCCCCAAAGCAATATGCCTTACCCTTTCTGTGGAGTGGATGGGGGTGGGGCAGAGGTGTGTGTGGGAGGAATGGGAGAAGGGGAAGGATTGGGAAATTGGATTGGTATGTATAATGAAAAAATGTAGTTTGTTTTCTTTTAAAAAATAAAATAATGATAAATTCATCTTAAATACAGTGTCTTATAGTATGTTAGGCAGTACTATCTAGATTGTGGAATTCTCAGTGTAGTAGAGTTATTTAATTGCATAAAAGGTTTCAGTTTGATCGCAACACAAGTAGATGTAACAGCTAAGTGTTTTAAATATTTTCAGGGACTAAAATCAATTTTTCACATATAGTTTTAGCACTTTGATTTATGAAACAGCAGGAGTTGTTAACCTATAGCAAATTAATATACCATGAAATATGGAATTATTAATATAGCTCAACTTAAGCATCTGTGGTCCACAGAAATTATGTGGAATTATTTATTGATGCTCTTTCCCCTTTCTGACTTCCCTAACTGCCTTTGATGAATGAGGCTGCCATATCTTTGTCTTGACATAAGGAAAAGCGTCTGTGCCAAAACATATGGCTCTGGGTTTAAAAGTTAAATTATGTGCATATTTATGAAAATGTCTAATATATAGATATTCTGAAAGCTCTGAATGGTAGAGATTTAGTGTTTAATTTTACATAGTGAGGGAAGGTGGCTCTGAATTTGAAATATAATTATGCATTATTCCTATTATTTTTTGAAGTTTATAACTATATCATTTTTCCCCTACTTGTTCTTCATCCAAGCCTTTCCATATACTCCTGCTATTTCTTTTTCAAATTGATGGCATAGTTTTTTCATTAATTTTTGTGACATACCTCCATGTCACTATATATATATATATTTCTAAATATATGACTACAACCTGTTTAGTCTATATAATATTACTCACATCTTTGCTTCCAAAGACTGATTATTTGATATTGGATAAGCAATTGTTGTCCTCTTTCTGGAAAAGACTGTTTCTCCCACTCTTGATATTTCCTAGATGCTTAGTTCTTTGAGTAAGGTTGAGGCCTCCTGGAATTATCTCTGTCAACTTTAGCATGTCTATTGTTGCTTTCCTTGTTCAGCACATATTTAGGCTGTCACACTAGTGACATAGCTTCTGATGATAGTCAGAGAAGAAGTCCCATAATAAATTCCCTATTCCTCTGTCTCTTACAATTTTTCCACCATATCTTCTGCAAAGTTCCTTGAGCATTAAGTTTAGGTATATCTATTTGTCTTTGAATAATAATTATTCAGTGGACACTGTGATGATACAGTCATTCACTCCATTCAATTCAACGGTTCCACCTATGCTAGAATGTCAATAACTGCTAAGTTCATAATGCTAGAATACCTATCAATGGTAATGTATTTGGAACTCAATGAGGAACACTCATGACTCAGAGAAAAGCAAGTTGAGTCATTTGCTTGGGGGATGAAGAACAACCAAGGTATATAGTCATCTAGATATGCAGCATCAGTTGACTTCCTGTGAATTCATTGAAATGAAACAATCTGTTCCTGGTCACTAAAACAATGATAGACAAAATGATGCAAAGCGGGAGGGGTGAATCTTTATCTCTAGACAATTACAAGAAACTGTATTCTGCCATTGCTCACATTTCCAGCATATGCTCCACTAGTGACATGCTGTGTATGTTCGAGGAAGCTTTTAGCAGTTGTGTTGAAAATAGAAATCCACTGCTCGGATAGATTTATAAAGTTGCACTCGACTTACATGTTGTGATTCATGTCACATTGTAGCACCCTTACACACACTTATTAAAATCATTTATGCCCTTTTTATCTATTCTAACTGTTGCAGTTTCTTCATAGCCAATTTTATTATTTTGTCTTGTGTTTTCTTTTTTTTTTATTTATGGTGAAAAAGTGTATATTTAGAATTAGCCGGCTGGGCTCAGGTTAGATGATTCCAATCTTGTTGGCAACATCCAGAGCATCATAATCAGGAGCCAACCGAACATATGCCTTCTTCTCTCCGACGGGCCTTATGAGAGTGTTGACTTTGGCCACATCGATGTCATAGAGTTTCTTCACAGCCTGTTTGATCTGGTGCTTGTTGGCCTTGACGTCCACAATGAACACAAGTGTGTTGTTGTCTTCTATCTTCTTCATGGCTGACTCGGTGGTCAGGGAGAATTTGATGATGGCATAGTGGTCAAGCTTGTTCCTCCTGGGCGCGCTCTTCCGGGGGTATTTAGGCTGCCTTCGTAGCCGCAGGGTCTTGGGACGCTGAAAGGTGGGCGAAGTGCAGATCTTCTTCTTTTTGTGGCTGTGGACGCCTTTCAGCACTGCCTTCTTGGCTTTCAAGGCCTTCCCTTTAGCTTCGGCTTTGGGAGGGGCAGGAGCTTCCTTCTTCGCTTTCGGCGCCATCTTGACGAAAAGCTTGTCTTGTGTTTTCAATTAACGATTGAGTCCCTGACCAATTTCTACGATAGTATCTAATACACAAAATGATTGTGTGTATGTGTGTGTGTAATGTTGTTAAATTCAGACAAAAAAAGAAAAGAGTTAGAACTGTAGATCATTGGCTTTACCTTTGTAAAATAAAATTATCCTCTGTGTAAGTATCACCCTTACATAAATAGAATTCTACTAGATGCAGGAAATGCTCACTTGCAAATCTCTAATATTCAAATGTGATTTATATCATCTAGATTCCTCTTCAGTTTTAGTACACCTTAATACCATGTGCAATTTTACTATTTTAAATTTATTATAGATGCTATTAGTAGCTCAATTGGAGTCTTTAAATTTTTTATTATGCATGGACCAAGATATATTTTGGTCTGTTCTGACAAAGCATGTGTAATTATATATAATAAAGGATTTTAGCATGACATTTTTGTACAAATATATAAGGGATTTTTTCATCTTCAGACCTGATGCCCCATTCCATTTTTACTAATCTATTTCTCTTATTCTATTCAGCTATTCTTCATTCTACTTGTGTGGTATTTTAGTGATTGGATAAGGATTCTTCCAAGAATATAGCTAAAGAGTTGTTTAGAGAAGCATGGCACTTTAACAAATTCTAAAACATGCTGAAGCCATCTCTCTCCCTTTACCATCAAATGCATGTAAATCCTGAGAATTGTGGGGTTCCATGTGCCTCTCTGCCTTCTATGTAGGATGTTGTACAGGATTTGTGCAGGTAATCATAACTGCTGAGACTACAAGGGGCAGACAGGGCACTGACAGTTGATGGTATATGAGATCTGAAATGAATTAGTTGGTGTATTCTTAGACCAGTTTGTAATGGTCAATATTTATATGCCTGAGATGGAAAATTCAATAACTTGTTGTTCATGAATGAAAATGTCAAAATGTGCTTTGCATCCCATTCTCCAGTTTTCAGAGTTAAAGGAATATGATGATTGATTGACGTTTTTCTCCACAGCACTTGTTCATCCTTTCCCTTAAATATAAAATATAATCTGTAACCTTATCCTAAGGTTGATTTCTATTGACATAAAAACTGAGACCTAAAGCATTTTCCATCCTTCTCTGGTTTTTTATATCTTCTTTAAAATGCTTGACACATTTAGTTATTCATGTATTCATTGAAATCTTGTGTTTCTCATTCCTTTCTATACTTGTTTACAAATATTTTCCATAAGCCACAGAGTTAATGCTAGATAACATTTCAGTTTTAATAATAGTCATCCTCTCCATATCACTGATTATTGCAACTTCATAAAAATGTCATGATTCTTTTCCTTCTGCTAGCTATGCCTAACTAGTTTACAGTTACTCCTTGATGTAAACAGTATTTAAAGTTTATAATTTTTTGTTCATATTTTCTGATTTTCCTTCCGTGTGTTAATCCTATTGTAATATCTGCTTCTTCACCTTCTGTGGCAATCCATTTTTTCAAAAGAACCATTTATTCCTTTGGTCCATGTGTTTTTCTTTACATAATGAATAAATATAAAATCCAACATTTTATGATATGATGGTTGGCAAGGTTATTTGGGATACTGACTCATACCAACTGAAGTCTCATCTTACAAATGCCAACAATTGAATTTTAATGAGGTTTGTTCAATGAATAAGCAAGAAGAAATTATTATGGCTGAGTTTACTGCTTTGTGATTCACCAAACTGTCAAAAGTTGGGAATAAAAACATAGTTAGATCCCCTCGCAATGAGTAGTTTTTGACCTACTTTAAACAGCCTTCCTCTTTTTATTTATTTATTTATTTTTATTAAAGATTTCTGTCTCTTCCCCACCACCGCCTCCCCTTTCCCACCCCCCCCCAATCAAGTCCTTCTCCCTCGTCAGCCCAAAGAGCAATCAGGGTTCCCTGCCCTGTGGGAAGTCCAAGGACCACCCACCTCCATCCAGGTCTAGTAAGGTGAGCATCCAAACTGCCTAGGCTCCCACAAAGCCAATACGTGCAGTAGGATCAAAAACCCATTGTCATTGTTCTTGAGTTCTCAGTAGTCCTCATTGTCCGCTATGTTCAGTGAGACCGGTTTTATCCCAGGCTTTTTCAGACCCATCGGGAACTCACCAAGGCCAGCCTTCCTCTTTTTAAATATATCAGTGATGCTCTTGTCACCCTAACAAGTTTATCAAGTGCCAAGTCTCTTATATTGGTATTCTTATATTAAGTGCACCACATAAAAAATAATAGCATATCTGTTTTGTATTGCTCTTGTTTTTGTCGAAATAAGTTTGATTTCATTTATCGTTCTTTATCTATATTTAATATGCCTGCTGTGTGACTGTGGCTATTGTGCATGAAATCACAGTGATCACAGACTTAGCTTATGTAATTCACAAAGCCCCTGACTAATTATTTGGCAATCAGCATCATAAAATAGATAAATAAGTTATTTATATTTCCTTGATAATAATTTTAAAGCTAAAGCAATTACCTAAAGAGTTTGTTACCATGCAGAGTATATTTACTAATGAGAATGAGACCTATGCATGTGTGGTCTATCAAAGAAGAGCAGAGTGTATCTATACCAGCTACCAGGCAACATCCCTCTAACATGTAAAAGCCGAAGCTAAAGAAATAATTAAAGCTCTCTTTCTGCACTTGACTATACTGTGCCTTTATTAACAACCCTAGAAAAATACTTCCATGCATACTATGTGCAATATAAATGTCAAGGTAGTTATCACCATTCTGGAACAACACTAAGTATATGTTTATGCACACTATAAATATATTTACTCTTTTTATATCTATACACCTACACAGGAAGAAACAAAAACAACAATATCTATAATACATGTAAAAGTACTGAAATAAAAATGTTCCAGTTTTTATGGACACTATCCAAGCCGAATACAATTTTAAAAGTCATTATGCATCTACAAATGATTGTGTCATATATATATACATATTTAGGAATCTAAAAATTGCTCATTTTTATCGAATATCTCTAGACATAAGTCAGTTTTCTTGACCATCCTTTAGACATTAGATTCTAAAGGAAGAAGCAGAGAAATGAATGCAGATGCTAGTAGATATGAAACTAAATTCTCAGTTTGTTCCTAAGAAAGAAGGGATACATTTTAACCACACTCATCAAAGGAAGAGCATACAGACAGCGTTCCTAAAAGCCTGTGCATTTCAGCTAAAGGGGTGTGTCATAAAGTGGCACTTTAATGGTTGAAACATTGTTTTTTTTTTTTATTTTTTTATTTTTATTTTTATTAAAGATTTCTGTCTCTTCCCCACCTCCGCCTCCCCTTTCCCTCCCCCTCCCCCAATCAAGTCCCCCGTCCCTCGTATGCCCAAAGAGCAGTCAGGGTTGCCTGCCCTGTGGTAAGTCCAAGGTCCACCCACCTCCATCCAGGTCTAGTAAGGTGAAACATTTTGAAAATTCTTATGTCTCATAGAAGAATTTTGTGTTGCCATGGAAAGCAGCTTCCAAGTAAACATACTCAGGATGGTCATAATGATGCTGCACTTAAGGGAGGGTTCTCTGGTAAGGCTCAAGAAACGTTTGATTTACATTACATCATACTCAGCAACAAATTGTGCAGAGCTGTTTCCTTCTGCCAAATGGACCCATGTTCTGCAATGAAAGTTTAGGGAAGTATGTGTACAATGACATTAATATTCAGTCCTTTTATTGATAGTTTGGTATCCTGATATTTTTCATAATTTTAGATAATTTAATCCATTTATAACCATTTAATTTTCTCAATATTGTCTTAGGAGGTTTGATATCAATTTTTTCTTAAAATTGATCTTAATTCAACTCTCAGGGTTCTATCAGAAACTAGCAAAAAGCTAAGGCACTTTTCAATACTTAAGGCATGCTATGCATATCTTTTCTATTCTTGTTGTGATGTCTCTTTTTCTATTCTTCTATCACAACAAGGAAGTACACAAACGTAACTGCTGTCAGCCTTGCTCCAGACTGGTTCATTGACCTGGGATAGAGTATGAAGTTGGCACCATGATGAAATTGTGATCACCTGTTGTTGTTCAAACACGTGGCCCAGACAGCCTGGGCTCTTTTTATTTATAATTTTCAATAGGTTGCATGAACATTTTTTCAATCAGTTTTGCTTCCTTAATCTTATAAAAATTATTACAATATAAGTTTGAGTATTATAAATGACTATATTACTCTGCAATTTTTAATTATTCATTACATTTTTAAATTAGCTGTCAAAGCATAATACCTTAAACTAGAACAGAAATACATATACACAGTGTAACAAAGTTGACCTGAAATTTGTATCAATAGACCAAGATCCATACAAGTATGAAGTATTTATCTTTATATCATATCCCCTTTTAAATAAAAATAAACATTTATAAACAATCATTCTGGGAATTTGGATATAGTTTCCTCCAAACTCTTTCCTAATAATTGTTGGTTGAAGTGTTTTTCATGTTCATGGAGACCTTTTGGGAATGGTTTTGTTCCATCAAACTACATTAGCCTGGATGGAATCCACAGGTTCTCATATTCCATGGGAACAAAAGCAGAACCTCTTTTCCAAAGTAGCATATACTTAGACTCAAATTTTGAAGTCAAGATAATTTTAAAATATATATGTTGGTTTAGCTCAGCAGCCCATACAATGAAATTTCTCTCTGTTGTTATCCACACTCATAAATTAAAAGAAAATGAATGCAATAATATATATTATCCAGACTCTGTTTATTTTCCATCTTTCCATGGCATATTTTTTACTATAATACTTTTTAATATTTAACTATATTTATTTCTTTAGTCTATGACTATCTGCTTTCTTTCTTCTCTCTGATAAGCTCATGTACATTTATGCAATTATGTGACTTGTTTAGAGGTATTCTTCATCCGAATCTGTCTTTATTGTATATTTGACCTGTAGCACCATTTAAAAAATGCTAAGTGGACATGGCTAGGATCCACTCTACTGCCCTGCCTGTTTGCTCTGAGCCATTCAAAAAGGCAGAGTCATATTTAACACCTCTCCAAGCCTTGCTTAGCACCCCAGATCCAGGGAAACAGTGGGTCAATGTTGCCAGTAAACAGTTTGTAATACCCTGCTCTCAGACCCTATTTAAGTGCTCAGCCTCCTGAAAGAGGCAGTGGGTTAGTTAGGTTTTCTAAATATATAGAGATATATTTCAGTTAGATAATCAGCAACATTTCAAAGACTTATACAAAATGGGATTTAAAAGGTTTTAAGAACTTAGACTTTCTAAATAATGATAATTGTCTGTTTCTGGAAGCACAAATTACTTCTGAGAGGTTGGTGGGCATTGAAGAAAGTCATTATGTCTTCAATATGACAAGGCTAGCCATGTGTTCTTGCCTGGACTGTTTGCTGGTATGCTGTATAAACTGAAGATGCAAGACCCACAGAAAAATGACTGCAAAACTTGCCTACAGAAGGTAAGTCAGCCCTTCATAGTTCTTGTGCCTTCAGGTTTCTTACTTCATGAAACAGTCTGCCAGACATTTTGCAGGACACAGAAGAAAGCAACTGGTGAACTTTGCCATTTAAAGGCAGAATAGATCTTCAAATTTCTTGCTCATGGAACAGTCTGATGAATTCTATGGATCTGTAGGCTAAAGATGTATGCCCCAATGTTACAAAAGAACTTTGAGTAACTGTCCAGGCAGCAAGAAGTCTTGTCATTTCTAGAACTTTGGAAGTCATTTATAATGCTCCTCCTGTTTACTTAGGAAATATTATATCCTTCTGGGGTCTTTCATGAAATTGACAAAAAATAGTTTTAGTTCTAGTTTTCTTTAATTATGATAAAAGGTAAATCAGCTGTGAAACTTTAGACTCACAAAGATAGGATAGATAATAGAGTATTTTTCTTAATTTGTCAAATGTAAATGAACTAAATATTGTAACTATAATTATTACTTGTTAACTGTTTCCTATATGTAATTTTACTATGTTAAGGTTAAAACCTTCCCTTTTACTAAGACAAAAAGGTTAGATGATGTGGGATGTTCTTATGTATATGTGTTACTTTTATTGGTTGATAAATAAAGTTGTTTTGGCCAATGGCTTAACAGAGTAAAGTTAGGCAGGAAATACAAACAGAGATATATAGAGAGGGTAGGCAGAGTCATGGAGACTCCATGTAACTGCCAAATAAAAGTAACTGGACAGTCACCCAAAGTTCTTTTGTAATATTGGCACATCTGTATTCAACCTATAGGCCTATAATAACTGGCAGACTTTTAAGTGAAGCAGGAAATTTGAAGAACTGTTCTGCCTTGTGCTGGAAATGTTCATCAGTAGCTTTCTTTATGTTCTGCAGAATGTCTGGCACCTTCTTCTGTGAAGTAGAAACCTTTCTTTTGGAAAGTTCAGCAGTCACTTTTCTGTGGGTCCTGCATGTCCAGTTTATACAACATACCATCAAGCATTCCAGGCAGGAACAGTTTCTTGCCCAAATGGCTAGTCTTGTCACATTGAAGGTAAATTCTATAATGAATTTATTCAATACCTATCAACCTCTCTGCAGTAGTTTGTGCTGCAAGAAGCAGATATGTCTCACTGCTGACAAATGTCTCGCATCTTTCTCCTTTGGTGGCCATGTGGTGTTTCATAAACTCAGCCTATTCTCTCACTGCTATATTCTGCTAAGCTATTGGCAAAAAACAGCTTTATTCACAAACCAATAAAAGCAATAGATATAAAGAAGACATCCTACATCATTCCTTCCTCCATTTCAGTCATCATTTCACTGTAGTCCAAGCTGAATTAAATCTCTTGATTTTCCTGTTCTATCCTTTGGTGTTTTGGGATTCCTGGCTTATATCAGCATAGGTGGCTGGGAATGTAGTCTGTGAAATGAAAAAAAAAATAAATGGATTATCAAAGAAAATCCATTTAATACCAGGAATAATTACAGTAGGAACAGGAAAAAGGAGAATGGAAGAGAAAGAACAATTACATCCATAAGAACATAACCTAAGATTATCTTGAAAGACAAAGATCTAAACAAGAAAATCCAAAAAGTTAAAGTTGTAGACCTATGAAACAAGTATAAACCAAAACATGAAAGAGTGTTATTCTAAGGCACTTTATTATTTATCCACTTTTTAAAAAGTTATATAACTGTAGCATGAAAAATAAAAACCAAGAGAAGATATTGGGGTTCAACCTGACAGAAAAGCAAAATCAGCCAAGCCTCTACAGAGGTCTTAATTTTTTGAAATCTTTGGATTGAAAGAGAGTGATTTACTGATTCGTCCTGCCTTATATTCCTCGCTAGTGCTGGGATTAAAGGCATGTGTAACCACTGCTTGGCATATATGGCTAACTAGTGTGACTATTTGCACTGACCTTCAGGCAATCTTTATTTACTAAAACTCAAACAATATATCACTGCAGTTTATCTTACAGACATATATATATATATATATATATATATATGTGTGTGTGTGTGTGTGTGTATGTGTGTGTCAAACATATAACATAAGTGCACATATAACACATGTGTATATATATGCATATATATATATGCGTGCATGCACACACACACACACAAACACACATATATAATGGTTCTGGCTCTTCCCACCTGTGATGGCAACTGAAGTGGGACAAAGGGTCAGTAGTGCTTGCTAGGCAATATGTTTCCCACTGTAGTAAACCAAAATTAGTACATGTTTTCAAGTATTTTGTTATCATTAGTAATAATATTTGTGTTATTAGTAGTATTAATAGTATTATTATGTGTATGGGTGTTTTGCCTGCATGTGTGTCTATATACCACATGTGTTATGATCCCTAATGTCTACCTTCTATACCCATAGGAGGGTTGTTTAGAAATAATTTAGATGACGGGAACACAAACATTCTGGGATTTATGAGTATCCTTGGATAAAAGATGGAAAACACAGTTTTTTTTTTCCTCTATGCCAGGAAACAAAGAATAAACAAAAATACTCAGCTTGCTGGTACCTTACTTAATGCCAGACACTGTATGGTCAAAATTTTGAGAAAATAAACCTCTACCTTAAAAGCTTAAAAAAAATTATTACAATAATTACCAGTTTGTTCCTGACTTCTTCCCCCCATGTTTTCCCAACTTTCCTCCAGGAACCATTAACTTTTTGTCTGTATGTCCACTGTTAGAAGCACTCTTGAAAGTTATAAAGAAAGTTTTCCAACTAGGCACACATAGAGGTAGAACAGTGGGACCGGTTGGCATCGTATGCAGTTACAGGGTAATGCAGGGTAAGAGACAGTTTTGTCTCTTGTGGTTAATATTTATATCTGGTAAGATCTTAATCCTCACAATCAACTCACCAGCCAAAACTGAATCAATACATTTTACATTTTGTACTATTCTATCTCCTCTGGGGACATCAGGTTTTTCCTTTTATCATATAAGCAACATAACTTGAAAACTTGTTCTTAATAGTTTGTACTGTTTATCCTTTGTTCTCATGCCCTTTTTCCTTATTTTTTGGAAAATTGACACAGTTATAATAAATGACAGAACTGAGTTTCTATAATTCTACTTCATTCTCTGATTCTATACTATTCCTTTAACTCCTGATATCATCTACTTAATAACATTTGTCAAAAACTCTTGTGGTTAAAATAATTCTTTCCAGAAGGGTTATGCAAATATGTAATATTAAAATTTATGACCTACTGTGCCTTATTCAAGCCAGCAGTATGGTGAAAACAAGGACAGCACATAGCATATTTGCTCTCCAAGTCATGTCAAGAATTATGCAATGTACTCTCCACAGGTCTTTACCAGTGATTCATGGTCTCTAGGGACTTGGCACAAGGAGAGTCATTCATGCTATTCTCAGACTTTCTTCTCCAAATTAGTCATATGGCCCTTGCCACAAAACACCTTTCATACCTTTCTGTATACTATTCATTTATTTACATGTGCAGCATAAAATTTAATGGATAAAACATATTCTTAGAAGTGTTGAGATGGCCCTTAATACCAAGTCTTATAATCTGAGTTTGGTCTCGATGACTCATGTAGTACTCATATAGAAGGGTCTTACTCCTTCAAGTGCACAGTGTCTCATGGGCTTAAACATATACCAAATAAAAGAATTAAATATATGATGAAAATTAATACATACTTCTAATAATTAAAAACCTATCATAAATTACCATTCTTCAATTATTTACTATGTGAGCCAATTTTAAAGCTAAATCTTTTTTGAGGATTTGACTCCTAGGGCAATAAGACTTCTTCAGTAACCATGGAGTAATATACAGAGAAAATGCCTTGATTTAAAGAAAGACAGTTTCTTTTGAACGATCCTACTATATCTTATAGCTAACAAGTACATTGAACTCAAGGTGAAGAAATGTTAAGATCTTAGAGCTTAACACTACACTTAACATTACACAAAAAGGTAGGAAGATAAAACTAGTGTGTGAAAAATGAAGCAAGTACAGCATAAAAATATGGCGATGGGATCAAAAGAAAGACAGCCACAGAATACAACACTGATAGTGTACAAAGCCCTGATACTGTTTTAGCCACTAATAAGTAGTACATCCTTAAATACGTTTTGCAATGACCTAAATTATTTCCTTAATTAGAGAAACAGACAAAACAAAATAGTATATTGTCTTTAGTATTTATATTTTAAATTAACCTTCCATTAAAATTGGAACTTAAAATAATATTTACCTTCAATAATATCTAAATAACTTCTCATATAACATCATGTAGAATCTCCCAAGTGTTTGCTCAGCTCAGGGTTTTAAGCACGATGATTAAAAAATTGCCCTTAGCTTAAAAAGTGAATAAAACTATTCTCATGTTGAGATCTCTCACCTTCAACACCAACTCCCTGCAAAGATTGCATAGCAATAGTTGTACACTGTTTGGTAAATCCAAACTTATTGCTTGAGATTGATTTCACTAAACATAAATTATCTTATCATGTTTGCATGAATTTTTAGAGGTAAAGAAGAAATAACTGTAAATATGTATCTTTAATTTTGCATAAATTTAGAACAAAAGTTATTTTTAACTTTAAGAAATTTTGTTTTTACTAAGCATTTATAGTTACTACTCTCCAACATTAGACTATAAAACTAATACATAGACTTTAGTTCCAATTACCAATTACTTTTATAGAAATAACTTTTTTTTTTCTGAGAATACACCCAAGACACAAGATGTATGAAAAAGGTGATTACAGTCAGCATCAGACACATGGTTTTTATAAATTGCAACAATGATGCATCATGAGTCACAGTCATCATCAGAAATTGAGTGTTTCCTCTCTTACTTCATTGTAAATGAGAGCTGTGTGGACTAAATGTTAATAAGATTCAGTTCACACAGGAATGCAATGTGCTCTGCCACAGTATTACAGATGAGTAGTTCAATGAAACTGTCATGTAGCAAACTGCTGACATATTCTTCAAGGTTGATAATTCTGCCTTTTGTTACTTACCTCTAGGACCTTCCAAGATGAATCTGTCTATTTGGAGGCACTAAAAAAGATGACTCAGATTGACTTAAAATTTTATATAAAGATTTTGTTGTGTATTATTAAATAATCATAGCATAATGCAGCATTTTTTAAACACACTTACCTGACAGAAGAAATATAGTCCTTATGAGAGAAAAAGAAACAAAACCAGAAGTGTCTTCTGTTTATTAGGCACTTGTCTTCTTTTATTTAGAAAATGATAAGAAAATACAGTTTCTCAAACAAGTGAAATTCAAACTCATGGACCTGAGAAAGAGAAATTCTATCATGCCTACCTTTTTTAATCAGAGTCTATACTGAAGCTTAATCAAAGACATTTGTGTGCCTGAAATATGAAATTATACATCTAGGCCCATGGGCTTAATACATCTTTCTTTATTGAAGAATTGGAGTAAATGTCTGGAGGAAGAGCCTCCTGGAATAAGTGTTTTTTTGTTACCATGAATTCTAAGACTGTATTCTGCTTTAACTTTTTCCTGTCACACTGCTTCCTGTCTATCCTGAGGTGAGGTTATGAGCTCCTATCTACTTGCTCCCATTATCTTAATCAAATGTAGCCAAGTATGAAGAAGACATCTAAATATGTTTCTTCTACTTTCTTATACAATAATATAATTTGTTCTGCAAGTGTTTGTTTATATTGATAATTTTAAATTTAATAAAAAGAATCTGTGACGTTTTGAATAGAAATGGCCCCATAGGCTCAGAGTATTGAATTCTTAGTCATCAGAGAGTGGAACTCTTGAATAGATTAGAAGGACTAGGAGGTGTGGCCTTTCTGGAGAAAGTGTGTCACTAGGGGGTAGGCTTTGAATTTTCAAAAACCTTAGCCAGGTCTAGATTCTCTGTCTTCCTGCTCATTGCAGATCCAGATGTTGAAATCCCCAATACTTCTTCAGAGTATTGTCAGCATGCCACCATGCTCACTGATAATGAACTGCACCTTTAAAACTGTAAGCAAGCCACAATTAAATTATTTCTCTTATAAGGGTTGCATTACCCTTCACAGCAATAGAACACTGACTAAGACAATTTCTATATTTGTTATATTTGTGCCATTGTGAGCTTGCAATATTAATGTTTCATTGTGAATGCTAGAAAAAGATTATGAGCCAGGGGTGATGGATAACACCAAAGAAACAAACCCTTCTAAGCATATCATAAATGTAACTTATATAAACTCTTAGACTATGGCAACGTACCTGAACCAAATGGAGTCCCAGAGTTCAGAAGAAAAATGGACACCATCCTACCCATAACCAATAAGACACTTGCAAATGAGAAAGTTTCTACAAGGGAGTCACACTGGAGAAACAATCAAGCCTTAAGACTGGTAGTCCCCATACCCAAAAGTAGGTGGCCAATACAAATAAACTCAGGCACATTCTTGAAGATTCTCTGTCCTACAATAATGATTCATTTTATTTTATTTTATTTTACAGGTCCTGTGCATATACATTTTTAATTTTGTATTTTTATGGGTTCCCTGAATGTGCAAACAAATGTGTTTTTGAAAATATAGCTGTTCGGAGCAGTGAGACCCCAGATCCAGAATTTCTTGTAATCCCCTGATCTGAGTGCCTACAGCTGCTCTGAGCACGAGACCATCAGGAGTTCCTGATGGCAGGAGAGTGGTTTCTGGTGGGTTTGGCTGGGGCGTGGCTATCTCTATATAATCTGCCCCTGAACACAATAAAGGGGGCATTCTTCTTGGCGAATTCAAGCATGACCCTTGTTGCTGTATCTCTGTGTGTGTTTGTGTATTTTAACTTCCAGCCCCCTTGCCCGAAGCTCGTGAACTCAGTGCGCGGCAATTGGAGGTCCCTACCGAGATATCGGCAATATCTGTTTCTTATGGGAGCTTTTTCTTCTGTTTGCTTGTTTTTTAGTTTTCTGACTTATTTTTATTTTATTTTAAATACTTTATTTAATTTTATTATTACTCCTTAGACAATTGTTTTTTATTTTATTTTATTTTATTTTGCTTTTCCCCACCTAAGTAAAGGCAGAAATGATATGGATTTTGATGGGATTAGATATGGGGAGGAATTGGGAGAGGCTGATGGAAAAGAAACCACAATTAGAATTCATTGTATGAAAATCACCTATTTTTTTTTTTATTAATTTTTTATTGAGAAAAAAAAAAAAACGTTTCCCCCGCCTCCCCGCCTCCCATTTCCCTCCCCCTCCTTCCACCCTTCTCCCCCTCCCCCCACTCCTCTCCCCCTCCCTCTCCAGTCCAAGGAGCAGTCAGGGTTCCCTGCCCTGTGGAAAGTCCAAGGTGCTCCCCCCTTCGTCCATGTCTAGGAAGGTGAACATCCAAACTGGCTAGGCTCCCACAAAGCCAGAACTTGAAGTAGGATCAAAACCCAGGGCCATTGTCCTTGGCTTCTCATCAGCCCCCATTGTTCGCCATGATCAGAGAGTCCGGTTTTATCCCATGCTTCTTCCATCTCATTCCATCTGGCCTTGGTGAGCTCCCAATAGATCAGTCACACTGTCTCAGTGGTTGGGTGCACCCCTCGTGGTCCTGACTTCCTCGCTCATGCTCTCCCTCCTTCCACTCCTCGATGGGAACTTGGGAGCTCAGTCCGGTGCTCCAGTGTGGGTCTCTGTGACTATCTCCGTCCATCCCCAGATGAAGGTTCTATGGTGATATGCAAGATATTCGTCAGCATTGCTATAGGATAGGGTCATTTCGGGTTCCCTATCCTCAGCTGCCCAAGGAACTAACTGGGGACCTCGCCTGGGGTTCCTGGGACCCACTCTAGGTTCAAGACTCTTGCCAACCCTAAGGTGGCTCCCTATCCTGAGTGAGGTAACCCAGGCCCAAAAAGATGAACATGGGATGTACTCACTCATAATTGGTTTCTAGCCATAAATAATGGTCACGGAGTATATATTTGGTGAACCTAAAGAAGCTAAATAAGAAGGCGAACTCAAGGAAAAACATATAATTATCCTCTTGGCTATGGGAAGTAGACAAAATTGCCGGGTAGAAGATTTGGGATCTTGGGGGTGGGGTGGGATGGGATTAGCGGGGGATGGGGAGAGAAAAGGGAGAAGGGGAGGATGAGGGAAACTAGGGGAAACAGGTTGATTGGGATAAAGGAAGGTTGGATAGGGGAGTACAGAAGCAAAATCACCTATTTTTGATAAGACAAAACAGTGTCCATCTACTACTTTTAAACAATAACAAATTATGCACATTTTCATAAGTAGAATTCGTACAGTTTATTGACTGAATTTAAAGCAGTTATAATCATTAAGCTGTAACACTAGAAATAAAATGTCATTTCTCAATTGTATCATCAAGAGCTAATTAATAATAGGAAGTATTATAAGAGATCGTTAATACAAAAATGATTTTAATTTTACAATGAAAACTGTGGTTTATATTGATAAATCATCATGATACTAATTTAACTGATAAATATTTCAAGGCTCACTATAAATCCACCCAAAGCTGTACTTGCTATTTTATTCTATCATGATAGTAAGAGTTGGTATCTTTGAAGTAATTCACATGTACTGACATTTTATCAGTAGCAGTATTAAAGTTCACAAGTTTGAAGAAATTACCAGAGTCTCACACAGCTAATCTGATTCTGTTGATGTAAAACTACTAATAACCCTTAATTACTCTAAAATATAAAATAAATATGTGTCTGTGTGTCTGTAAATAAAAATCATTAGTGTCTGTTAACCAATCAGTCAGAATCTAAGTGTCCTTAGCCTGTCTGTTTGTGCAAAACATTGTCATAAAGTTATTGCTACAAAACAAGATTTTTTTCCCAAAATCTTTTGCAAGAGGATTATATTTACTTATTCTTAACTTCGTGATAACAAACAAAATTACTAGTTGTGGTAATTAGTTCTTAATAATCATTAAATGCACAGTTAGTTTTAAAGTTTACTGAGTTTTATTCACAACTATATAAGCAGAAAGGTTTTTAAAAAATCTAGAAGAAATTAACAGGATTTTTTTTAATGTACTATAGTCTAGAACTGGAATATCTCCCCCAAATCTAAGTGTTGAAAACTTGACCCACTGATAGTGCTATCAATAGTTGTCAGAACCTAAATCACGTGATCCTAGTAAGAAGCTGTCAGATCATGGGTACGTACTTTTCAAAGGATAGTGGAACCTCATCCCCTTCTTTTTTTCTTTCCTTTTTTAACTTCAGGGTGTTGACTTGATAGGTCTTGATTACCATGTGTTTCTGCTAAGATTTCTTCACATACCATAGCACAAAGCAACAAAGAAATTGATCTTAAACTAGAGCCGTTACAATTTACAATCCCAGAGAACCTAGACAACAATGAGTACCCTAAGAGAGACATACATGGATCTAATCTACATGGGAAGTAGAAAAAGACCATATCTCCTGAGTAAATAGGGAGCATAGGGACCATGGGAGAGAGTTGAATGGGAGGGAATATGAAGGAAGGGGAGCAGAGCAAAATGTATAGCTCAATAAAATCAAAAAGAAAAGAAAATAGAGCCTTTAAATGTGAAAGCCAAATAAGGCTTTCTCTTCATAAACTGATTATCTTAGGTATTGTCTACAGTGACAGAAATCTGTCATAAAAGCCTTCATTCTGTTGCTGAGAAAACACAAATAAGTCAAAGGAAATTAACACTTGATAATAGCTATTCATGAGATAAATCACATTTTTTAATTGATGATGCCTTCAAATAAAACAGCTTGTTTGTCACTGGCTTTGTTTTGTGATAAACCAAAGCAAATTTTATTTATCTAAGTAAACTACTTAGAGGAGAAATGGGGCTGGAAAGATGGCTCAGCCATTAAAGGATAGGCTCAGAACCAAAAGGCTAGAGTAGAAACAGGTGAATCAGTGTAGCACAACAACATTAATACTGAAACACAAAAATTTTAGCAGTGCAAATGGGTTTCCTTCTTTAGATGTATTTTCACAGAATTCTTCATATTTCCTCCAAGGTTTTCATTTTTTATAATTGCTACTAATCATGTAATTAACAACAATGGAAAGTGATATTTTTCAATGAAACTTGGCGTAATTATTGCATGAGGCAGACAACAACACTGCTAAAAAGGAATATATATTCTCAGTGTTGAAGTGAGGTGCATATAAAATTTTTGTTACTGCTAGAAAACTCAGAGACATTACCCAACAATCTTAAATGGGGGTCTGATATGTGATACAGTCACCCTATGTCCGATGTCCCTTCCTTATTCCTCATACATGTCCAACACTTAATGAGAAGACAAGCATAACCATTTACTTTATAATATCCCAATTGTTTAACAGTGACTCTGTAATCTTTGGGATTAAAACAGACTACTGGGCCAAAGTACCAACAGATTCCAAGCTAAGAATGGGAATGGACAAGGTGATGTACTCTTGCTCACACAACTGTACCTGTCACAGCTCCAGACCTCAGTTTTGTCATGTGTAAAATAAAGCTGACTAGAGTAACCACCTTGACTTACTGGACTATGATGTATTTGTTATATTTCTAAAACATGTTTGCAATAATATATACATACATATATGTATATACTATATATTGAAAACAATAATATATACTAAGAACAAGAAACATGCTCATTTAATACTGTCTGTGAATTTCTCATTAAATTCAATTACTTACTGATTTTTTTCCTCCGTCCTTATGCATGAATTTTTAACCTTACTATTTCTATTAATTTATTAAATTGGAAAATATAAAAGCAAAACAGTTCTCAATTTTATGAGTAAAACCATAAATAAAATGAATAAATTATTTCTTCCCATAAATCTTTAACTCTGCTAAAGACGTAACAGTATAAATAAGTATATTTACTTATATTGGTTTATAGTACAAATAATATATCATTTTTATAATGATATTACACTGAGTTATACAATTATTGCTTGTTGGTAGCTGTTTCCTGTGCACCACACACAGCTCTGAGGGTAATATTATTAAATAGTCACAATAAACTTAGCACAACTTATTACAGTTTTCTTCATTTTTATGGTCAAAGAAAGTCAGGAATAGAATGTGAAGGCGAAACTGTTCACAGATGCATCTCTAGCAATGGCCTATACCCAAGAAATATGATGTAAAACCTGTGCTTTCTATCACTATGTTATGACTGCAAAAAGTGGAAAGAGTTACAGAAATAAATGGTGAAGCTAAAGATTGTAAGAAAAGAATAAAACAGAACTATGTAAGACAGGACAATGATTTCCTTCAAGGATTCAAAGAGAGTCACTTAGGGAGAGGTGGCACATAGTCATAGAGATACAGAGGGAGCAAGACTGAGGGAACTTCAGAGGGAAAGTCCAGATGTTGGGAATGCTACATCTGCCTTTGGGAAACACAGGAATCAAAATGACCACCTGACAGCCAGAGAGATAGGTGGAAAGCTCAACAGATTTGTGAGGATCAGAAGATGCCACATTTTAACTCTGGATATTTTATGTATGATAAAAAAAACTCCTGAAGTTACTTTAAGTCAAGAAATAGCCCCAGTTAGTTCCTTGGGCAGCTGAGGATAGGGAACCTGAAATGACCTTATCCTATAGCAATTCTGACAAATATCTTGCATATCACCATAGAACCTTCATCTGGGGATGGATGGAGAGAGTCACAGAGACCCACACTGGAGCACCGGACTGAGCTCCCAAGTTCCCAATGAGGAGCGGAAGGAGGGAGAACATGAGCAAGGAAGTCAGGACCGCGAGGGGTGCACCCAACCACTGAGATAGTGTGGCTGATCTATTGGGAGCTCACCAAGGCCAGCTGGACTGTGACAGAAGAAGCATGGGATAAAACCGGACTCTCTGAACATGGCGAACAATGAGGGCTGATGAGAAGCCAAGGACAATGGCCCTGGGTTTTGATCCTATTTCAAGTTCTGGCTTTGTGGGAGCCTAGCCAGTTTGGATGTTCACCTTCCTAGACATGGACGGAGGGGGGAGGACCTTGGACTTTCCACAGGGCAGGGAACCCTGACTGTTCTTTGGACTGGAGAGGGAGGGGGAGAGGAGTGGGGGGAGGGGGAGAAGGTTGGGAGGAGGGGGAGGGAAATGGGAGGCTGGGAGGAAGCGGAAACTTTTTTTTTCCTTTTCTCAATAAAAAATTAAAAAAAAGAAATAGCATATTTATTTAAAACAACTATGTATATTATTCTTCAAAATAAGTATTCAAAGTACAATAACAAAACTGCCAAGATTTGAGAGAAGTGGCCTAGAGTTTACTTAGTAAAGATAGCAAGTTATGGTTCAACATACGTTTTTACATGTATTTTCCTTGTGTTAATATTGCCAAAATAGCACAGACTGGCCTAAATAAAAAAAAACAACCTGACTTTGTTATTTGACTTTGGCACATACAAACATAGGGAAATATAAATAAGGAATAGTTTATAGGTATGGACCATATTCAACACTGGGTTGGACAATAGTAATAATATCTTTATTATCCCCAAACTCTGTAGGATATTATCCCTAAGCTCTTTAGAATCATCTCTCTACCAAAAGAAATTAAGAAAATTGAGCCAAGTTTTCAAAATAAGATTGCTTTAATAAAAGTTAAATTTAACTTTAAAAATTACCATTGAGTTTAGTTATTGATAAAGCTGTAGGTATGTTTGAAATAATTTGGCTTGTGGATCTGCTTTTTCAGTAATTATCCAAAATTCTCTACTATGTCTTATTATTCTACAATTTTAAATTAATCTACAATGAAATTTGTTATGCCATTGCCACAGCCATTTATTCTAATTCTCCCAATCTGTAGCAGTTGTTGGCATAGCATCTAAGTTATCTTCCTTGAGTTTTACATTTTTATCATTGTTCATTTATATAACAACAAAGTGAAAAATATTGTTACAAAGGAGCAACCTTATAACATTCGAGTTGCAAAAATGTAGTTGTTGGCTTATAATTCTCATTGCAATGATCAAAGAGCTGACAGGAAGCAACATAAAGGAGGAAGCAAAGTTTGTCTCATAATTTGAGTAGTTACAGTGACAGGCAGGATGTGGAGGTAATGGCAGGATGTGTCTGAATTCATTGCATCCACAATCGTTAAACAAGGAGGTGAATACTGGTATTCAACTCACTTCTCCTTTTTGTATAGTACGGGATCTCAACCCATGGAATGTTGCCAATTACCTTTAGTGGGTATCTTTCCATCCTTGTTAACTCAGTGTATAATCTCTCTCACAGACATCTAGAAAGTTGTCCCCAAGGTGATTATACACCCTGTGAAACTGACACTCAGGTTCATCATGTATGTACCATCATGGTTGTTTTCTCTACATTGTGTACATAAAGACATTTACTAAATCTAGAAATAAAGTCTGCATTGAACACGTGTTTTTCACGTTATAAATATGAATATTGAGCATGCCAACATGAAATACATGGTATATTCTTCACCATTTGTAATGGTCATTATTCTTCATTGTTCTTAATGATGCAAGTATAGCTATTGCTTCTTCTCTTCCTTTTAGTTAACTCTATGAGAGGGCACTACAGCTCAAACACAGCAGCTGAGCATTTGAACAGAAGACAAGCATTTAATGTGTTATAGGCAGAGTGTAAAAACCTTAAATGATGTCTCAGAAGAAAAGTGAAGTGATTTTTGTGACTCTACATGACTGACAAGCTCTACACCCATTAATTTCCTGCTCTTTTGGGTAATTTTGAAAAATTGCATGTTGTTTTTCATTCCTACATCCATTTTCCGTTGCTGTAAAAAATGCCTTTGCTATTTCCTTAGAAATAAATAAGAATTCATTTCATCTCACAAAGCAACATAAGAGATAATTTTGTACTCTCTCGTGTAATTAAAACCACACACATTAAGATTCTGGTTATTCCATGGGTGAATCACGACTTCTGCAGAGTCTGTGGACTTCTTACGTGGTAACCAAATCTTGCTGAATATTTTCCACTTGGTCCCATTTATTCTTCTTTATTCCACTCCACTTTAACTCTGGTTTGAATCCCATGAGTATAAGTCTTCCCAGTGAAGATAAGTTGTTTATCTGTCCTTCCTGCTGCCACTGTTCATTTTTATTCCATCTACCCCAATGACAACTGTATTACATTTTCCAGTGTTCGAAACCAAAGCTATCTGACACCAAGTAAAGCTCTGTCCTCATCCTTCCTTTTATGGAACACAGAAGAACTTGGGGTGAATATTAAGTAAAACATTTTGAAAGTGATCAGAAATATATCAGTATTACAAAATGACAAGACATGGAATAAATGGAAGGAAATAATGCAAATGAGGAAGTTCAATCAGTCGGTAAAGTATGTGGTGTAAAAGTCTCAGACCCTGAGGACACTGCGTTCAGATCCTCTGCCTTCATGAAGAAGCTGAGTAGTGATACACTGGAATGCCAATGCTGGGGGATGCAGAGTTGATTTATTAGCCAAAATGTCAGTAAAATGGTAGCTCTTAGTTCACTGGGAGAAAAACCCTGTACAAGTAAGTAATAGTATGTTTCCCCTGGAACAGACCTGTTTCCAACCCTTTCTCAATGAAATAAACTGCAGTATGATGGAGAGAGATAGCAGTGTTGACCGCAGGCCTCATTCTGGGCAAATGAACCTTCACGTGTATATATGCACAAATCAGCCTACACTCACATACACACACACACGACAAACAATGATATTTGGGCAGTCATATTCAGATCTACTTAGCTAATAAGCAATAGTCCTATGTAACGTGACTTATAGGTCTCTCCTGTACCTGGCTTTTCATGTGATCCAGTGATCTATTGGTAAGCTGTAATCTCTGCTTGTTTTTTATTATATTATTATTTCACGAGTTTTAGCCTAGTGTACTTCAGCTGTAAGCTTTCTTGTTTCCTGGTAACTGCTTTATATTATTCTTGTTCTCTCTCAAACAGTACATCCCAACCACATTTTACCCTTCTTCCCTTCCTCTCAGTAACCCCCTTCTCTCTCCTCCCTATCCACTATTCCTCTAATTCTCTTCAGAAAAGAGCAGGTTCACATGATATCAACCAAACGGGTCAAGATAAGATACAATAAGACAAGGCAAAAAAAAAAAAAAAAACCATAGAGGGCTAGCCAAAGCAATCCAATAGGAGGAAAAGGTCCCAAGATTAGGCAAAAGTGCCAGACAGACCTCCAATGGATATGTTATTAGTAAGTTAATGCAAATATTCTCACATTAATTCACCCTGGTGCTCTTTATATTAAAATTGTTAAAAGGAGTTTAATAATTGAAAACATTCTTATATTATGCTACTACTCTAAGTGCATGCCAAAAAGAATATTGTTTACTGAAATAATATGTTAGTTGGCTTTGAATTGTTCATTTTTGTTAGCACTAAGCTCTTCTAAAATATTGTAGTTCATATTATTTTGAGAAATATAAGGATATATATATATATATAATGAGTTCTTTAATGTTATTTTATAGTACATGTCATAAAGAGGATATTCTGAGGTTTTGATACATTTTAAAATAGCAATAAGTATAATAGCATCGATTCTTTCATATTCACGAATAAGTAATAACTGGTAAATATTGTTATTTTAGTCCTCCCCCAAAAAATAATGGTACTTTCCTCAAGAACAGACTATTTCCAGAAGAAATTTTGTCCAAGTCAAAAGTAGTAATGAGTAGAACTTTTGCAAAAACATTGTTTGATATTAATTTTTATCATGTTTATGCTATGCCCATAGATCTGGAAAGAAGACTGGAACATTATCATTATGAAATCATGGATTCCTGCCACGTTTGATCTTCATTTAATCTTTCTTAGCTAAAATGCTGACAAAACACAAATAAACAAAAAAGTATTAGTTCTTATCAGATATTATTTTTTAAACATGTACTTGGGCTTATGAAATGGCTCAAGGGGTAAGTCTGAGGACTTGAGTACAGTTCCGTGTGCAAACGCAGTGAAAAGATGGGGATACAGGGGTCGCATGCCTTCAACAGGCATTCTCTCTTACTCTGAATATTAAGTAAATACAAAAAAAAAGGCTCAAACACAAAAAGGACTTTAGGAAAGTACGAGGGGAGAAGGGTCCCAACTGGGAAGGAAAATTTTATTAAGCATGAGAAGGAAATGGAAAATGATACTGGGGTGAAACTACCAAAATTAAATACATAAAAGTATGAAGCCGTGAAACAAAAAAAATAAATGCTTAATAATTAAAAAATTCTAGTTTTCATAAGTAGTCATTACTGGGAAATTTTGTGAGTCTATAAAAAATACTATGCAACATATAGAAGTTGTGACATGCCTCTCCCCGCAAAAATTGAAATTTAAGCCATGAATATGTAAGTATTAATAAACATTCACTAACAGAACTTTTTGTTGTTGTTCTTACCCAAGGTCTTAAAATGGAGGCAGGTGTTAAAATAAAAATCGTCTAGCCTTTGCCTCTCAAATGCAAGCACTAAAGATGTAACTAGTTTTTCTTAATGGTCAAAGATTATTCTCATCTATGAATGTGTTATAAAATATTGAGTAATAACTCCATTTAATCACAATGTTTTAAAAAAAATTAAGCTGTTTTATTCTTAATTCCACTATACAATATTTTATTAAACAAATTCAAAGTTAAAGTTTTGTTTTATTATTAATATTCTTGCTTATACATGATACCTGGTGAGTTATTGTTCACTTGGCTTCTTTTGGAAGCCACTAGTTACTGTTATTATTAATAAATATGTTCATACTTTATCTCTATGAACATTTCAAAACTCGTGTGAATGAAGTCCATGCAAAATTTTTGAAAAATATTCTTAATATTATAATAGTTACTAGGATTGGCAAAGTGCTTCAAGGGGTAAAGGTGCTTGCTTCAAAGCCTATACTTAGTTAGATTCCCTGGGCTAATGTGTAAAGAATCTACTCCTCCAAGTTGCCTTCTGACTTCCACATTTGTATCCCACACACATACAAACATTCACTCATACTTGCAGAGAGAAAGAAAGGGAAGGAAGGAGGGAGGCAGAAAGGGAGACAGACTGAAATATCAGGAACCAGCCTCAAAAAAACACCTCTTGCCAGGGTAGGGTCGTGGGGTTTTGAAAAATAAGTAAAGAATACAAAGATGCATATAAAAATAATAAAACTGAAATCATAGAAAGTATCAGGAGGGCATTCCAGTGAATACTGAAATCGCCCTCATTTATTTTTCCATACGTTTATATATCCAAATACAAACGGGAGGAAGAATGTAACAATAGACTTTATTAACATGATACATGGGACAACTCAAACAGTTAATCGCTTTAACACTTTGAGACATTAAATCATTAGCATTTTGTTATTTAGGCAGTGAAGCTGCCCTAGACCATGTATCCTGAAAGCAGCCACTCTCCAGGTGACTTCATAGTTACAAAAAGAAAGAGAAAAAGACATTTTTATATCCTGACCACCTGTCAGGATGACATGGACCTACTTTTATGAAGTATCTTAATGTCAAAAGAATCACGTAATTACATTCTGAATGGGGATGGACAGCTATGCTAGTCAGCCACTTATTAGAGTAACCTCCAAATCTCTGACTTTTAGACAAAGTAGAAATAGGCACACATTTTTAGGCCTTCACACAGAGTGAGAGAATGAGAGAAAAATAAGAGAGCTGAAGGAAAAATGAAAGAAAACATGGAATAAATTGAATTATTTAATAAATGAAGGACAAACCTCAATGATCCTCCTTACGACTTAAGAATATGTTCCGGATACATGAGAAAGTTAGCTGTCAACCCTCAACCCTCTCCACATTTTGAAGATCGCTATCATCTAGAGATTCACCTAATAGTGAGGCAAGCTGAGGGTATTTTGTGATTCGTTCTTTTCTTTACTTTCCCTCATGTATTTATCCTTACGTACTTTGTACATGGCAATCCCTTCCTAGAAGCTGGAGCGCTTCTTATGAGTCCAGCTTAAAGCAAGACTCTATCATGTAACAGGTAGCAGCATGCTGTGTTTTATAACCAGTATATTACTAACTCTTCTATGAGTCATTATGAAATACTTGGCATTATGATTTTCACTCTGCAAGTAAAATAATTCTATTTGAACGCTTATCCTAGCAAGTCACATATTGAGGCGAGACACGTATTTTGATGCCAAAACCCATGTTTTATGCTGTACATGGCACTTCAGTTCTGATCTGCTTACTGTATTAGCATATTAGACCTGGGAGCCTCTGTTATGATCCATCAATCTATGGGTTGAGTCAGAGGAAATCCTGCACGTTGTGTCCTCCTAATTTGATTTACAGTTAATTTTACATATATATTATCACTCTCACTAAGGCATAAGTTCCATAAGAAGAGATATCAGACTCGTATGTGATATTTTAGGGAATTCTAAGACTCAGTACACTTTATTAAATAAATGAGTTCTGTTGTTTTCATTAAGCTTATTCATGCTGGTTGACCACAATTTGATCTTCACAGGCCTCTTTCTGATGAGGCCAATCTGACATAGATTATTAAATAGTCTTGTTCTTTGCTGTCAGCTCCAAAAAAGAGTACTATTTGATCACCGGAGACACTCTATAGAATGAGCATTGCAGTATTTTTATGTAGTATATGAATTAGTATTATTCTCTCTCTTTCATTTCTATTATTTAATTAACATTTCTTTTTAAATGTGTTCAATGCAATTTCCATTCTTCACGTCATATATTTTGAGCAATTCTGGCTTTTGTCTTTTGGTTCATTCTTTTAACAAAAGATTTCAACATAGTGGAAATACATATCATATTAACTTCCAGAATATCAGATTTTTAAAGGAGCATATCTTATTATAGAATATCTCTCTGGTCTTTAGTTTTATTCAGTTATTACAACAGATATTAAAAGCTAATGAACTCTCCACTGGTTTTTACTTGTCATAAAATTTTTCTGTGAATATTGTTTGGGTTGCAATGCTATCTTTCCAAGTGTTATTTTTTTGTATTTGTGATAGCATGCTCTTCATTGTCCTTGGCTTCCTGTATTTAACTGCATATGATCTGTACTTGCTACTTTCTCTCATAATGCTGAACATATTTATAATCACTTGTATAATATCAGTCATTCATCTTACTGTCCCTCTAAACACAGGGTCTAGTCCTAAGTTGCTTATAATATATATTCTCCGTGCTTCCTACCATCATGGATGGTCCTAATTATTATGTATTTTAAGCAGCTAAATGAACAGTTGAACATCAAAATACAGAAACTGATACATTTTTAGGATATTTATTTTATTGTTAATTCTACATAATGAAATGTTATGGTTTGAATCCAAATGCCCTAGGTGTGCATTTCTCAGTGAATGACACTGTTTTGGAAGGCTGTAAAAAATTGGAAATAGAGAGTAGCTGAAATTATATGGACACTATCAATAGGTCTTTCAGGAAGGAATCTGACCTGTCATTTTATCTTTGCTTCTGTTTACCGGTCTTCAAGGATGTAAATAGTGTTACACTACTATATCTTTCATACCATGATGGACTGATATGACAGGAACTGTGAACAACAGCAACTACAAAAAAAAAAAAGTTTGTTGATAGTTGTTTCTGTAAAGCATTTTTGTTACATCAATGCAAGCACAACTGATAGTGGTTAAAAGTATTATCATTTACCTAATACACATAAAACACTTGCTCTAGACAAGAATTAAATGAGACTGAAGAAAAAAATGAGGTCCATTATCATAGGACTTTTAATATTCCATCAAAAGATTTATTTTGATAAAGTACTGTTATTCCCTGCATTTTATCTTTTCTGTATATTTTTAGTTTCATTATCTTTTATATATACATTTTGAAACAGCTAGGCGAACAGTTATATAATACAATATTTTATTGATGTTTTTAAATTTTACCTTTTGAAACAAAATTAATCTGATAAAGTGGGTATGCATAGTCCAGATACAGATGACAACTCAAAGACTGAGGCATCCTCAATTTCATCCTGTGTTATTAAGAAATGTGTTAAATGATGTAATGATACTAAGGACTGTCCATAATCTTTGAATTGGAAATCAATACTTTGATGTAAGATGAATAAAATAAACAATGAGTTTTAAAGTAAGACATTAGATAATACATCCTACGATGTCACTAATGCTGCACCATTTTCTCAAGGTTGACTCTGATGATTTTCTGGTAATATGTTTAATTTTTATGAAAAAATATTCTTGCTGTGTCATAAAAACCAATGTCTTTATAAAAAACTATTTCAAGCAATGTGTCTTAATGTTCTGAGACCTTCAAATATTGTAATGATGAACATAAGATTGGACAGTCTTATATTTAAAAAACTGGCATTAAATATCTTTTCTGCATAGCAAATTAAAAAAAACATTGTGAGGAAAAATTATCCTGAAATTAATAAACAACCTAACTTATATAGAAAATCAAAATAGAAATTTTGTTGTTAAAAATATGAAAAGTCAAGAGTTTTTTCTTTCAATATTTTTTGTCTCTATCCTATTCTTTTTTTCTGCTATTCCCTGAAATACTTGCTCTAGTGTCTTTGTCAAAAGTTCAATTATTGAATGAATCAAAGAATTAGTTATAGTGGGAAAATTTGGAGTGCTGTCAAAAAAGGGCAAGCAATTAATTTATAAATTTCAACTTTCCAATGTTTCTAAGCTCCATGATAGCTGAAAATCCTCTTCTATAAATCACTGTTAAGGGCAACATGACTAATAAATTTATAGAGCTTTGTAATCATGCATGATATAAATCATGTAAAACCATTTCTTATTTATTTATTTTTATATTTTATTGTTTTTAATTGAGCTATACATTGCCTGAGTGGTTAAGACACTGACTGCTCTTCCAGAGGTCTTGAGTTAAATTCCCAACAAAAACATGGTGGCTCACAATCATCTGTAATGAGATTTTACATCCTCTTCTGTCCTTCAGGCATACATTCAGACAGAACACTATATACATAATAAGTAATTCTCTTTCTTAAAAATGAAAGGAAGCAGCTGTACAAGTTTTCACTCCTACCAGCAATAGAGGAGAGATTCCCTTACCCCACATCCTTTCCAACATAAACTGTCATCAGTATTTGTGATTTTAGCCATTCTGACAAGTGCAAAATAGAATTGTAGAGTTGTTTTGTATAGGAATTTTGGAATTCACTATGGTGATTTGTTGAATAATTATGAAACAATCTACCTCAAGACCCAGCAATAGTGTTTGGTGTGATACAATTCTATATTCTGTCAATTATGTTTTAAATAAATGCTGATTGGCCAGTAGCCAGGCAGGAAATATAGGCAGGACAACCAGACAGGAAGAAGTAGGGCAATGAGAACAGGAGAATTCGAGGAAGGAGGAAGCCCATTCCTTCCCAGTCCTGCCCATACACTGAAGAATCAGGATGTGACCTGCCACACTGAAAAAGGTACTGAGCCATGTAGCTAACATAGATAAGAATAATGGGCTAATATAAGTTACAAGAGTTAATAAGAAGCCTGAACTAATGGACCAATCAGTATAACTAATGCAGACTTTCTGTGTAATTTCTTTGGAACATAAATTCGCTGTGGGAAGTGGGCAGGACAGAAACCCCAACAAGCAGGACCGCATGTTACAACTGTTGTAATTTATGTACTCTAAGGATGCTCAATCATACTGCAAGGACATGTGCTCAACTATGCTTATAGCAGCATTATTTGTAATATCCAGAACCAGGAAACAACATAGATGTCTTTTGACCAAATACTGGATAAAGAAAATGTGTTATATTTACACAATGGAGTTTTGCTCAGCAGTAAAAAAAAAAAAATGACATCTTGAAATTTACAGGCAAATGGATGGATCCAGATAAAACCATATTGAAAGAGGCAACCCAGACCCAGAAAGACAAATATAATAATTACTCACTGTAAGTGGCTTCTAGACATGAAGCAAAGAAAAATCAACCTACAGCCTACAAACACAGACAACCTAGATAACAAAGAGGACCCTAGAAAGGCATGTATATCTTTATAAGAAAGAGAAAAAGACAAGATCTCCTGAGTAAATTGGCAGCATGGGGGTCACAGGAAAGGATAGAAGGGGAAGAGGAGGAAGGGAGAGGAGAAAAAAAGTGTAGTTCATATATATATATATATATATATATATATATATATATATATATATATTAAAAAGACAAAAGAATAATGATGATAATAATATTGAAAATGATGGACTGCACCTGAGGAAAGATAGCTAATATTGTCCTTTGGCTTCCACAAGCACACACATAAGATGTGTAGAAGCACCTGCACACACACATATACTGTTATATATGTGTTTATATACTTAAATACATAATTATACATTCTGAAGCTTGTGAGAAAATGATCTACATAATATCATGGAAAATAGCAGTGGGGAAACATACACCCAGCTTTGAAAGATGGTCATCAATGCCTATTTGAGTAGGCGACAATTAAGATGTCATTTAAAGGCTACGATTAAAAGCCATGTAAAGAGCAATGGACAGTGGATTCAGTAGGAAAAGTCACATATACTATTACATGTTTTTAGTTTTGATTAATAAATATTGTGTACACACGGAAAAGAAAGAAGACAGTGAAGAAAGCATCAGAGAATTCAGCTTGCGTTGACTTGCTCCCCTGGAGCAACTTCTGATAGTGTTTTTCACAGGCTTCTTGTGAACATACATTTTAAGCCATTTATCTTCTAAATCATTCCAAAATGAGTAACGGATTTTTTAAAATACATGGTGCAGAAAAATGAAATTTAGCAGCCCTGCTGTCTATATACAAAGAATATAATTATTAGAAATATAGGTAAAGACAAGAACACAACCTGAAAGATATTACCTACAAAATCTATTCCAACAAAAGAAATGTACAAATAACTTAAAAAATTTCTGATGTTAGGAATAATCAGGATAAATTTTGTTTGGTAAAATGTATTGAAGTTATAACTTCCTTAGCAGAATTCATGGAGTACATGGAGTATCATAGCCTTTCATCAGAATAATGCTCCTAAAAATTGTGTGATCAGTGTCATAGTGTGATCGGCATTATATAAGAATAATTTAGTTAGTTATGTGTTACTTCTCTGTTTTTGAAAATACAGACTTATCATTTACTTTATATTTACTTGATTAGGAATTCATTTCAATCATCTTAGAAACTTTGAAATATACCCTGCCAGTGAATCAGTACATATCTTCATTCTCTCTCTTTTTCTCCAAATCTATTCCAACCTTTTTAGAAGAACAACTGTTAGACTCCCCTCCTCTCTGTAGGTACTATCAGTGGATCACAGAGCTCCTCCCATAGATTTCTGTCCACATACTGAATCCATTTCTTCCGTATCAACTCCTGGAGGAATTCTGCAAATTTTCAGGCCTTTTGAGCCAGGCAAGCAGGCAAGGCTTACTTCAGGTCATCATCTATGTCTCCTTCCCTCCAAACCTAATTCTTGGGTCTCGGTTTTAGTTCTGTAGACCACCAGCTCAGGCCTCCCTCACCTCAATTCTCCGATCTCCAGTGCATCACACAGATCTTTTCTGACAAACTTCCTCACCGGAGTTTCTGTGATCCTAGTCCCCAACTCCAAGAGGCATTCCCTGGAATACCACATGCCAAGCCTGACAATGAAGCAAATAATCCAGCAAAGCCTGGAGGCAAGTATCAGATCTTCAGTTTCCCTTCTCTTCCATGTTCCACCTTCTATTGTCATCTCATTTTCTGCAACAGACTGCCTGTTGTGGCCCTTGTCTCTTTCTGAACCCATCCCCAAATGACTGACTCTAAGCAGATCTTAATGAAAAATCCTATTTTTGTCTTTGTTGGCGAGGCCTTCCCTCTATCATCAATAAATACCCACTCCTCATTGTTAGCACCCAATGCCTAGAAACACGTTTTTACCAAGAAACTCTAGGGGCCACACCTATCAGGATTCCAGGAGAATTCTCTAACAAAGAACATACAAGTACCACTGCCTTCTAAAACAATAGAAGTCAACAGGAACCAAGGGAGCAAACATCAACACCAAAAAAGGTAAGACCAAATATTATCACATAGAATGGAAGTGGTCTCAAGTGCAGATGCCTAGAACCTGCATAAAAACACTATTGATGACAGCAAGAAAAATATGCCTCCACTGGACTCCAGCAACCTGAACACAGCAGGCCTGTGAATTTTAGCACAATTGAAGCATAATACAAGTACCTAAAAATAGTCTTTGTAAATATGATAGAGATCATTAAAAAGGAAATGGACAAATACTTTTAAAAAATCTATGAAAACATGCATGCCACAAAATAGTGAGAGAAATGGAATAAAACAGTTTAAGACCAGACGTGGAACAGGATTAATAAAGAAAACTGAAACAAGGGAAATCTAGACCTGTAAAATGTAGAAATTCAAACAGGCTCTTCAGAGCCAAGCCTCAGCAACAGAATATGAGATATGGAAGAAAGAATCTCAGGCATTGATGACATGACAGGAGAAATGATCACCTCCATGAAAGAAATTATTAAGTCTAAAAAAAATTCTGGTAAAAACATTAAAGAAATATGGGTCATTATGAAAATATTAAACCTAGGACTATTACCTGTATAAGAAAGAAAAGAAACCTAGGTCAAAGGCACAAAAATATTTTCAGCATAAACATGGAAGAAAGCTTCCCCAAGGAAAGATAAGCTTATCAAGGTACAAGATTCAGACCAAAAAAAAAAAACTGGAGCATAAAAGAAATTGCTCTCACTGCTAATAATCAGCACACTAAACATAAAAGACAAAGAAAGAACAGTATAAACTGAAAGGGAAACAAAATTAACCTATTAGAATGATTATTAGAATGTGACTTCTCAGTGTAGACTCTTCAGGCTAGACAGACCTGGGATATATGTTCCTTGGACTCTAGGGAACACATATATCAGCCCAAATTATTATAATTAGAAAAAATGCTCAATCAAGGTAGATGGAGAAAATAAGATATTCCATGATAAAACCAAATTTAAGCATTATCCGTTTACAAATACAGACCTTAAAAAGGTGCTAGAAGGAAAAAAAAATTAACCAAAGGAAATGAACCATACCCAACAAAATACAATGAATAAAAATCCCAGACAAGAAACTCAAAAGATGTGACGTACATGCTCAAATCCTACCATCATTATCACCACCACCACAATGACAACAAGAACAAAATAACATGAATAAATGAACACTCACTGATATTTTTCATCATCAATGGTCTCAACTCTGCAATAAAAACATAGATATTAACAGAATAAATTCCAAAACAGGATCTATTCTTAACCCACATAAGATAAACATATCTTAGCATCAAGATTAACTATCACTTCAGATTAAAAGGATGAAAAAAAGATATTCTAAGCAAATGTACTAAAAAAAGTTTATGTAGCAATTCTAAATATCTGACAAGTAGATTTCAAAACAGAACTAATCAGAAGGAACAAAGAAGGACACTACATATTTAATAAAGACAAATTCTGCCAAAAGGCATTGAAATTCTGAAATATCTATGCAACAAACAAAGGACACTCAAGTGCATTAACAGAAACAGTATTGCAACTTGAGGAGGAGCAAAGAAGGTAATTGACAGATTGAAGGGTAGAGACTTAACAGTGGTTAGAGAGAGGAATGGATGGAAGTGATACAAATATATTTTAATTACATTTTTAAAGGAATGAGGTACTGTGTTACTTCACACCCTCAGTGACATTTTTATCAGTGCCCTAGTATTTGCTCATCTAATAAATGTTAAATAGCAAGATGAGCAATAGTGTTGTTATAACATGAGATGAATCTTTACAATATATCTCATAAACAATTTTATTTGAGAATTATATAAGCTGCAAAACACATGTAAAGGGGCAGTGACTTTTTCCCAACATGCATCTATGTAATCTCTTATTAGAAAAATGTTATACCATTTTCCAATATTTTTTTAATTTCTTGAACTGTATGATATGAATGTTGATATTTGATCTTCATCTAGTCCTAGAGAGTAAGTCTAAGTCTATGACTGATCTTTGTAAGTCTGGCAAGTGGTGTTGACTAAAAATGTTTGCTACAACTTGCAATCCTGTCAATGTCCTTGGTATTTAACCCCTAGTTGTGAATACAAAACAACATAAACCATTCTCAAATGTTTTATCTGTAAAAACTATAGGCTATATCCAAGAGTGGTGAGAATTATTTCTCTGCAGGTGTCCTAGCACGTACAGATGATACAATCAATTCCTGCTACTCACCACTTTATTTCAAGAGAAACATGCAATAGTGACTTTTGCACCTTAAAACACACCCCTAGGAATTTGGATAAACTGAAACTGCTTGAGAGGATAGATTATTAATGTCTTTTCGCACACTATCAAACAGGATCGAGAGCTTCTGTCACCCGGTAGTAAACAGTTGTGGTATGCTAAAGAAACACCAATTCGCAGCAGTTTCTCCTCGTTTTCTAAAGGAAAGCACAAGAAAGTTAAGATGAGAAAAACATGAGGTTGCTATGTGGGAGACACCAGGCAATTGCTGTGAGCTGCCTAGAAACCAGCTCAGGTAGTACTCTGTAGCTGCTCCATTTTTCTGCCTTAAGTTGGGGGCAGTTGTGGTCTTGTCAATCTACCTTCTCCTCTGTCCTGCCTCTATTATTGATGTCATCCTCTACACAATACCTTATATCTATTTACCGAATATCCTCACCTACAATGTTAATCCATTATTTCCTATCCGGAAGATGGACATAAGAGAGCCTCAGTGATGTTTCCTGGGGTGTACAAGCATGCCCTCTTCCACTTCCCGGACGGAACAGAGGCAGATTATTACTAAGAGAAAAAAACAAACAAACAAAAAACAACAAAAAACAAAAACACTACACTATTGTGGCTCAAGCCCCCTTTTAATTTATGCAAGCCATACAATTGTCTCAATAAACGTTTTACAGCAGTAATATTCCCTTTATGTTTCTTTTCCAGATCTTGAGCAAGTACTTATTTTGTCTATACTGTGATCCAAGACTCTTCTTAAACACTGTTCTTTATAACACTACCAGATATTACAAGGCCTGCAGCAAAGAACAGGAAATTGCAACAAATTTCAGTTTAGAAATCTGATAAGATAATTACTTTTCTGTTCTTTATAAGACCAGGGACCTAGCTCTATTAAATGTCTCCAATTATTCCATTTAAAGGGAATTCATTGCCTTCTTATTTTTGCGACACATTAGGAAATATCTTTTAAATGATAAATTCCTATGCTAAAGAAAGTCACATGTTGTTGGAGTTTGTGCTCTCTAATAATGGTAATGACTGCTGATCTTGAATAAAGAATTTTATCATGTTACTGTGCAGAAAGAATACTTGTATTTTCCCAAAAACGCATGTACTGAAACCTAAGATAAGAAACAGAGTTCTTCTTCCAAGAAGATGTTGAATCATTTAAGAAGACTTTAATTGATAGGAAAGGGATGGGGAAGAACCACATAAATGACTCTACTCAATGTGTTCTCCTGTGATTATAGTTACCTTTTGTGATTCTTTCCCCCTCCCACTGAGATCACTTAGCCATCAAAATCAGTCAGGATCACCTGGACAGCTTGAGGACTGGCCATCCCATCGCATTTTCAAAATTGCTTAAAACATAGCAATCATTTAAATGGACACTTTGCCCAAAGAATAATTTAATGCATTACAAAAACAGAATAGGCATTAAGGAGGAAGGTTTGAGTGGTGGTAAGTGGAATGAACATTTTCCCTTCTTGCATTTATGCCCCAAACAAATGCACACTAAACTATCTGACATTTCAGCTTTAAAATTTAAAAATGTGTTTCTTCTTTCTACTTAAATGTTCTTTCTGTGCAAAACAGCAGCGAAGATTTCTAAGTTCTGAAGGTATTCTTTAACATGACCATCTTGTCATCGATGGGTAGTTAATCATAGTACTTTTACACAGTACTGTTCATCAGAAGTGCCAGGAGCATTTTAAAGTCCTTTATTTTTAACATCATGCAGCAATGGATGCATTATAATTTTTTTTAACCTTTGAGGGGAAAAAACTGGCGGAGAAAGAAATTTGATCTTTTTAGCTTCTCAGAAGGAAAGGCAGCATATAAATACAAATTATTAGTTACCAATTTGTTTATAATTCACAAGGTAAGTCAGTAGGGAATATCTGTAAAGAGAAATACAGTAATGGGCTCTCAAATATTTTACAAAATGACTTGTTGAACATAATTTATTTGGTGACAGTGGGGTGTGACCCTTTTGATTTGGTTTAGGAAATATTCATAAGCCAACATCTGACCTTTTCTTTCATTTTGTCAAAATAGCTTTTTGAGGCTAAAATAATTTTAAAAAGTTAGGTATTTGGATTGCGTAATTTTCATCTTATAACAATAATTCATACACAATTTGATGAGCACATTCTTAAGTTCTAAATTTAATTACAGAACACTCATATAATGGGTCTTTTTTTGCAATATATATCATACAAGCTGTCTAACTGAAGTTTTCTAGAAAACATACAATTTAAATTCTGAAGTAGAGTTTTAGAGTTTATTGTAGATTTTCTTCTTATATTGCAATTTTAGCAAAAAAAGAGATTTTAAACAATAAAATTAAGTCCATAGCAAATTATGAAACTGGGTAAATTATTGTCACTAAAGTGGAACAAAACTGATTAAAGCCAAGGAATTTGAAGAGAGAAATATCTCGAACAAGTTTGTCTTTAATATTTGTAGTCAGTACTTATATCAAATGGTACTTTATGTGGTCATCAGATTGGTGCGGTAGCACATTCCTGTATGACTGTAATCTCAGCACGTGGGAAGTGGAAACAGAAACATCTCTGCCATTTCAAAAGCATTGAGGGGTAAGTAAGAAAACTATTTTAAAAACATCAAACAAGTAAAGAAAGAATAAAATATAATATTAGACATTTATTTGCAATCTCTTACCCAATAAATATCAGCTAAATGAACTCATACCTATAATATGCTGTTAGAAAAATATCAGTATATCACCTCCTAGGTTTATTAATAGTTACTAAATGGGCAATAAAGAGATGATTAGGTGGGTATAAGCACTGGCTGTTCTAAGACCAGGGTTTGATTTTCAACACTCACATGGTGGCTCACAAACATCTCTAACTCTATGTCCATAGTTTCCCAAATTACTCTGGCCAATTCCACAGGCATCAGGCACACATATTGTACAGAGACAAATATAATAATGAAATAATGAAAATAAATTTAAATGAGAAAAAAAGGAGTATATACATATAAATTGGAGGCACTATATACATTCTTAGAGAATTAATATTTTTAAACTCTATGGTTTTGAGTATTTTGCATATAGAATTGGGTATCTTAATTTTGAAAATTAGAAAATATTTTAAACTATATCTGTTTATTCAGAAAACTTTGTTTTTATTTCTTAACTTTACATAATAAGGGTTTAAAATTTGTAATCATAAAATAAATAAATAAATGTATTTAGCAATGAAGATTTAGAAGAAAGGATGAATGAAGTGAGTTTACTAACTCCAAAAATTTTTACAGAGAACAGTTACCTCAACTACAAAAACAATCTCCATAATTGAAGCTGTTAGCATTGTTTAGTAGTAGAACATTTAAGAGGACTCCAGTAACAGAGATTGCATTTCCAGGAATCAAACTGGTACAAAATCAAAAAATTCCTGATAACTGTGAATAACTGAATCATCTATTGGACATTACAGATCAAATTTAGACATAATGATAGAACTAAACAAGAATTTAGGAATCAGTGATCTTCAACTTTCCTAATTCTGCAATGCTTTATTACAGTTTCTCATGTTGTGATAACCCCAGCTGCAAAATTATTTTCATTGCTACTTCATAACTGCAAATTTGCTTTTGTCATTAATCAAAATGTAAATATCTGATATACAGTATATCTAATAGGCAATCCCTGTGAAAGAGTCATTTCATCCCAAAGGGGGTTGAGAATATTTCAGTAGATTTTAATAATCTCATCTGGGGAAACAAGACTATTTTACTATGTGATATAAATAGGAATCATTACATTGCCAACAATTTTCTGCTTTATCTCTTTCTTGGGTACTTACCAATAGCTATATAATTAAGAGTCCTTGCAATTCTGGCCTTGTTTCCTATTTAATAAATGAAGAAAATGAATTTTGTGGAATTCACTCAAATTTCCAGTCTCCAAGGGTTATTAGTAATATAATTTAAATTCTAAGGTACATTCTTAAACTAACAAGTTTTGGGCCCTAAAGTAATTTCTATTCTGTAAGTGTTTCTTGAATCCCTTCCTTCCCACTCAATTTGCCACTTCTAATCAGATATGGAATGGGAGAATTGGAAAAACTAATTTTCTTAAAGGTAGATATGAAAATAGAGTAGTAATGAGGACATGAAGGTCAATGTAAGAATGAGATTCATGAGCATCAGTGAATGAACTTTTTACATTCATATTCATGAGAGAAGCACTCTGCCTGGGGTGAAAACTGTGACACTGTCCTTAATTCACTTCTTCTGGCAGATACACATCCTCTAAACAAGCTGAATTGTTGTCGGGCTCAACAAGAAAACACATGAATGTATGTTGTACAATCCATTAGCTGTGTGCTCAAAGTCAAGCTGTTTAATGCTGTTGTTTAAAAAGTTGTCCAAGTAATGTGTGGTGTGTGTGTGGGGGGGGTTTAATTGGATTATATATACAGTGGGGAGAGAGGAAAATGTGCAAGTCAGAGAGTTTGTTACAGTTTTAAAATCAGGGTAGTAATAAGGTTGTGATCCCCCTGAAATTTCTAAGGGTAAATATGGTTTTGGTCTCTAGTTGTCTGTTGCTCCAGATTTTCTTCGTTTGGGGCTGCATTAAGTTGATTTGGCACTTAATTAATCAATTTCACAATAAGAAAGTAAAACAGGTGTTCGTAGTTGTTGTTGCTGTATTCGATTTGGTTCCATTGGTCCTCCTGTATTTATGCCAACACCAGGCTGTTTTCAGTACTATAGCTCTGTAGTTGAGTTTGAAGTCGGTACTAACAGAACAGCATATAAAATATGATGTAAAAGAAGTATTTAACAGAGTTTTAAAATGGAGATTAGTTTTCTAATACCAACTGTCATAGAACAGCACTGAAAAGTGCATATATTTTATTGTTAAGGTTTCTTTCAATGGTTTTCTGCTTTTACCACGTGCGTGCGCACACACACGCACACACACACACACCCACACACAGGCACATACATTCATCTTATTCTGGATCAGAGATATGGAAGAGTACCTAGGTGAATAATAAAATTAAACATTTAACTTAGGTAATAAAAATCGATTTTATGTGATATCCAAGGAGTAGTGAAGTTGACTACATTTCTCTCTCTCTCTCTTTTTTTCCTAGATGTTCCTCGTTTATTTACATGTAAAATGGGTTGAGTTTTGGGTAAGAGTTTTCCTTTTTTGCACTGTTTCTCTAAAGCAGAGTTCTTCATAACATGAGCATTTCCTGAATTCAAATAAACCATTTTATATGTTACAAATTTGAATGAGTTCAGTAATTACAGACTAGCATGCCTTTTTAAGGTGTTTTTAAATTTTAGAACTCACCACATAAATTATAGGTGATTGTGGGTCTCACAACACTCTCAAGTGTCTTATCACCACACTCAGCATGCCTGTTCCTAGCCATTGTTCTCTTATAGGCAGAATAAACTTAAATAAGCTAAGTGCATAGCAAAATAGAAGTTTAAGTACATTGTCTCAAATTATCTCAGGGCATATTACTAACTTGATTGCAAGGTCCAACAAGACTTCAATCTCCTTGAAGGCAAGATATTTTCAGAAACTATACAATCACAAATACGACTCTCAATTACTGCCTCTGCGTAAACCCTGGCATCATTCTACTCATTCTTCAGACTGTGTTACCTTCACTCTATGCATTTCAATTCAAATTTTATATTTATTTTTATTGTTGTTGAAAAGTTCATTGTAATTTTTATTCTTTGTCAGTTTCATACATGTGTATAGTGTTATTGGACCATATAAACCATCTCCCACCTACTCTTATCCCCTTACACTCCTACTAAAGCCCTGTTCTTCCCAGCAGGCTTCCCTATTTTCATCTCGCATGTGTGTGTGTGTGTGCGCGTGCGCGCGCGAACGTGCGTGTGTGTGTGTGAGTCACACTAAATTTACTGGCAGTTCGGCTTTTTCTAATTACCTCATTTTACTCAGACTGCTTATGTCAAGGGATGACATACCATCCACAAACTATTTTGAGTGGGATATTTCAGATTATAGCAAGATTCATAGATAAGTTTGTAGGTAAACTGAAACAAATGACAAAGGACTATAAGGGAGACCAAATAGTTAAGCAAGAGTTTTACAAGAAGTATTCAAAAATAAGATGATTCTAAAATAGCTAAGTATTCCTCTTGGTTCCTAGATTTCTCACATTGTCTGTAAATGAAAACATCATTTCCTTAGAAATTCTTAATGAAAATCAGTTCCTGGTTGTTGGTTAAACAATCTCAAGATAAAAGGGAAGCATTTACTTACCTAGGGAATCCAAAGATAAGGATCTATACCCATAAAATAAGCGATAAAGCAAAGAACTAGATTTTCCATGAACAATTTGAACTCTATTCTAATTAGACAAAATTTGACTTTGAAAAGAGAAATAGAATATGAAATTTAGGAAGAAAAACTAAGCAGCAAGAATGGATAAAGGAGAAAGATATAGGAAAAAGAGTCTTAATTCGAAAATTAAAGCTCAAACTTTGACTTATAAATGAAAGTATGGATTTTTCAAAGTAAGATTTGTATCTCAATCAAGTGTTTTATTTATTAGATATTTTAAATATAAAAAGTATGATGCTAAGTGACTCAGCATTATCGCAGCATGAAACAATCTCTGAATTATTTCAGTGATTTGTGAAAATTGTCATCTTCTTCAAATCAATAATAATACTGAATAGTAATAATGAATTTAATTTTATAAATAACTTGTATGTAAAAACAATAAGAGGAGTGAATTTATTTGAAAAAAAAATAGAAGGAACTAGGATTTTATGTGTCAACTACTATTCATGTTGACAGAAAAATGATGTGATAAAAAATTGATCTGTGATCTTATTTGTGCCAATATAAATCAAACAAGCCATTAGATATTTCTACAGTATAATATTTCTATTAAAGAACAATTTGTCATTTTCTCATTTTCATTTTGTGAATCTACCACTGCTGTTTTCTGTCTTCAATTTTTTTCTGGAAAACATTGTCTTTGAAATGGCTTCTTCCACTAAGCATAGATGTTAAGACACCATAAGAGACATATTTATATTCATAAGTATACATACACACACACACATTTCACTTAATGGAAATTGAAAAAGTAACAAATGGACTTCAGTTTCAATTATAATTTCATGGTGTTAAATATGCCATTTACTATACAGTATAACATTGAAAAGCTTAGAATATAATGAAGTTACGCAGAGATTCCCTTTGGCCTTTGAATCTATAATCCCTACTGATGCTAATGGGGGTAAATAATGTTGCTAAACTCAATAATACTTATTATTACTTATAATACTTATAAGCATTCAATGTGTTGATATTTATGAAATTTATATACTCATATTCATTATACAATGAGCACAAAATGTAATGTTCTAATTATTTCATTTAATATATTAATTTCAAATGACCTACAATTTCTCTTTCTTATTTTTTTTTAAATTAAATTTTGCTTCTATTTGAGAAAATCAAATTTAAATGAAAAAGGAGGATTTGTAAAGAAGGACAGTGAAGAAAAAAAACGAAATAACTTTTTGTCCAATAAATTACCATGATCTTTCAGGAGCTGTTGTTTCTTTAGATGACCTCACAGAATACATATGACTGAAGACTTTCCACACAAATATCAATTTAAATATGATTCCACTAGATTAATTTGCTGTGTTGAACAATATACATATATCACATAATATTTTAATAAATAAAATTGATTTCATTTTCTCCTTCTAAAGATGAAATACAACCCAGTTTTTAAAAAAGAAATCTCATTATGCATTTGACCAAATAGTTGAATAGACATACTCCTATTTCTATCATAAAGAAGTCTATTTGGCCATAAGGAAACTCCCAGAGACAAAGTATTAGGACAAACCCAAATTGCAGTCTCAGAATATCTTTATCCATATAGAAATGGAATGAAGACAGAAGTCAGGACCACAAGGGGTGCACCCACCCACGGAGACAGTGGGGCTGATCTATTGGGAGCTCACCAAGGCTAGCTGGACTGTGACTGAAAAAGCAAGGGATAAAACCGGACTCTCTGAACATGGCGGACAATGAGGGCTGCTGAGAAGCCAAGGACAATGGCACTGGGTTTTGATCCTACTTCATGTTCTGGCTTTGTGGGAGGCTAGCCAGTTTGGATGTTGACCTTCCTAGACCAGGATGGAGGGGGGAGGACTTTGGACTTTCCACAGGGCAGGGAACCCTGACTGCTCTTCAGACTGGAGAGGGAGGGGGAGAGGAGTGGGGGGAGGGAGAGAGGAGTGGGAGGAGGGGAAGGGAAATGGAAGGCTGGGAGGAGGCGGAAATTTTTTTTCTTTCAATAAAAAAAAGAAATGGAAAGAAGAATTTCAAATTGTTACACATTCTAATTCATTTTAGAATAATGAGGCAATACACAGAGATTATAGTGTTAATAAAAGCTTAATCTTATAACAGAAACCCTCAAAGTATTTATAGAGAATACTGAAGAGAATTAATTATTCAAGTGGAAGAAAAGCTGAAAATCTAAATTCCAGAGATAGAATAACTCAGAGATTAGCAATGTGCTAAGAACCGATTTCAGTTTCACAAATGGAAGAGTCAATTATCTCCACATTTGTGGGTAAAAGGTGTTGAAAGTAGGGAATGATGGAGAACAAATGGTGGGTTTGTCTGGCAAAATTCAGATTCACAGAACAGATTGTACTATTCCACCGCAGCATAACCCAAGAGAACGATACAGTGCAGCATGCATTTGTCCCTTCTCTCATCTCAGGTGGCAGTATTCCAACAATACCTTCCATAGGCCGTATTCAACTTACTAGAATCTGTTGTGAGTTAGCTCCTGGTCTTTTCCTAACATCCAGCGAACACTTCATTAGCAGTTCTAGACATAAGGGCTTAAGGGTGAATGGCAGTAGACATGCACAGGAGATAACAGAGCAGCCATGTGCATTGTTGAAAAATGATAATTATATTATTGTTCAAGATCTTCTAAAAATAACTGACTAGATTGGATAAATATAACAGAGAGGAAGAAAGATGAAGAGCAGAAAAAAAAAACAAATGTAATGATTACTGGTCATATTAATAAATATACTTGTTTCAAGAAATGGCTTACTTGTTTTGAGTCAGGTTTTGTGACACAAATTACTATATTGATTTATAAGTATTTATTATTTCAAGACGTTTGTGGTTTTCCTTCCAAAATATTTCCAATACAGATTTTTAAATGACGTAATAATATAATTTCCTCACTCCATAAAAGATAACATTGTAATTATTGCTGTTCTCTCATGCTTGTTATTGGTATTTTCACAAATTATGTCATCTTTAGAAACAATAGTATCAGTGGACTTTCTTTGGGTTCCTGTTTACTTAAATGTCCGATTTGTAATACATACTTTTTCATTTATGTGAATAGCATACAAACATTTTTTAACAGTAGAGGGACACAGTCTTTCTTTGCAATATGATTTAGCATTCTGTCAGTTCTGTACTCCTTGTGAGTAGAATGTGTTTCATAGAGTTGAAATACTGAGATGATAAACTTGGTACTAGTCATTTTTTTTTTCTGGCTTTAATGAAATTTTTTTCACAGAATATATTCTGATCATGGATTCCCTTTCCCCACCTCCTCCCAGCTCACCCATCCAGCTCTAGTCCCTCTTTCTCTCCCTCTTATGATAACAAATAGTCAAAGAAAGAAACAAATCACAATTTAAAATCAAAATTTAAAATAGTAATCAAACAAACTGGAAAATGGAAGGAGAGACATGAGAAACCAAAATATACACTGACACACACAAATCTACCCTCACACACACTCATGTGCATGCACATACACATACATAGGCACATACACACACACAGAGAGAGAGAGAGAGAGAGAGAGAGAGAGAGAGAGAGAGAGAGAGAGA
>JABTXL010006079.1:16278760-16329566 GCA_025134845.1 Neodon shergylaensis
AGAGAGAGAGAGAGAGAGAGAGAGAGAGAGAGAGAGAGAGAGAGAGACGCATACCAAACAAATCACTGCATATAAACAACTTGTTTTCCCCTGATCTGAGTGCCTAGAGCTGCTCTGAGCAGGAGACCTTCAGGAGTTCCTGATGGCAGGAGAGTGGTTTCTGGTGGGTTTGGCTGGGGCGTGGCTATCTCTATATAATCTGCCCCTGAACACAATAAAGGGGGCATTCTTGGGGAATTCAAGGATGACCCGTGTCGCTTTCCCTCTGTTTGTGTGTGTTTGTGTATTTTAATCTTCAACCCCCTTGCCCAAAACTCGGTAACTGGGTTCTAGCGCGCAGAAAACAGACACGGGGGCGCGGTGCCCGGCACAATTGAATTTTGTGTTGGTCATATACCAATGGGCATGGGACCCTTCCATATAATTTGAATACTTAACAAGAGTAAGTGCATCTTCTTATAAAGGAATTCAGAATCCTCCCATAGGATAATGACGTTATTTAGAAGTTCAGACATGTGCTCAACTATGTTCATAGCAGGTTTGTTTGTCATAGCCAGAACCTGGAAACAACCTAAATGTCCCTCAAATGAAGAATGGATAAGGAAAATGTGGTATATTTACACACAGCAGAAAAAAAAATAACGACATCTCGAATTTTGCAGGAAAATGCATGGAGCTAGAAAACATTATTTTGAGTGAGGTAACCCAGACAGAGAAAGCCAATTATCACATGTACTCACTCATAAGTGGTTTTTAAACATAAAACAAAGAATACCAGCCCACAAATTGCAATCCCAGAGAACTTAGACAACAATGAGGACATTAAGAGAGTCATACATAGATCTAATCTATATGGGAAGTAGAAAAAGACAAAATCTCCTCAGTAAATTGGGAGCATGGGGACCTTGGGGGAGGGTTGAAGGAAGGAGGGGAGAGGCAGGTATGGGAGCAGAGAAATATGTAGAGCTCAATAAAAATCAATAAAATAAAAAGTTCAGATAAATGATTGTCTGGAGTCCAGTCGAATATAGTGGGTTCTTTTTACTATTTTTATGTCTGTATGTATATGAGGGTGAGTAAGAGTCTTGGGGATTACTGACCAAACAACCTCCTTTAATTAGTAAGAAGTAGGAAAGTAAAAAGGCAAGCATTCAGGAAAATTCAAAAAGAACAGATTCGCAGTTGTAAGGCCCATGGTTGACATTTTGCCTTTACATAAATGTTCACACATGCACCTACACATTCCTTGAGTCTCAAGTCTCTCACTATATGTCTCTTTTTGACTTGCTCACTCACTTGCTGTGTCTCTTCCAGTCTCTCTCTCCAAAACATACAGTATATAATATATAATAATAATAATATTAATAATAATAATAAATCAGTTAGATTCTATGTTTGTGTTTTTCCATAATATCTCTCTTGTTTGAATTTATTTAATTCAATTTTGAATTATATGTCAGATTAATACAATAACAAGGAGTTCAACCTGCTGATTGAGGAATTCTAAAAACTAAAGAGTACCCTCATTTGATGACCTAATTGCTTAGACTAAGTTCTTCTTTTTACCTGTATTAAATGAGGATGAAGATTGTTTTCATTGTCTTGATGGTCTGTTATGCTGATTCACTTTATTGAAAATAACTCAATTATTAAACATTTCTCCCCATTTTAAAACATTTAACTAGAATGTTTCTCTGAATAATTCATGTAGTCTTTAATGATAATTGGCTGTAGCACATAAGCAGTAGCGATGCAAGTGGATAGAATGAGGTAAGCATTCATTATGATTCGTACCCAGCAGACTATAAGCTGCAAACCACACTTGTAAATATCCAGTAGTTCATTATCATAGGAAAATGAAAAAATTATAAATTATTATAAACTAATTTCCTTAATCTTTGCAGTCTAACCACATAAAGTTCATGCACTTATTTCAAATTATGTACTTCTTTATCAGTCTTAAAGAATATTTCTATCTACTAGTCAATTTATAAGTTAATCTTGTGTGTTTTTATCTTTAAAAACTGTAGTATATAAATATCTGATAAGAAATAAAAGTAAACATGCTATAATGAATTAACTTAAGAACTATTTTTGGCATTTAATACGAATTTTATAATTTTTAGTGTATCAACTAGCTTGGATGGAGGACAGGTTAAGATAATTTGTAAAATGCCATAGACAGTTTTGCCAAACTGATAAATTGGATTTTAAAAAACTGCAGTGTTGTTTCATTCATTGTTGTTGAAATATACAATTGTGTTCCACTGAAAAACTAATTCATTAGGTGCATGTTATAAGCAGAATTTCAGGAAAAGAATTCATCTACTCTTTTTGGTGGTTCACTGCTAATCTGTCTCTTCACAGAACTAACTAGGTTTCATGGGGAAGGATGAAAATTGCAGAAAACTTTATACAGTAAAAATATTAAATGTTTACTGACTACCAGAATCAATGATGGAAACATTCTAGAAGAATTCGATTATTGTGAATTAGAACATCTTCAGAAGGAGAGGAAATTTATAATACATTTTTTCCATTTTATTATCCTGTAAAGAGAAAATTGAGACAGACACCTTTCATACCAAAGCTCCTGAACCAAAACATAGGAGAGGAAAATTACTCTAGAAAAAGCTCTGTGAATAGTAGGAGCAAACTATCTGAGGAAAATGCCTAGTGAAGCTCCCAAAGACATAGATCTGTATCCTTGAAAGATGGTTAGTCTGTTCTGACAGCTCTGAATCATCATACATGTATACATGACTGTACATGACTATAAGTACATACTTAGTAAAGTCAAATTATTTCATCAGTGATGTGGCCTAATTGACACCTTTATAACCTAAGCTGAATACCTCTGAAAATTGCTAAAATTTATAAACTTTGTGCATGACTTAAAATTTAGTTTATTATTAATGAGTATTTTATTCAATGAATATAATTTTTTATTGTCTTAATTATTTTTTTTAATTAAAAAAATTTTTTTCGCCTCCTCCCATCCTCCCAGTTCCCTCCCCCTCCTCCCACTCCTCCCCCCTTCCCCCACTCCTTTCCCCCTCCCTCCACTCCTCTCTCCCTCCCTCTACAGCCTGAAGAGCAGTCAGGGTTCCCTGCCCTGTGGAAAGTCCAAAATCCTCCCCCCTCCATCCTGGTCTAGGAAGGTGAACATCCAGACTGGCTAGGCTCCCACAAGGCCAGAACATGAAGTAGGAACAAAACCCCATGCCATTTTCCTTAATGAATATAATTTTAAACCCAGTGGACATCACATGTTGTTCTAGAAAATACAAATGTGTTCTATTGCTATCCAAATCTTCTTACATACTTAATATCACAGATTAGAGCATACCAACAACTCCACTTATCTTTGATCTTGAGTATTTTCACAATCCATATCAAAATTTCCATGGCATTACCATCAAAAGGTATACCTTATCTTTTTCATTTCTTACCTGTCATACAACATAGTTCTACTTTTCCCTGAAAATGTTTTCTAATATTCCCTCTATTTTCCAAAGTTGTTTTTATCCTTCTCTTACTCCACTTCACTTGACTCATAATATGTCATTAGAGTGCTTTATTTACATTTTATATGTCCTTGTACAAATCTATATGCATGCAAGTATAGGCCAATGGTCAAACTCAGATGTTTCTTAGATTTTCACCATTTGTTTTGAGACAGAATCTCTTATTGGGCTGGCTCTCAGCAGTATACTATGCTTGTTGCCCACTGAACTACAATAATCCACTGATAATTGTTCCCCCTTGTTGGGGTTACAAGTGAACATCACAATGGTAGTTTTTTTTTTTTTTAATATAAACCTCAGGATCAAACTGAGTCATGACTGTATGGCAAGCATTTTCTTAATCGAACAATCTCTTTACTCCTCCTTTTTATGTTTAAACAAAAACAAGTCACAAAATTTTATCTCAAAATCATAAGAATTTGTGAAGACTCATTTTATGTTTATCTTAAAATCTAAGCTAGTAGGCAGTCATTTGATCAAGCAAGTTTATTTTAATATTTCTAAAGATGTATTGAGATTCTATTAACCTTTGAACTCATGGAGTTAGCAAATTTCCTATATCAGCATTTATGATTTTCTTGAAATAAAGACTCGAGTATAAAAAGATAGATTCGGTGAGATAAAAAGCTTTCTACTTGACTTCTCCATGAAATATGGACTTCTACTTTTGCATAAACTCAAATGAAAACTTTAGATACCTTCAGTGTTGAGTCTGCCATTTTCAGGATAGAATAATAAAACAACTTCTCTCCTACCAGTTACAGATCTTAGGAATTCTCAGCATCCATAATTATTTCAACTAATCCTTTTGTGTAGATATATGATAAATTGATAGATGGGAGATAGATAGATAGATAGATAGATAGATAGATAGATAGATAGATAGATAGGGATTATTTATCTCCTCAGGCAAAACAAAAAGCTCACTGTATATGCATTGATGCAACTTTGCTGATCTTCATATAAGGTGCATTAAATTGCCATACTTGCACTATTTTTATGTCTCTTTGCTTGTTCAAGCTGTTTTACTGCTGTTCTTAACTTTGACTTTGAATCTATATGTCCTCTACTTAGAAGTCAATTTTCCAAAATATCTGTTATACTATTTAATTTCATGTTTAAACACATATTTAAGATGACTTATTCTGCCCAGAATATTTTATACTGAAATGAAAAAAACCTTCTCTTGTCACTCCCAAGGGCATGAAATCATGGATACATTTAAGCAAATGCTTAGTATCTTCTAGCTTGCTAGATACATTTTTATTATACTCAATGGTTATTAACACCTATGACATGGAATTGTATTCTATTTATACCTCTGTAAGTTTTACCCAATCACCTGCCCAAGGAATTAAACTCCCACACAGAACATAATTAATAGTTATCAAATCATTGTTGTATTTTCAAGCTAATATTTATCAAAGCTCAGCTGTGTTCCCAAGACTGTTCCGCAAACAAATTTGTTTACAAACCCCTAATGAAACAGTTTATATCATTACCTGACTTTCCAGGTAGGAAATGAAAATGTCATTCAACTTGTCTATAGGTCAGACATTAAATAATACTAATGAAGATGATAACTTAGCAGAAATAGTTAAATTTTCCAAATCGTTGTGTCCACATCAACACAACAACTTAGAACCTGATAAACTGTACTTTGTTTTTCTACATAAGGCTTTTCCTTAACTAAATGCTTTTTTTTTTTTTTTTTAGCAAAGAGCCACATGGCTTGGTACTTTTTCTCAGTGCACCATTTTCATCTTGCTTCCTCTGCATCTGGGTGTCTACTACAGACTGAGCCTTTCCTCTTCCCAGAATTCTCCTAGGCTGGTCACCCCACTATACTTCCTGCCTGGATACTGGACAATCAGCATTTTATTGAAACAGCACAGGTATAAATCTATACCGGGTAAAAGATAATGATCCCACAGCATAATTCTATTCCTTTTGCAAAATTAGGATTTCTTGTTGGTAAAGGGCTTTTTGTATATCCTCATATCTTTAGTGCATCCTTCCAAGAATCCCCTCAGTAACTAGAAATATTCATCATCTTGTTGTGCTAGGTAAATAAGAAACCGCCAGGAATTTCAGTTTCCTGGAGATTCACCTGTAGTGCACATATTCTCAATTGATTATCTCCTTTATTAATGACATTAGGCAAAAAGAGCAAATATGCTTAATGAAATAAATATGTAAGATATTTACTATGTTTAATTTATGGCACACTTTTAACAAGATATTTGGGTCCTCTTTTCATTGTTCCCAATGAGAAAGAGGAAATTGCAGTCAGAGACCAAGATTCTATAACATTAGAGCCACACTATCTACAGAAACTGATCATAAAATAACTCATAATGACCTCATTTGATGAGCAAAAGTTCAGTGTCAACTCATCTCTCTTACTGACACTTTCCACACCAGTAATCCCAAACCAATAACAATCATTATTCTTTTGCATGTATTCATCAAAAAATGTCATTATTTCAGAAAAGCATGTTTGGGGCTTTTTGTTTGTTTCTTTTTTGCTGTCAACTACACTCACCTAGATAAAGTCCTCTGATTATAGACACTAAACTCTTCATTTTCATCAAATTGGTTTTGGATAATGATTTACGTCTATTTCATTTCAAAAATGTAAGCCCTTGGAAGCAGATACCATATCAATGTCATTTATTGTTAATCTTAGAACTAAAGACCATGCTAGAAGCATTTCAAATCTTCACTAAATCATGGATAAATGGTGACTAAATGGACAAATGAAGAATGAGTATTACTTCCTAGAGCAAACTAGAAGAACATAGTTTTCCTGGTTTTTTTTTTGGGGGGGGGGGATTATCTAGATCTTAGTTATGCAGGATAGGGGACACAGACCCACATGAGTTATTGAATGTAAAACTTGACAAATGTTACTGAAGAACTAAAACTTGAATTCTATTTAATTTGAATGGATTTAAATTTTATATTGAATAAATGATATAAATAGCTGTTCATATGTCAGTTAATCAGATAGAATAAATAGACACGCCTGTGAGATGCATGGCACATTTGGGGAAAATCATTATTTTCAACCTGGAGATCATTTACAAAAATAAAAAAATAGTAAAAATTTTTTGGCTAGAGAAGAAAACAGAACAAAAAATATAAATTACTTTGAAATATTGCCCTGTCCCCAACATGGTAAATTATTAGTATTTAGTATTTTTTAATCAAAAGACGTAACATTTGCAGAATTTGAAAATGGAGTAGTCTCTTTTAGTATCCACTTTCCCCAGAGACACATAGAGAGACTAGAATATACAATAAAGATTATTATTTAATCATTTTACCAATATTGGTTGCTTGGAAAATTATGTAGGTATTGATTATGATAAAAGTCCCTATGTCCATTTTGGCTTCTATGTTTAAACTTTCTGTGGCATCTTGAATCCTTAAATGTTATATAGACTATATGTTTTAATAATTATTGTCAAAACTGGTAACTGTCTCCTGACAAATTTGCTACATTTAATTTTCCACTTATATTTCAGTCTTCAGCTGTAGTAATTTTTTTAAAAGGTGGTTCTATAACTCACAATAATATATACATCACTTAGGTATGATAGAGTATCAAAGGTTAACAATGTAACCAGGTAGATATAGTGAGTACATACTTCTAACTCTGAAAATAGTAAGAACAATTTTTGTACATTTGTGTAAATATAAATGAATTTATATAAGTTTGAAGATATCCAACATTTCATCTGTATCACTTTCTTACCAAAAAAAAAAAAAAAAAGAAAAAAAAGAAAGAAACTGAATAAATCCATTTCCCTCAAACAGTGCAAACAACCTTTGGTTCCCTGAATGTAAGGTTCCATTCAGTTCCCCAAGGATCAGTGCTTTTAGCTTTCAGACTGTGACACTGTTCTTTAAATTGTGGAAGTATAGATGTAAAAACAGAGGATTAGGTATAAGAAGATCCAAGGAATGAAGAGTATTCTCAATGGAAGTGAGACAAGGCCAATAGGCAGGGATATTCATCTTCATCTTTTGTGAATCCATGTAGTCCACATTGACCTGAACTCAATCCATTTTCCTCAGTCTCTAGAGTGTTAGCGTTATAAGTGTGTACTATGACATCCACATTCAACAGAGATATTTCAAAAAATAAGCAAGACTAATTTTTAGAGCAAAGTATCCCTCTGAGTACAACTTTATGACTACCACAGTATTTTAATTTGAATGTGGCCTTCAGCATTAAGGTAAATTGACTTTAGGGTTTTAACTTCCATATTGCTACACACTATGGTTACAATATCATTGAATTATGAATGTGACACTTTTTATCAGTCAATTACTCAAGGCACTCCGTTAAATTCCTTTCCTAAATGATGACCTTCCCTTTAGAATGCTTGCTTATGTGTCCCATTTGCATAATCATCCACATTTGAGCAGGAACTATTTAATTGTTGCAAGCTCAGTATGAAATTTTGTCTTAATCACACTATGCATTTTTCTTCTTTAAACTTATTTTATTTTTGAGATTATAATAATTGTATAATTTCCTCCTTCCCTTCCGTTTTACCAAACCCTCCCCTATACATCTCCTTATACTTCTTTTAATTCATGACCTGTTTTGATTATTTATCATTGTTACACATATATGTCCAAATATGTATATGTAGATATTATATATACATTCCTAAATCTATAAACACAGCCTGCTCTGTCTGTATAATATACCTTATATGTATGCTCTCAGTGCTGACCATTTGGTATTGGATAACCAACTGGTGTGCTCTTCACAGAAGACAATTTCTATCACTCTCAGTATTCCCTAGTTGCCTGTAATTTCTTTGTGTACAAATGAGGTCTAATGGGCTTTCTGTGTTCTACTTTAGCAAGTCTCTTGTTGTGTCTTTACTTAACTAATGTTTAGCCCATCAGGTTGATGAGACAAAAAATAGGCAAGAGACCATTACAGAAAATCACAATAATCAAAATGCAAATTTATGGAATCTAATCCCAAAGAATAAATCTAGAAAACAACTATTGCACCTAAGACTAGGGGAACATTACAGAAGATGGGGAAGAAGGATTGTAAGAGCCAGAGGAGTGCAGACTGTTCTGAGATGTGTCTACTATGTATTTCTTACATAAATTGACCTCAACAATATCAAAGACTCCGCCTTCCACCTTTATGCTAGTAAACTGTGTATTCATTTATGTCACCTATCTTTTTTGAACTTTTGCCATCTATATTCCCAAATTGCTTGGCATCGCCTTGATATGGGACACAACTTAAAGCCATCAAAATGATACAAACAATACTTAAAACATCCCAGCAGAAGCAGACATACTTTGCCAGGCAATTGTAATAGCAAATGATACCACTATCCTTCAGAGAGCACAATCAATGGAACTGTGCTATTCATGTTACAAATCATCCCTCTCACATATGTCTATGTGGAGGCTGAAAAATGCAGGTCCGTTTTCAACTTGTCTGACTGTCAGAGAGTCTGGGGACTAACAGGCTAGATGGCACCTTCCAACTCAGGAGGTGATAGCCTGGCCCGTTTTGAAGTTAAGATAACTAAGTGCTATCCTGGCAATGGGTGGTCAGAATATGCAAATGTACTTCTGCTTCTTCCTGTATAACTATGAGGTCGCCTAAGGAAGGGCTGTCTTCAAGGTATATGACTCAGTGCATGTGATTTGGGGCACCATACTACCTAGACAACAAAATGCTAATACCGGGTTCTCAGAGTTGACTGTTTGAGTTAACCTTTGTATCATGTTAATGACATCTTTGTTACCTTCTCCCCCAGCTTTTGTTAGGTATAAACGCTATGGGAAAATAAATGTGGGCAATTTCAGGGCCAGAGTGATTCCTGAAATACCCTCCCGATAGTATCTTATGTTTTCTGTCTCATTATTTTTATGTGTCTTCATATAATTTTTCTATTCCCCTGCCCCTACCTTGGTGAGAGGTGATTTTGTAGAGGCTGGTCCTTGGCATGTCTATGCATTCATCACTTAGTTGATTAACTCCCAGCTCTTCTACCACTACAAAAATGCACACACTTACATAAAGCATCTGTATATTTCCTATGTATCTAAAAATTATGTCCATTGTATAATCAGCTATCATAGTCTTATAAATATTAATATTAAGAGTTTCTAAAAAGAGAATAGTGTGGTAGGCAAATGAGAACAACCCTATAGGCTAATAGATTTTAATGTTGGATCGCTGGGTAATGATACTATTTAAATTGATTACGATGCCTGACCTTGTTAAAATAGGTGTGGTCTTGTTAGAAAAAGAGAGTGACTAGAGATGGACTTTGAGGTTTCCAAAGACCCAAGTGAGGCCAAGTGACTAGCTCTTCCTGCTGCTCACAGTTCTGGATGTAGGACTCTCAGCTACTTCTCCAGTACCATATCTGCCTTCTTGCCACTACACTTCCCACAATGGTAATAATGGACTAACTTCTAAAACTATAAACAAAGAGCAATTAAATATTTTCTTTTATAAGAGTTGTCACGGTCATGAGATCTCTTCACAGCATTAGAACACTTACTAAGGCTACTAGTATGAAAATATGATGAGAAGCCAATTAATCTATTTATATTATAAAATTCAAATATTTGCAAGTTTTCATAATTTTAGGTGCTTTCTTTTTGTAAGTGATAATTATAAATAGACATGATTAATTTAATACAAGAAAGTGAAAAGTTTAAATTAGACAGCCAAAGGCAATATAAGCATTAATGTGTATGTGTTGTGAATATATTAACACACAGGAAGGGGTATCTATTTGATATTTTATTTCGATATGTTTATTTGCTGAATTCCAAAAATTTTATAAATACTTTCTCTTAATGTTAATAACAGAGTATATCTAAGAGATCTATGCTGAGTATAAATTGACTAGGATTAGAAACTTTACCATCCCACTGTGACATAGTTTTATTGAACACTAAGCTAGAACTATTCTTAGATGAAACACGTTACTTAGAGATCTCCTACACTAGGTCATTACCTACAACACTACGGCCTCACCTTAACAACCAGGTCACTCCATTATGTGTTTCTTGTCTTTGCATTGTGGATGAAAAAAAACATCTGATCTGTTATTTGGGGATGCAGGAAAAAAAATTCTTCAGTTATTTGAACCTGTAAATGGGTCAATGTTTTCTTTAAACCTACAGAAGCAATATGCTGTAGCAATGCAATGAGGAATGATCCCAAAATAGTGTTCCCCTTTTCTTTCCAAAAGCATCTCTCTATCACTTTGTTATTGAGATGGGGAAACTCATAGCAATAACAAAAATGACCTATCCTTGTTTTCTGTATTTAACATAGGTAAATGAAAATTTAATTTTTACATGGCACTGAGTATTTGACAACATATATCTTCAGGATTATTTTAAGTTTTCAAAGCTACTATATTCCTGAGATAGCTACTTTGTAACCACCATATGACACCAATATAACTTGATGAAAAATATCACATTCACTCTGAAGAAGTAGTTGGCATCATTTTGACATAACAGGTTGTTTGCCTGAATTCAACTTTATTTTACTGATCTAAGCATGACAGGTTCTTGTGTGTTCAGATGGCCTGCAATACATAATTAGAGGGAAGATTTTATGACAACCAGAAACTTACTTAAATATGTTTCTATTTTATATCATGAGTTTAAAAATTGCTTCAGCACAAGATCTTTATACAGATCACCCTAGTTCACCCTTCTTTCCAAATTTTTTTGCAAGGTCAATTGCGATCTTTTTGTTAATATCTAAGTGATAAGAACTTAATCTATTCTGGCTTTGCTGCCTGTATCATGTGATAAATTGAGACTTCCCTCTTATAATTGAAGCTGACTGGGTGCTTCGGTTCCTTTCTCCATGGCCACCACTTCTCTATCTTTAATTTTTCGAAGTAGGGCTCCATTGTATAACAGCCCTGATTCTCTCGCTGTCCCAGAACTTGCTTTGCAGACCAGGGTGCTCTCAAACTCACAGAAATATGCATGCTTCTGCCTCCTTAGTACTGAGGCTAAAGGTGTGCACTACTAAAGGCATGTACTTTCATGCCTGGCTAAACTTTGGTTTGTTTAACAATAACATTTTCTTGAGTCTTTTGTGATAGTTCTGGTTGTATGCAAATTTGCTAATCTTTTTTAGCCTCTTTTGACTTTGGTTTTTCCACAGTCTCAGTCATCTGTGATCTCTTCCAGCCTCCTACCATGACATGAAAGGTCCTTCTGTCTGTGTGTTGCTTTTATTGTTAATGAATAAAGAACTGCTTTGAGCCTATGGCAGGGAAGAACAGAACTAGGTGGGAAAAGCTAGGCTGTGTGCTGGGTGAAAGAGATCAGAGTCAGGGAGATGCCATGGAACCACCACCAGAGTCAGCCATGCCGAAACTCTGTTTGTAAGCCACTGGCTCATGACGATAATCAGATTAATGGAGATGGGTTAAATTAAGATGTAGGAGTTAGCCAATAAGAAGCTAGAGCTAATGGGCCAAGCAGTAATTTAAATAATGTGGTTTCTACGTGATTATTTAGGGTCTGAGCTAGTCTGCCAGCTGTAAATCAACAAGCCACTCTCTCCTTCTACACTTCCATAAGTTCTGAATAATAAATCAAATATAACACAAATTAAATTTATGATATAACACTTCAAACACAATACTATAAGTGATGGCACAGAGAAATTACCAATCAAAAGTGCTCCATGAGCAAAAGAAAAATTTACTGGGGATCAAACATCCAAGACCATTGGAGGAGTGGCAGGGGAGGGGAGAAGCAAAATGATAGAAAAGCAAGCTAATTTTATATAACAGTCAAGAGGTGGGGATCTGAGCAAGCTGTTCTGGATTGATATGGTAGTAGGTACCCTTGCCAGAGGTAATTGTCCTCAGGAAGAAGACTAACAAAGATTCTTGGAGGATTATGGGGGGTTCCTGAAGAATAGAAAGTGCCTTAAGAGATGTGTTATTCTAATAAACAGAAACCTTTACGTTTCTTTACCCAGTAACAGTCCTGTTTACCCAGGCCAAGTCCTTCAGACTAGGACACTGTAACAGGCACAACAAGTTTGGGAGAGGGGGTGGTGTGTACATGACAGCTATGTTTCTCCTATTTTATTTTAAAATAAATATTTTATTTAAATCCTATGCCCACACAAATACATGATATATATATATATACATATATATATATCAGGAAATGTATGCATATTTTACATATAAGAGCTGTTAAGTTTTTATTTAAGCCAAAACCAGAAAAAAATCATCTCAAAGTTAAGAATTACGTTTCCAAGCTCTTGATGAGTGGTTTTGTGCCTGCGTCTTATTGTGTCCCTGGGAACCTTGATCTTTTCTGGGATGAGAAGGTGGATCTGGGGAAAAGGGGAGCTGGTGGGGGCACAGGAAGGTATACAAGAAGAGAAAACTGTGTTCAGGACAGAGAAAAATAACTTTTTAAACATCCTTCCTGGGTCTCTTTGTCAGTAATCCACAAATGGTTCATAACTATTTTAATTCCAGACAATGTCGGTTAGCTTCACTTAATGCTTTTAAATATAATAAAAATTCTACAATCTACATTTCTCTGGGCTTGGCTTGTTTCATTCATTACTAGATCTTTGAGAGGTATCCATTTTCACATAAATACTGGTATTTATTATATTTAGATGGCTGTGTGAAACATTCTTGCATGAATATTTATAACATAGTTCTCCCATTGGTGAACATTTGCAATGTATAAGAGTCAGCGATTCTTATGCAAAATATTAGTACAATGCAAAGCATTTTTCAGCCTCTTTTTTTATCTCACAGATTCCCTGGGCCAGTATTGTGGGAGTCTTTCACAGATCTCTTATCACTCCAGGTTTCCCACATTACCAGGGAAAATGCTGTCTCAAGATCCAATGGAGACTGAAAGTTCCATAAATTAAGCTCTCATCCATGTCTGCGGATAGGTCTCGATTTTCCCAGCTGTTAGAGATTCTGATTACTTATCACATGATTTCTCCATAAGATTTTCAATGTATATCAGTTTTTTCTTCTTCTACAGATAAAAATAGATGAAGAGGCACAAGAATATTCAGATTTTGATTGTAATTTTAATGTTTTGATTTTTAAAATAGAGTTTTAATTCCTTGTGCCAACTTCTACCTATTTTATCAGTGGAGGGTGAATGCACACACAATTATTTTCATTTTAGATCAAAGTGTTAAAATACAGTGACAGCTTGAGTGAGCTGCTTGATTCCATGAGAATGCCTCTTCTACTTTCTTTCCTTAATGATCTGCTGATTTAGTGACCTTAAAGATATTTGTCATTCATTTCATTTGTGTTATGAAGTCACAGTTAACCAATGCTCCATGATCTATGCCCTATGACATGTAGTGAAGTAATTTTGTTCAACATTGAATTCTGATATTAGATAGTATGAGTCCCAAGAGGCAATCTAGAACGTCTGTAGAAAAATATCTCAAGGGTAACATTACATTCAGAGCAGGCCTGGAAAGTTGAAACTGTATTTATAAGCAGAATATAAAATATTAAAATTTATGTGTCTCATTTTTATTAAATGTTAGCAATTATCCTATAAATTTATTGTTACTATTTCTACCTAAATTTAGTTGACCATTCTTATGAAAGAACCAAGAGGGGTGCATCCACCCACTGAGACGGTGGGACTGATCTAATGGGAGATCACCAAGGCCAGTTGGACTGGAACTGATGGAGCATGTGATCAAACCAGACTCTCAGAATGTGGCTGACTGTGGAGGCTGACGGAGAAGCCAAGGACAATGGCACTGGGTTTTGATTCTACTCCGTGGACGGGCTTTGTGGGAGCCTAGTCTGTTTGGATGCTCATCTTCCTGGACCTGGGTGGGACAGGGAGGACCTTGGACTTCCCATAGGGTAGGGAAACCTGTCTGCTCCTTGGACTGGAGAGGGAGAGGGAGGGGGAGGGGAGGGAAATGGGAGGAGGGGAGGAGGTGGAAATTTTCAATAAAAAATAAATAAATACTCTGTTATTAAAATATTAATTTTACACATTAAAAATAAGCACTTAGTCTCTTTTCATTAGAATTTTCATAGTGTGCTATCAATACAATGAGTGGAGTTTGAAAGAATAACTTGTTTTGAATTGGTTAGTAACTAATATATCTTCAGGTTTGAGATACGATCTAATGTTCTGTAAATGCTATACAACATCATAAGAAAGTATAAGTTTAGGCCCTACAAGTTGACTTTATGCTTAAAGCAAATCCCATTCCCCAGACCCACATAGTATAAGGACAGAAATGACTCCCAAATGTTGTACTTGACGTCCATATTCACATTGTGGCGTTTGTGCCCCAACCCCTTCACACAATTTAAAAAAATATATAAAAATTAAATAAATGTTAAATTACAAATATATACATTTAAATTGAACATAACAAACACTTAAAACAATTTTCTTTGTTCTGTAGCTCACGGCAGTTTAATTTTATGCACATGATCTATTTTCTGTTCTGTATTTGAAAAATTCATTGTAAGCAACAGACTTTATTTGTATTTGGTTATATTGGCCCCTATATAAAGTTAAAGTTTGGAAAATCTGTGAATAAAACTGATTGATAGTAGGCAGATAAGTTGCATAGGTTAATGACATATTTTAATGTTCCAATTGGGTGATTTTGCACATCTTCAAAATACCTCACCCCAGTTGAAGTGACATGCTGCTAGAAGCAAGCTGACAAGGGAAACAAAATGAGGCTATTCTGGTTAGAGCACAGTTTGTCTCAGGACAGAAAATATAAGAGAAATGTATGATAACATCACTTAGCATTTGAATGTCTCATTATTTTTCTTAACTAATGATTCTGAATAAAGGCATATAGAAATAGTAAATGGAACAAATCTTGATAAGGTTTGCTCTTCTTTCACAAAATTTCACTGTATCACAATAATGAAGTATTTAAATGAAGTCAGGAAATATTATCATGATAAAGCATCTATTCCTTTAAGTTTAAATATGAAACTAAATATTCTTTAGGGCTTGCTAACATGTCTCTCTGCTTGACTTAAACAACCTAAAGAATCATTTCTACATGCTCAGAAGCAGAATTTTTGTTCCATGGCACATTTGCAATAACTTCATCATTACCCACACAATGAGAAATCAGAGATGTGGCAGAAATTTAAAGATGATTCCATAGAATTTTGATTGAAATTGAAATGCACACAAACACACACAAATTTTTGTTTCTCTGTATCTAAAAGTTTCCAAATCACAGATGGACTAATTCTAGCTTTGGATGTTCGTAGGCAATTAATTTTATTGTTCAGTATATTTTTATAGCTTTAAATTATCTAAAGAGATTGATCAAATACCTGCTTTATAGTAATGATTTATTATTGATTGGAAAAAGTATATTGATGAAAGAAATGAAAATAAGAACTCTCTTCCCTGTGTTGTTGGTTCTACATTTTTGGGGAGCCTGCTACCTGACTCCCAAATAAATCCTTGCAGAGGCTTATTATTACTTTTAAATGGCCCGTCTTAGATCTACTTATTTCTTATTAGCTTTTTAAAACTTAAATTATCACTGATTGCCTTTCGTCTCTGGGCATTTTTCTTCTATTACTTCTATATATCTTACTTTCACTGTGACTCAGTGGCTGCCTGGGTGCTAGGTGACTGGGCATCTAGTCCCTGGCACCTTGCTCTCCTTGTTTCTTCCTTTCAAGCTCCTTGATAGCTCTCTCCTTTTCTCTCTTGTTCCTTCTTATCCTCTCTACCTGCCAGCCCCACGTATTCTTTCTCCAGCCTCATTATTGACTATTCTGCTCTTTATTAGACTGTCAGATGTTTTACACAGCTTCACAAAGTTAAACAAATGCAGCATAAGCAAAAATAACACATTTTTACATCATTAAACAAATGTAACACACCTTAAAATGATATTCTACAACACTTTCTGATAATAAAGCCTGGAACACTTACACAATGACTTTTGCCTAGTGAGGACTTCAGGCTCCAAAACCACAGAGAAACCCTGTCTCGAAAAACAAAACAAATAAATAAATAAATAACCTCATTTTCAAAACTTGTCATAAACAAAATGTGGTTTTTGGATCAGAGGGTTATTAATAAGACCTAGAGGCTTGATTGAAAATGAAGAAAGACACTGTTCCTATAATGAAGAATTCTAATATGAAAAATGAGATTGCCTGGTTACTCATATACACATTATAATTTGAGAAAAAGTCATAAATGTCTTCTTATTATATATTTCAGTCCTTGAAATTTCTCAATATTGGCTATACACTCAGTCTTTTTTATTATTTTCTGTTTAGATACAATTTATATCTACTTAAGTGCATAGACTTAAAGTGAACAATTTAATCACTTTTGATAAATGGTTAATCAACCATATTACCAACATCATGAAAGTTTTTAATATTCTTGTTAACTGACACAAATTCTTTGAACTTCAGGTAAACTTTTCTATGGTTTGTATCAATAAAAACTCATTTTGAATATGCTGTATCATTATAAAATTGAGATAGTATGATATATGTTAATTTTGTTAGTTTTTTTTAATCCAACATAAATATTTTTTTGATTTCCTCATGTTGTTAGATATTTGAGCATTGGTTAGCTTCCATTGCACAGCACTCTTCTGTTATATAAATATAACACCATTTGTTTGCCCGTTCAGACTTTTGTGGTGTATTTAGGCTTTTCACAGTTACTGGCTGCCATAAATATTCTTGACTAGTAAGCTCTACTAACATATGTTTTTGTTTCTCTTAGGTACACACCTAGAAATAGAATTATTTTGTAAGTATAGATGCAGTATAAATATTTCCAGTGTGCTATTATAAAAATATTAAAACACAGAGAAAATTAGAATGAACCAGGATCTTCTAGAATTTGGTACTAATATTTGATTATAGTTCATTTGTTACACATTAATCAATTTGGCTACTTTTTGTTTATGGTTCTATCTAGGTATTTTATAAACTACAGAGATAATTATAATTCCTTTTTAATACTTCAATGAGCTTGTAACTAATATCTTAGTTAATGTTCTATTGTTATCAAAAAACACCATGACCACAGCAACTCTTATAAAGGAAAACATTTAATTGAGACTGACTTACAGATCAGAGGTTTTAGTACATTATCATCATGGTGGGAAGCATGGCAGCATACAGGCACACATGGCACTGGGTAGCTGAGAGTTCTTCATCTTAATCAGCAGGAAGAAACCTGAGCCACTGGGCCTGTATTGGGTTTCTGAAATCTCAAAGACTACACCCAGTGACTCACTTCCTCCAAAAAACCCAAAGCTACTCCAACAAGGACATACATCCTAATGGTGCCTCTGTATATGAGTAAATGGGAGTGATTTTACTCAAACCAACAAATTCTACTCCGTGGCCCCTACTCCAGGTTTATAGCTCTATCTTATGACAGAACTAAATCAGACCAACATCAATAGTCCCTATCTTAGTTAGGGTTTCTATTGCTGGAAAGAGAAACCATGACCATGGCAGCCTGTATAAAGGAAAAGGTGTAATTGGGGTACCTCTCTTGCAGTTCAGACCTTTAGTCCATTTTTGTCATGGAGGGACATGCAGGTAGATAGGTTGCTGGAGAAGCAGCTATAGTTAATACATCTTGATCTACAGACAAAAGAATGTGAGACACTGGGCATATTTTGAGCATACATGATACCTTGAACCCTTACTGGACAGTGACAAAATTCTTCCAATAAGGCTATACCTGTTCCAACAAAGTCACATATCCTAATAGTGCCACTCTCTATGAGTTTGTCTGTAATGTGATAGATATTCTTGGCTATCAACTTGATTTTATGCAGAATGAGCTGCATTCAGTACATGGAGGGCACATTTGTGATCCAATTTTGAGGCAGAAAGACAGCATGCCTTGATCCCGATACAGAGGTTTAGATAGGACTCTTGAGATGGGAAGACACATGCTTTGAATCCAGATGTTGCGGTGGGAACACCTTTAGATTAAAGGCACATCTTTAATCTAGGTAAAAACCTGCTGGAAGCCTATAAAAGGAACTGGAAAAAGGAAGGTTTTGTTTATTCTTCATCTGCTTGCCCTCGTCTAGTCAGCACATCTACTCCTTTACTGGCTTTGGAGTCCACTTCCTCAGGATTTCAGTATATACAGAAGACCTAAGACAATCATTCTCATGGGACTGAGCAGCTACTGGATTCTTGAACTTTCCATTCACAGCTAACCATTGTTTGACTGCAGCTTGCTATTTATTCCATATATTATATATATATATATAATAGTAAAGGAATACTGGACAGCAATAAGGCCAAAAACCAGCAGGGTAAACTTCAAACACTGCATCTCCGTGCCTGGTGTCAAAGCACTCTTTAGATCTGCAACTCACTTCAACTTTGCTGACTGCAACACACCTCTTTCTGCTGCACTGATGCCAGCCCTTGTTATCACCTCCCTTTGCATATATTCCATTACTCTGGCACCACCACTGTCCTGGGATCTCCAAAGCATTTCCTGCTTTGTTATACCCAGATCACGAAATCCCCCCAAAAAACCAACTAGGAGACTGAATCATATGTGTAGACGCAAAAAGCCTTTATTCTTACACAAGTTCACTAACTCGGACTCTGTGTGTTCAACATATTGGCATGATTAGAGAGCCCTGAGCTCAGTTGGAATTGGGTTTTTATAATAGCAAAGGTAGGGGTGAGGGATTTCTAAGGTCTGAACTCCTGATTGCCTAACATTTTTCTAGGGGTGTCCTGGTGAAAAGTGATAAGCATGTGATGGCCAGTGATCCTGTCTAAAATGATTGGACAATTAAGAATTTCCTTTAGATGGTTTGTTCCTGTGTTGTGCCTGAGTAGTCTGTGCTCTTTCTTGAAATCAGGTCGTGTGTTAGGGTAAACTACTAAGACTCAGACTATTTAGCTTGTCATGGCATAGTTTCACCTTCACAGCTTCACTCAGTGGCCTCTCTAAGCCTCCAGACTGACACTTGCCTAGCCACTGCTCTTTTCCTTAGTAACAGAGGGAGATTCTATAACTTCTCTCTTGTGTTCCTGATTCTAAAGCCAGAACCACATGGCCGAAGCTACTAAATTCTGCTTGCTTGAACTGGAACATGGTCCCTCATACATATATTTTTCATCAGCTTTCTGTTTTCAGTGGTTTCCTTCATTGCCTAAAGTTGGCTGTCCTGGAACTTGTTTTGTAGACTAAGCTGGCCTGGAACACAGCAACCCCCAACTCTTGCCTTCTAAGTCTTTTTTTAAATTCCTTTTCACAAGTTTAGAGCTTAGCTAGGTGGGGTCTTGCTCCGAGGTCACTACTCCCTTTATTCTTCATTCCACTTATCATTAGACTGTTTACACTCCATGCCCCCTTTCTTGTCAAACTGTACATTTTGTATTTTTTTTTTAGATAAGGGCAGAAAACAGCCACATTCTGTGCCAAAATAACATCACACAAATGGTTTCTAGGCCACGTCGTTAAATTCTTCTTCTCTGACACGTCTTGAGTTGGATCCCTACAGCTCAAATCACCCTCAGCACCTCTGTTTTCCATGCTCCTACAGTAAAGCTCTTTAACTATAACTTCATCTATCCAACTGCTTTTCTATTCCGAAGTCCCAAAGTCTGCATTCCTCCAAACGAAAGCACGTTCAAGACTATCACAACAATAGCCTACTCCGTGGTACCATCTTCTTTCTCTCTTAGTTAATACTTCATTGCTCTGAAGAGATACATGACCATGGCAGCTCTCATAAAGAAAAATATCAATTAGGCTGGTTTATACTTCAGAGGTTCAGTCTAATATCATCAGGGCAGGAAGTATGACAGCATTCAGGCTGACAAGGTGCTGGAGAAGTAGCTGAGAATTCTACATCTGGACTGGCAGGCAGCAGGAAAGGAGATTTTGAGCTTCTTAACACCTCAAAAACCACTTACAGCGATACACTTTCTCCAACAAAACCACATCTCCTGAGAGTGTCACTCCCTCTATTTTCATTCAAACTGTTATAGCTAGCAAATACAGTCATTTTTTTTTTTTTTTTTGTTTTTCAGGACAGAGTTTCTTCCTGTAGCCCTGGATCTAGCTTGAAAAACCAGGCTAGCCTTGAGCTCCTGCTTTCTGAGTGCTAAGACTGAAGGCATGAACCACCACCAACATACTGCAAATCGTATCTTTTTTTTTTTTGGATTTTCGAGACAGGGTTTCTCTGTGGTTTTGGAGCCTGTCCTGGAACAAGCTCTTGTAGACCAGGCTGGTCTCGAACTCACAGAGATCCGCCTGCCTCTGCCTCCCGAGTGCTGGGATTAAAGGCGTGCGCCACCACCGCCCGGCTTGCAAATCATATCTTTACATATACATTTTATTATGAAATAAAATGGACACAAAAGAAAATGAATACATCAGTACTGGTAGATATAAACATTTATTTCTTTAAGTTAATTTTTCCTTACTGAGCATTTGTATTATTTAGAAAATCTCTTTATGCTTTTATTCTCTCAAGTCCTTTTTGAGTCCATTTTGGAAGCAAAATGTTCTAGGGATTTTTCTCCAACAGTCAGATATTTTGGCTGGAAAGACCCATATAAGATGACAGATTATTTATACAACTGTTTTTGTCAATTTCTATCTTTCCTATTATTCCATTTACCTCAAAATTGCTCAATTTCATTACATTGGTTAGTAATAGCTCCCTTTTCATGGTTGAAGAATGTTTTGTTATATAGCCAAATTGTAAATTGGCTTAGCCTTTTAGCTACTAAGGAAAACCTGGGATGGACCCTTTCCTGATTATCTTTAAAAAATAAATCAAAGTATAAACTCATTGAGACTTTCAGGATTATGATTTTTACATTATTTTATTTTCATTTTTCTTCATGGTATATCTAGAAGTGGAATAATTTTGAGACTAAAGTGAGTGTATGTTTGTTTCTGCCAGAACTTGTTCTAAAATGATGCGTTCTTCCTAACATTTGGTGTTGTCAGTCGGCTTTATTTTAGTCATGCGTGTAGGAGTGTAGCTATGTAACACTGTAGTTTCCATTTTCATTATCCTGATGATTCATGATATAGAGAATTTCTTATGGGTATACTGACTATTCATACATTCTGTGTGAGGCGGTGAAACGAATATATTTCATTTGAAAACCTGGGTTCATTTTGATGGCTTATTTTCTAGTTATGTGAAAAACATTTGTATGAGTGTGTGTGTATGTGTGTGTGTCTGGGTTCATATTCTTACCAAATACACAGTCTAGAAGTTATTTGTATCAATCACCCACTTATTCTGTTTAGACTGTCTTTCATTAGTAATTTAAAATTTATTTAACATAATTAAGGCTTTGATTTACATGCCTTGCAGTCAGAAGACACTGTTTTTATATTTTTTGTTTTGTTTTATTTTTCAAGACAGTATCTTATATAGCTTTGGTTGTCCTCCAATTATTTATGCAGTGGGGGTAGATCCTTAACTCATTCCTTCTGGCCCTACTTGCCAAGTTTTGGATTACATTCTTATAGTAGTACTATGCCTGACAGACTTAAAGACTATAGACTGTCTTCATACTTTGCTCTCTGATCTATGGCACCTGATCTTCAGTATGAGGAAAATTTAATTTTGTTCCAAATAATTATCAAATTTTGGAGGGAACAATTTTCAGAAAATTGGTGCATCTTCCTTTTGAAGTGCTTTGATTTTTGTGCTAAAAGTATCTGCTGAAATAAGTCCTGAACAAGAAGGACAGCAATAAGCATGCTAATGTGGAACTAGGAAATCTTCTGGACCCTCAGTCCTAGACAAAAAACTACATGCAAGTAAGGAATGCTGAGAGCAAGAAAAACAGTCATCCTGAGGAAAGGCTACCCAATTTGTTATCCAATGCCAAGTGGTCAGTCCTGAAATCATATACATACAAGATTGTATAGATTGATATACGGGAATTATATATTTAGGAATATATACATATATATTTATATGTCTGTATATATATATATGTGTGTGTGTGTGTGTTTGTAATATTACCAGATATAGGTAGTCAACATGCTCAGTCCATATATACTATTTAGGTATATATTACTAAGTATATGATATATAACAAAAGTATTTATACTTATATACACATATCTGTAACTACTTAAATAAATAAATCTTCTAAATATAAAAGATAGCAAATGGAGGGTTATATGGGAAGGGATAGAGGGAGGAAAAAGAAAGAAGAATATTCTAATGATATTTTATTTTCAAAGAAGATTTTAAAAATCAATGGACCACATATATGCACTGCCTTACTCTATTAAATTTATAAATATTTTAAATTTTTCAATAATGTTAATAGCATAGCAAACATAGCTAAACTGCTTATAATGTAAGAACCAGAAAGCAACATAGAGACTCTTCCTATAGCATTTTAATTTATCTTAATACATGCACTTGTGCTAGGTATCATTTTAAGTTCATTTTATTAAAAATAGTGAATTTATGAAATCAGCATGTACAAAGCCACAGATCCCTCGTTTGTCTTTGTATAATTTTCTCAAAGTAGTATGCTTATATAGAAATTTTAAGACATATTCCTTTATGAAATATGAATTCTCAAAACTAAATTTTTATCAAATGGCCCCCCAAAATATTATAAATGTATTCATATATATTATATATATATCATTCAAATTGAAATACTCTTTTTATTTTATTAAAAAAACTATCTTTATTTCATTTTACATACCAATCCCAATTCCCACTTCCTCCTCTCCTCCTGTTCCCTTCACCTTTCTACCCCAACCCCCATCCACGCCTCAGAAAGGGCAAGGAACATTGCTTTGAATAGGATGAAGGCACTTCCTACTATATCTAGCCTGAACAAGGAATCCTTTCCAAGAAATTGGGTTCCAAAAAGCAAGTACAAACAGTAGGGATAAATCTTGGTCCCCCTGTCAGTGGCCCCACAGTCTGCTTCAGCCATACAACTGTTACCCATATTTTGAAGGCATAGTTTGGTCCTATACTGAATCCCTCACGGTCAGGCCAGAGTTGGAAGGCTCCCTTTAACTCAGGTAAGCTGTATTAATGGATATTCCCGTCATGGTCTTGGCCTCTTTGCTCATATTCTCGCTCCTCCCACTCTTTGACTGGACATTTGGAGGTCAGCCCAGTGCTCCACTGTGGATCTCTGCCTCTGCTTCGATTAGTTGCTAGATGAAGGTTCCTTTGTGACATTTAAGATAGTCATTAATCTGGCTACAGGGCAAGGCCAGTTGGAGCATTACTATTGCTTAGGGTTTTTGGTGGGTCATCTATGTGAATTCCTGGTAATTTCTCTAGTGCCAGGTTTCTTGCTAGCCCCATAATGACTCCCTCAATCAAGATAACTCTTTCCTTGCTCTCCATCTTTGTCCTTTTCCCATCTTGACCACCCTTAGTTCTACAACCCGCTCCACTTCTCCCCTCCTCCTCCCCTTCTGTCCTCCCTTCTCTCCCCACCTCCATGCTTGCAATTTTCTCAGAAGATCTTCTCTATTTTCCTCTGATCTCATTAACTAAAAATACAATTACTTATAGTTTGGTATTATGTGTATTTATTATATTCATTATCTTGATAATCTTCACGGATAATCAAAACAACTAAACAAGTGAAAAACAGTTTCTTTTGAAATCTGTGATTTTTCAGATAATGTAGCAATTATCTTGATTGTGAAATTAAAGACAGGTAATCATGATCAAACAATGCAAATATTTAAAAAACTGACATACATAAGAGCTAGTTATTCTCCTTCCATTTTCTACTTTTAATGTTAGTAATACAGGAATTCTGTAATTGTGTATATACATGCTATGCTTACTGTTCTTACAATCATGAAATATTTATCAAAGGACACTTAACAACTAGTGTTTATTATTTTTATTTTGTTTGATTAATTTTTTATGGTACTAGGAACATAGTTACTTGAGAACAAGGATTTCATTCATGTTTAGTATGGTCTCTTCTAACTTACATCCCTAGAACTCAATGAATTTGTTTTTGATCAATGAAATCATTGTGTCTCAAAAAAGTTAACACACTCTATTCAGAGTTATAAAATTAATAGTAATGAATGGGAATTCAGATCTAAATAACTTCTTCAGCTTGAGATGAAAAATGTAAGAACACATCTACTTTAAATACATGGCTAATTTGAAGGACTTATTTATAAGTACTTTCAAAATAAACTCTTTAAATTAGTTGTGTCACTATATGTCTCTATGTCTGTTGTGGGTTTCTTCATCATGTTTGCATTTTTTCAATAAACATATCTTATTTGTAATAGTTACTTGATGTTATATTTTGTAATAAGGAGATCAGGCATCTTAAGTTTTTCTATTTCTTCCAATATTTTTGGTTTGTTTTCATTTCTATAGGATTCTAATCACCTTGTATTATTTTATTTTCCTAGAAAAGAGCTTCATAATGCTTTTGTCTAGCAAAAGGAAGAAGAGAGGGTTAAGATTGATAAAGAAATTATGTATTGAAGTCATGGCAAACAAAAACAAGATTTTAAACTTAGAAACAAATTTCATAATTAAGTGCCGTTGTTTGCTTCTGGGTGAGGAAACTTTTGTTTCCTCCTATGGAGTGTAAATCAATAGGTCGACCACACTCTAGGGTAAGCCCTATGCTCTAGAGGACTTGGTCAAGAAAATGGACTCCATTGATTTTGTTTGATTGTTTAATTTGTAACGATTTTTGTTTGTTTTCTTGTTTTGAGAGAAAAAATACTAGTGCTGGGTATATTCTTAAGATGGGCCTCTGCACCTACTCAAATAATTCCAATCAGACCAAAATAGACCGAATAAAAGATGCCTATGTTTAATACAGTGCTCCCAGGTGGCCAGGAGTATGGTGAGGGGAAGAAAGGGGAGAGACTATGCAAAACCCAAGAGCATGTTTTCCTTCTCTGGGCGGCAGCCTAAATAGCCTGTGGGAGTGGTCCATTGCTTGGCGGGCTTTTCCAAAGGTGGAATCTAGACCAAGACATCTCCAGGGGGAGGGGCTTCCGGAATTGGATGCTAGGTATTACATTCCAGACTCTTTGTATAAGGGGTGACAGGGAGCTGAGGTGATTCTTATGGCCAACATTTTAGGCTCTCTTTGAATAAAGGGCATCGGCTCAAGTCTAGCTACTTCCTACAGGCATGGGACAATGTGGGAGAGGGGGGAGCTGGGAGTTGGTGGGCTTACACTCAGCGAGAGGTGTGGCTGGAGCAGCATCTGGTTTAATGTCATCCTGAAGTCCCCAGACAGCTGCTTTTTGATGTAGATGAGAAGGCAGGTGGCTAGGAGAAAAAGTATTGTTATTATTGGCCCTATAAAATGAAGCTAGCCATGGGAAGTCATTAATTGCCACAAAGAATGAGACAGAGAAGTACCTTAGTTGTACAGGTGAGGCTCAGGTGCATAATCGGGACATAATAGCAGATGCAACCAGATTTTAGTTGGTAGGTGTCCTTGATCCAGGAGAGTTAGTACCAATGGTGAAGTTTCAGATGCTGGTGCAGGTTTTGACATTTTCTGGGGGAGTACTTTGTCTTGGTCCAGACAGTAAAAGTAACCTGTAAAATATGTTTGAAATTTCATGGGGTTAAAACGGGCTCTGGAGGCTATTAGTCTTTATCAGACCAGATTTTTTTGATAACTCCATAGAACTTTTTCTTGGAAGCTGTAGGTATCTGTAAAAGAACTGGAACAGATTTACATCTTGGTGGCATAGCAAAAAGCTATTGATTTTGGTTAAAGGACAATTAAAGGGAATTGGGAACTCTGGCTTTTTAGGATATACCTGAAACCTGTTAGTCCTGGACTATGAAGCCTGTTAAAGAGACACACCTCTCTGTATTTTAGCAGGAAACTTCACAAATAAAGTAATGAGCTACCAGTACCGTAAGTAATCAAATGCCATTAGACAGACAATTTTAAGATACAAGTAAAACCTGTTAATTCTGAACTATAAAGCCTGTAAAAGAGGCATAGCTGCTTGTATTTTAGCAGGAAATTTAACAAATGAAGTAATGAGCTACCAGTAGTACCTTAAGTCATCAAATGCCATTAGTTAGCTCTGGAAGGGATAAATGAGCAGAAATGAGATAGGTTTTTTTTTCTTTTTTTTTTCTCTTTTTTTTTTCTATGCAGCCAATTCTGAGTCTCTCCTAGTCCTTGAAAAAGATCAGCCTAGAAGCAGTGCTTGCCACAGGGTGGAGGGGCGGGGTGGTGGTATTTTGTCTACCTGTCTCTGCAGGATGAGAACATTGATTACCCGGGTGGCATCCAGGAAGCTGAATAGGTAGAAGGCCACTTTTTTCTGTGGGGGTGGCTTTGCCAAACCCAAAGGCAAGCCTGGAGGTGGAAGGTCTTCTGTAACCACGCATCTTCTTGGAGAAGCAAAAGGTGCTGCGGGAGCTGGTGTGCCTCTGTGTTAGAAGCTCTTTTGTTAAATGATCTGTAAAGGCACTTGAGAATTGGGTGCCATTCCTTTTTATTTAAACTGGCTGTATAAGCTAAATTTAGACACGTTACCATTTACCAATGCTAGTAAATGTAAGAAGATTAAAAGAAGTATTTTAATAAGAATACTAGCACACGTGGGGACTCTTACCCAAGATGGTGGTGGGCTCAAAATGGCGGTTACCCACGTGTTTGTATTTTTCCTGAGCTGTTTCAGTCTGGAGTTATCTTAAAACAAGCACACCTGCACACAGAAACATAAATCCACACACACACAGACATTATGTGGCCACATCATTCTAACCAACAGACAAATAAAACACTTCTAGAAACCTATGTCAGCTGACCAACTTAAAATCCAGCATAGTTAGGAGGCAGAAGCCAGGAGAGTGGAAGGACAGGGGAAACAGATTTTTTTAAAATCCCAGAATGAGATAAAAAGCAAACAGCTTAGAGAAGCAGGGAGGGGGAAGGGGAGAAGGGGAACAGGGGCTAGGACAGGTTTTTTTAGAAACCATGGGCTTTTGTAGCTTTGTTTACTTTACATTAGATGTTAGAGAGTCCCAATTTAAAAGAATTTTTGTAAAAGGCCTCCCAAGGGCATTTGAGTAATTGGTTTTGAATTGAAGAAACTCATCTAGAAGCCCAAGCCTATTTGTACTCAAGTCTATCACAGTGCATCCTCTGGGACAACTCTTGAACCAAAACAGGGTTTTGAAATGAGAAATGAGTGATGGACACCTCCAAACACCCAAATCTCATCTCAGCTAAGCCCAGCTTAGTCACTTGGGTCAGGCTTCTGGTGAGGCCACGACTTCTTCGGAGAGCCCAAAAATCGACAAAGTAAACACAAATGAGTCCCCTAACCCGTCCTGCCATGTAGATCTCCCTATATTAGGTATGTTTCTTAAGACAAGCCTCTCCGACAATGCAAATGATTCCAATCAGACCAAATTAGACCAAATAAAAAATGCCCATATCTAATGCAGCACTCCCAGGTGGCTGGGGGCATGGCGAGGGGACAAGAGATGGGGGAGACCCCGCAAAACCTGAGTCCATGTGTTTCTTCTCTGAGCTGCAGCCTAAATAGCCTGTGGGAGTGGTCCACCCCTTGGCATGCTTTCTCAGAGGTGGAGTCTGGACCAAGGCAACTCCCAGGGGGAGGGGGCTTCCAAAGATGGGTGGCAGCAAGTTCAGTTTGGTGGCCGGGTATCTAGGAAGAAAGTACTATCTTCCACTCATATTCAGAGGGCTGAGTTCAGTCACATGCAGGCTAACCAGCTATCGGTCCAGAGTCAGTGAGCTCCCACTTTCAGGAGAAGGGGCAGGAAAAGGAACTGGGATTGGTATGCAAAATAAGAATGTTCACCTGAATGTAGTGTTCAGATATCTTTTAAAATTAAGAAAAATAAAAAAGAAGACAGAATGTGAAACTGAGGAAGGAAGGAATCAAGATAGGAAGGAAAATAAAAAAAAAGTGGGAGAGGGAAGGAGGGAGGGAAAAAGGGAAAAAAATAAAAAAAAGGTACAAAGAAGGGGCTAGAAAAGCAGGATGTGGGGATGACACAATCAAAATAAATTAAACATATGAAAATGCCACATGAAATCTATTATTTTGCATGACAATGTGTTATAATAAAAAAGTTAACTCAAAAATACTATACTTATGGAGCTCATTTCTATGTGCTGTACATGATTCTAAAGATTTCTATGATCTTCTGTATCTTAAAATTTATTTTCAGATAAAAGTAGACTAAAACATGGAATCCTTTTCTTTCTCATCATTAAGTAACAAATGGATTTTTTTCCTGAGGTTGTCTGCACAGATGTCAATATGATCATTCATTGTCTCTATTTTTGTCCTATATGAATGATTTCTTTATCATATATTATGTCAGTCATATAAAATAATTAGGATGATAAGCAATACTCCTTAAGCATTTAAATTAATATTTCAAGTGATTTGTATGTTTTCAATATTAAAATTTTACTTTCATTTAAAATAATATTTTCTACAATATTTATTTACTATAAATAATTTTGAAGATCAGAAAATTTTTTGCCATTTTAATTATAACCAGATATCATTTAAAATGATTACTTTATACTTTTATACTTTACAGATTTATTTATATTTTTTGAGGAAAGGAGAAAAAACTGTGAATTCGATTCAATAATTTTAATTTATTTACAAATGTACATTAAGAGAATGTTTTTGGAAAGATGTATCCATCTTTACTGTGTGGCTATGAATATTTTAATCAAATTGAAAATTCAACAATGTTACTACTTTATTCAATAACCTGAAAAGTTTATCTTTCATGCCATTTTTTTATTTTCAAAAAAGATTCAAATTAAGATATTGTCAAAATTGTCTGATCCTTCAGAAATATGTAGAAAGAAACACTTATAAATTATCACTTGATTATTCATTGTAAATTTTACTTATTTAGTCAGATTTTATGGAAGAAAGTTTGTGCTGAATTAATTTTCCATTAAATGAGTGATCGTATACATTAGTATCATTAAATCTTTGATTGCAACCCATTTTATACATTTTACATTTAATATGTTCATTTATCTTCTACTTCATTTATTTACCTATTTTTTGTAAAAACAATTTTCTAATATGCTTATTTAATTTTGAAATAATGAGCACTTGTTAAATTTTGTTCTCATTTAGAGTTGTTACTTTCAGAATTTTTCTTAAGTTAATATTTTTATTGATTCTAAGTATTTTGAAGTTAAGTGCTGATGAATTTTATGTGGTTATTTATTAATTTGCTATGTTATTCCTTTATCTTGCTCATTTTTCATCTTCCTCTAGTACTACTATGGTTTAATCTTACTTTTAGAATCAGGATTGCTTTTGCTTATGCTCAGAAGTTGTAAAATAGATATTTCTTCCAATCTATTTCATTTTAATAATCTTTTTAATTTGTAAACATAATTCTTTATTATTTATTAATTCTTTGGAAATTTTACACCATGCATGCCAGTACTGCCTACCTCCAAATCCTTCCATATCTGCCCCTCAGCCCTCTAGTATGCCCCCAAATGAATTAAAAACAAAAAAACCAAAAGTCCCCACCTCGCTCCTCCATTTTTCCAACACCTCTACAATGATCCTAGTGGTATTGCAGTGCTGTGATGTGTCTTATAGTATACCACTTTTTTCTAGTTTGCCAAACCCACAAAATGTTCATTGCAATGAGTCATTGCTGTGGTTCAAGGCCTTTGTTTTCTGATACACCATCATCTCTTGACTAGACCTTCATTCCAACTCCTCACCAAGTCCACATGATGCACAGCCCCTAGGCTGCATCCTGTGGTCATTTGGTGACTGCAGTCTATGCTGCCACTAGTTTCATGGTATTATTTGGGTCAGGGCTATATTTGGGGCAGTGACCCTATATCTGTCAAGGTTTGTGTTGATATACATGGTTACTGATATCATTGAAGGCAATATTGATGCCAGAATTCTTGGCTGTCACCTGTAGCTATGTTGGTGTTTGAAGACCTCACTACCATGGTGGTCAGGCCAATCCATGTTGCTTGTGCAGCCACAAAGACCGGTACCCAGGCTGCAGCCATGGGCTGTGTCTGGTTCTGTGGCCCAACAGTATTCAGTCTAGCTGAGGCCCATGCATGGCAATATTGCCACAGAGAGTCATGGGAACCAGTTGTGTTGGAAGTGCCATGCTGTACAAGACCTGTCTTTCACTGGACACTACAGAAGGAGAGCTCGTACCACTCGGCCCATGGGAGAGCTGCCCCCAGAACTTGGGAGAGATGATGACACCACACACCATAAGTGGAGTAGACCTGGCCCTGAAGGCATAGGCCTTGAGGCTCTGCATCTCACCTGAGTGGTTATCACAATGCCTGGGACCGACTAGCTCAGCTGACACCCAGACCCAAAACCTGGGCCTTGGACTGATCCACCTTAACAGCTGCACCATCTTTGACCTACTAGAGTGTGCAAAGGGACTGCTCCCGTATGACATTAGTTGCAGACTCTTCATGATTTAGGGCAATCATTTCAATTCTTAAAGTTATAATTACATCATTCCCCTTTCCCTTTGCTTTGTGCAATCTCTCATGTACACATCCTTGTTCTATCTCAAATTCAAGGAATTTTTCTTTAATTGTTTCTATATATAAACACATATATATCATCTTTATTGATTTAGGAATATATATGTATGTATATTTAGCATATATGTTTCCTCATTGTTTAGCATCTTCTTTTACTACAAACCTATATATTCTGTGTGCTCTCCCAGCTAAGGGAATATGTCTATTTTGTGCTTAAAGTTGCTAAAAAAATCAAACATTTAAATTTTTATTTATTATTTATTAATGTTTATTTCTGATACTGGATCTCATTACATAGCTAAGGTTTTCCATAAACTCAACAGCTATCCATCCTGTCTCAATACTCCCATTACCTGGGTTACATGCTAGGCATGTTCTATCATAGTTGCATAAATGTTCAAGTCACAACACAATTATTTATCCCATCTTAGCCTTGTACTGCTTACTCTGTCTTTAAAATATAGATGATCGCCGGGCAATAGTGGCCCACGCCTTTAATCCCAGCACTTGGGAGGCAGAGGCAGGTGGATCTCTGTGAGTTCGCGACCAGCCTGGTCTACAGAGCTAGTTCCAGGACAGGCTCCAAAGCCACAGAGAAACCCTGTCTTGAAAAACCAAAAATATATATATATATATATATATATATATATATATATATATATATGATCACTGGATTCTTTGACAAGTAAACTAACATTAATTCAAGTTTTTCTTTATCAATATCTACCTTCCTCAAATCACAAAGACCACTTTTATACAATATTTGGTTTGACAACTAAATTATATATGAGAAATGTTAAATGGATTAAAAAAGATTGCATATAAATATATGCATACATATAGCAAGACACATGCATATACATATTTAGGGCACTAATTTAGGAGAGAGGGACAAGCAGGGAGAATTGAAGGAAGGAAGAAGGATAAACATAATGTAGGTACAGCATTCATACATGAAGTCTTCAAAATTGGTAACTGTTTTAAAAAATAAACCTTCAGAAAAACCCAACTAATCCTCCCTAGCATTAAATTGGCTTGACTATTGTTTGAGATCTCAAATGTGGTGGCACATTAAAGAACAAATTTAGCTTTGTTCAACTAGAATTGTCCACAAGCAAGCACAAGTCATGATTTAAGTCAAGTTCATAGCTAGTATAGATTGTAATAGGCAAATCAGGATCTGAAAAGATTTGTGTCTTCATAAAAAAACAGAATGGGAGAGATCTGTGTGTGTGTGTTGGATAGAGAAGCAACGCTATTGCTCTGGAAGAAGAGAAACAACGCTATTGCTCTGGAAGAAGAGAAACACGCTATTGGTCTGGAAGAAGAGAAACAACGCTATTGCTCTGGAAGATAAGTCTGGATTTGCAGCGCTAGACATGGTATCCTGTGTTTCTACATCAGATAATAGAAACAAAAAGAGTTGTGTGGAAAAACTCAGCTGAAATTCTCTTTGTAAACACATGCACATTCATCTGCAAGACTCTAAAATTATAATACTCTTCTTTCATAGTGTTTTTTTCCCCCTGGATAATAGCAGGAAGGAACTTTTCTTCTTTAACTTTATTTTCTGAATGTAGAATAGAGTAGGCAAAGTACTCTGGAGCTCGGGGGAAAATAAGTTGAGGATCATCACTTCACCTCACACCATTGTGTTAGGAGTCATTTGTGATAGAAGCAACAGAAACAGGTCTTCCATTTATAAATACACAATGCTTGCACATTTCTTGTTAAAGTTAAATTAGTTATTCACAACAATATTTAAAAATAATATTTTGACAGGTTTTGTAAATGTAATACCCTGTGAACTGTTGAGAGTTTATTTCAATTTTCATAACTATTCTAATTAGAATTATTATAATGGAGCTAACTCCTGGAAGAATTAGAAGTGAAATCTTGCCAAAGCCGAATCAATCATGATTTTAACTTTAAGCCTGATAAAGTTCTCTTTAAAAATATATAACAAAGAGAATTTCATAGCTATTGGGCTGGAAATGAACTCTGACAGCAATGACATACAGCTTAAATTAAGAACAAGGTTTAATCATAATTAGCAGATTCCAGATTCGTTTCAAAGCTTTTTTTTTTTTGACTGCCTCAAAGAAAGAAGCATTGTGTGGTTGCTCTATTTTCCTATGCAGATTGCTTGCATGATTATTCTGCCCCTACTTTATTGGTTCCTTCAGTCACTGAACAATCAATAAAGGGCAAAAGCAAACCAAATGTTTTCACTAGGACTTATTTTTAGGGGAAAGGGTGTCTAGAAAACAATAGACAAAATAAATTTATATAAACTGTAGGGAAATTTCTATTTTAGCAAGGGAAGAAAATGCATGTAGTAGCACTTTCTCAATTAGTGATCAATGAAGGAGGAGCCAGGTATTGGGTTTTAAAAAACAAAGCAAAACAAAAACAAAACAAAAAACAACAACAACAACAAAAAAAAAACAGGCCAAGCAAACCAGGGAAGCAAGCCAGTAAGCAGCTCTCCTCTGAGACTTCCGTATCAGGTCCTGTCTCCAGAATCCTGCCCTATTGAGTTCCTGGCCTAACTTACTTCAGTGATGAAAAGCAAAGTTGAAATGTTGAAATGTATGCCAAACAAACCATTTTCTCCCCAACTTCTTTTCAGTCATGGTGTTTTGTCATAGCAACAGAAACCCTAACACAGACAAGTTGGTACCACAGTTGTTACAGACTTGACCATGTGTGGGGAGAATTGTGGATGTACATTGGACTTTGAGCTAAAAAAAATCATTGAGTATTGGAAGCTCAGTGAGGTCTTTTTTAGAAGCTTGGAAGTCAATGTTAAGAGTCATTCAGAAAATGGAGGGCTGGCTTGTGAAGTTTCAGAGGTAAATTTTAAAGAACAGCCAGAGGCATCCAGAAAGGTCTAGACTGAATTTGCCAAGAGAGGGGAGAAGTAATGGGGAGAATGGGAGAGGAAGCAAAGAGAAAAGGGTTAGCAAGTAGACCAAGAGAGGAGTTGTGGACCAAGAGGTCAAGAGAGGAGAAGAACCAAGACGTTAGGAGAACACATGGGAACTAAGAAGACACCTAGTCAAAATGGATGAGTTAAATAGGAATCAGAAGCTGGGGGAAGAAGTGAAGTCCAGACCCTGGTGGGAGAGGTTTAGGCTAGAGTGCAGGTGAGTAGTGTTGTGAAGATCCAAGGGTTTGCCCCAGGTTTTTTTGGGACCTGACAACCATTAGCCTTCTTACCATAAATTCAGCTTCTCCCCTCTCTTTGGAGATTATGGGATGAGAATAAAGCTTCCAGTCCTAAAACCAAATGGTTGACTCTCTAAGTAACACTACTCTATTGATTAGTTTTTTTCCTGATTTGGCACAAGGTAGGGTCATTTTGGAAGAGGGTAAGTCACCCTTACCAGGCAAATCTAGTATAAATTCTTTTTTTCATTTATTTTACAGCCTAACCTCAGTATCCCTTCCCTTCTCTCCTCCTGTTCCCTCCCACTGGACTCCCCTCTGTCACTCTATCTGTTATTCCTCCATGTTTGTTCAGAAAGGACAGAACTCCCATGTGTATCAACAAAACATGGCATTTCAAATTGATGTGGGACTAAGCTCCTCTCTTTGTATTAAATCTAAAAGAGGCAACACATTGTGGGGAATAGGTTCCCAAAAGCCATCTTAAGCATTAGGGACAGACCTAATCCCAATGCTCACAAATAGACTAATCTACACAATCTCGCATATATGCTGATATGTAGAGGGTCTAAGTGGGTCCCATGAAGGTTCCGTAGCTGACAATCCAGAGTCTGTAAGCTCTAAGAGCCCAGAATAGTTGTTTTACTGGTTTCCCTTGGGATCACCTTGACCTTCTCTGGCTCCTAGAATCCTTTCTCCCTCTTTTCAACAGGATTCCCAGAACTCAGACAAGTTCCTGGCTGTGGATCTGTGTATTGGTTGTCATCAGTCACTGGATGAAAGTTCTCTGATGATAATTAGGGTAGCAATCAATCTCATTACACAAGATGGCCAGTTCAGGCACCCTCTCCACTATTGCCAGGAGTCTTAACTGGGGTCATCCTTGTGTATTCCTTGGAGTTTCCCTGGTACCAGGTTTCTTCTGAACCTGAAATACCATCCCCATCAAGATCTCTTTCATTACCTTCTACCTCCATGCCACCCCAACCGGCTCAACACCTATCCCTAGTTGACCCAGGAGATTTCTCCTGTTTCCCAGTATAAGTTCTTAATTTTTGATTGGTGTGGGAGGTCTCAGTTCACTGCAGATTGTGCTGTATCTGGACTGTTATCCCTAGGTGTTATAAGAAAGCAGGATTAGACAGCCATGAAGAGAAAGCTAATAAGATAAGCACCATTCCTCTATTGCCTCAGCTTCTATTCCTGCCTCCAAGGACCTGCCTTGAATTCCTACCCTAACTTCTTCATTGGTAGACTATAAAGTAGAAGTAAAAGTGGACATAAATCCTCTATCTCCAAGTTGTTTTAACTCATGGTGCTTTATTGCAGCAATAGAAACATTAATCAGACAATCCCCCACCTAACCTATCTAGTTTTAGTCTCTCCCTAAGTAGTGCCCTTGTTCATTAAACAGAAATTCATAATTTTGGAAGTGCCATGGGTTGTAGGATATTTACGTCAGCAAATTGGACTAAAACAAAATTAATGTCTCACAATCCATAACCCGCAACAAGATATTGGGGTTCAACCCGAAGACCAGAAATGCAAAGCAGACAGCCATTGTCTCTTATCTTGACCTCAATCCGAGAATGGTGTTTCTGCCTCCAGGAAACCTGAGAAAGAGACTGTGAGTAAGAGCTGTTCTCTCCCATTTTATAATCCTCTGTAGTTCTGGGACTAAGGGCATGCACCACTACTATCTGGATTCTATGGCAAGCTAGTCCCAGAACTACGTGCTTTTGTTGTTTCAATCCTGAAAATTGTCATAGAAAAGCATATATTTATGCTCAAAACTTTTCAGAAATCTTTTCCTAAATAAAACTACCATGCAAAATTGGCCTAAAATTATTTTTTATTATGTCAAATGACATTTTAGATTTTACTACTGGAGAATCTCTGCCTTTGGCTATTGTTTAATTCTGTAAAATTACATTGAATGTAATGACTTTAATGAGAAAACTACAGTTAGTGATAAATTATTCTTTAATAAGTTCTCAACAAACATCTTTATTCCATTTTTTTCTTGCTGGCCACAGTCAGTCTCTTAGCCTGTATACTATTAAATTAGAAAAAATAATATTTTGATATGGCACTTAAAAGTAATTTGGCCATAATGTATTAAAAACACTGTTCTATTTAATGAACAATTATGATGATATACTCTCCATTAAAATAAAGATCAAGTATATAAATGTTTTCATAAATAAATATCTTATTAAATTAAAAAAAAGTAACAAATTAAGTAAATAGTAAAATTACTAGGGAATAAATTTCACAGTGATTTTTATGTAATAAAATTTGTATAGCATTAGGTTTTAATATAATTAAATGAACTTTCATATATGAACAGTAACTTTTTAATAAAAATGTTTCAAGTAAAATTCTGTCTTCTTGATTTATAAGAATGAAACACACTAACACAAAATACAAATATAATATAGAACCCATGGCAATAAACAATATAGTATGTTTTTATAGCAGTTTTAGTGTTTGGTTTACCAAACTTCAGCCAAGAAATAGTTACTAGGGATTGGTAAAAATCTACAGATTTGGAATTCAATATAAATAAATATAGTTTGCAACTTTTTTCTTCACTACAATACAAACACATTTTGCTCTGAATTTATTATAAAAGCATAGCCTCTTGTTTTAGTTCATTTCCCCTATGATACTGTAGACATAAATGAATAATCCATAGCTTGATTTCACACATTAAGGTTTCCCAGGATGCACTGGGAATAGAGCAAATGAAAAAAAATCAGGGCATTTGTAGCAAAGCTCCCTGAGGGCTCATTATCGGCAGTGCCATGAACCCATTACAAGCCTTCAGACAGAGAGCTCAGAAATGCATACTGTGGCATACCACATTCATTGAAATATAGCATAATGATTTTTCTAATGCTCTAATGTACATTAACCTTTCCTTTTAAAAAGCCATTACAATTATATTTCACATATAGACAAGAATTAATTTACAGTATTTTTAAGAGCAAAGCACATTTGCAAATAGGAAGATGCAAATATATAAATAATTGAAGCTTTTAAGGTCTTTTTATTCATGATAATGCCATAACACATTTTAGTCTCCAATTTCAAACTAATTTAATATAAGATTTTGTGTATTATTTTAAAAAGTATAAAGAAATGAAATTTTTATAATAACATTATCTTAGAAGTCATGCCTTTGTGAGTAAACTAAACTGTTAGCAATATAAAGAAATTAAATATAAAACAAAATCTTTATTCTTGTCCCTCTGACAAATAGCATGCAATGAAATTACAGTTTAGAAAGAAAATACAATAAGGAGACAAAGGTGAGAACACCAAAAGTGTGCTGCCTAAAAATTATAAGTATTATGGATATACATAGTCCCTTATGATTACTCAATTTAGCTTTAAAAACATTTTATCTGTGTGTACATATATACATGTATATTCAATTGCCACTGTAGAGCAGAAGGGGGCATCAATCAGATCTGCTGCTATAGGAGTTAGGTGTGGCTCTGATGGCCTGATATGATCTTGGGTGTTGGGAACAGATGTATGGTCTTTTGCAAGAGCAGCAAGTATCCTTTATCATAGAACCATCTCCAAACTATGTTATAATGTAGATCAGAAGAGTTACTTATTTGCACTATCAAATTAAGGTTTAGTATACTTAATAACAAATTCATGGATATCCTTTAATTAAATTAAGACATCCATAGAGACCAATAATGTAGTTATTATCAGAAAACACAGTACAAAATGTAATAGTCAACAAAATGCTAAGTCTACCTATAATCAAAAGTGAAATATCGATTATGGTTGATCTACATAAAGTGACTAAATGTGGGAGATGTGCAGATGAGACATGTACTGACTTCTGTAACTTTTGAGAGGTGTATACATACATACACATATGTGTATGCATAGTATATATGTCTGCGTAATAAATGCTATGTGTGTGCAGCTGACCACAGAGTCTATTAGAGTCATTGTCATATCCCTTGGAGCTAGACTTATTAATCGATGCTGAGATCCACATGGGTTCTCTGGAAAAAGAAAATATATTCGTATCCACTGAGCTATCCTTCTTTTGTTCTGATGGATGGTATCTATTTTGTAACTATAATTTAAGCATCTATAAATTCTATGCACCGTACCTAATTTTAAACCTATATAATCTTACACACTAACAAATATCTAGTAAAAAATATGTTAATTAAACTTATATAAATTTAAAATAACTTTGAACCTAAATACATAGTCTGTAATTTTTCATACCGTTGCCTAAACTGATTCTAAAAGCACTAGAATGGTGCACTGGTTTTACTGGCTTTCTGTTTAGTTTCAACTACTTATATTAAAAATTATACTTACAAATTATCATAACAATATATATGTTACAATAGTCATGAAAATAGTGATGGGAAAAACTGCATGTTTCATTTAACCAGAAAATTATTTGATATAAATCAGGATAATTTTAGGTTTTACAATTTAGATCATTTAAAAATGAAGTAGTTTATACAAGATAACTATTTTTGTCTGGTTCTGTTAAGAAGGTTAACATAGTTTTGATTCATAAAGGAAAACAGAGGGACATGCTAACAGATGCAGATTCATTGCCTAGAAGGTATTTTAAACATTATGAATCTCACACCATGGCAAATGTGTGAAGAAGTTTATTCAACACTGAAAACAGTCGTAGACATTTTGTCCCATAGTCTAGATCATCAGTTGAAAGCATATGGCAAGCTCACCATATATAACTAGAAAATATTTTTGAGTAAAAACTCCGAGGAAATATCTATAAATAAATGCAAGCATAACTTTTAAGAAAATAATAATCAGCGAGTAACATTGTGTTGGATATTTCTCCTCATTTCCATTCGTCATGCTCCATTTCTGGATTTTCCTTTGTGAGCAAAACTTTCTGGATACTCTTCTGAAGATCTTCATAAACTCTTGGGTCATGGAACAATCTTTTTGTACACTATGAATATGTATTACATCATTTGCTAATAAAATACTGATTGGCTGCTAACTGGGCAGGAAGAGATTCAGCATGAAAACCGGACTAGGAAAATTCCTAGGACTGGGTAGAGGAAGGGTGTAGTCAGAGAGTTGCTGGCAAGTGCTATGCTGAGAAAGGGTACGAAGGCCTGAGAGGAAACATAGGTAAAATGACAGGTTAGTTTAAGTATAAGAGTTAGCTAGTAACAAGCTAGCACTTATAATTCATATTCAGCCTCTGAATCGGCTATTTGGGACTGGGTGCTTGGGACAGGAAACATTCAATTACACATGACATTCTAACATGGGGCTGAAATTTCCACATAAAACCTTCTACGCTTAAAAGAGTATTATAAACACACACACAAAAAAAAAAAAAAACAGTCAAACTGGGCTTCTTGGTAACCCTGTTTTTTTCTGGTGGGCACTGTTTGCTGGCAGTGAGCAGAGGCACAGCTCCTTTGAGAGACGTCTTCTTGAATAAGCACTAGTGGAAAAAAAAAATACACACATGACTTTAAAGAGATCCGACTACCAAAACTTAAATGGGGTAGAATGCTACTCAGTGAGAGAATGGACTAAGAAACATCCCAAACATGGAGTGCTAAACATGGCTCTCGCCAGTACCTGCACCATGAATCTAGGCAATCAGGCAATAACGAATTGGGGCAGAGGCAGCCTCCAAAGCTGCTACTTTGGTCCTAACCATTCCACTTAGCAGATTAAAGATTCAGGCAGTGAAATAAAGATGGAGACATGCAGTAAATAGGGAGATTCAGATGAAAATAAACCTCTAAACAGTTTATATGTTAGAAAATATAGGATGACTTGGGAGAGAAAACAAATGTTTAGGAAAACTCCTTAAAACGAATAAAGTTTAAAAAATTACAATAAGCCATATAAAGATGGAAGAGATACAGAGAATCTGGATTATGTATATTATTGCATTGTCTTTGAAATGTTTGGCTGCTAAAAGTCCTTGGATTATGAAAACTGCTATATTAAACTATTAAACCAACCTGTATTTTTAAAAACTTATCTTGACTTTAAAATTTAAGTAAAAAGATATGTTACTTTAGAGGATAGGTTATACTTTTGTTTTCACAGAAAATGAGAGGCTGTGGATCATTATATATTAAGATCAGGTTTGATCAAGAAAGACCCCTTGAAAAATCTTTGATGGTGACCAATGGTCCATGTGATCCAGAATCCAGAACAGCTCCAGGCTTCTGACTGAAATGATCCCGTCTCACAAAATATTCGAGTCAGGACTTGACCATAATCCTAAATTTACTCAGGGTGCTCCAAAGATTATTATCATCCACAATCAACAGGAAATAATGTAGGGAATATTGATTATCTTGTTTGTTATTATTTACGGTGTGGTGGTTACAAATTGTTATTGATCATACTTTAAAAAAGGATAAACAAAGAGTTAAATTCAGAGATCTCTTTCTAAAACAAGAAATGGGGATATGATATAAAAATAATGGGGAAAATGGTAGATTATTGAATCTACTTTAAATAAAAAAAACAACTGTTAATCTCAAATATTTTACATTTCTGTGTATTTTAATTTATTGACAAAAATTTAATTTTGTTTCTGTTATGTTTTATATATGTATACATGTATACTCTTCTTCATGGTATTGTGTTCATACAGCTCATTTAAAAATGTAATATATAATTAAAAATAAAGGTTGTCATCTTTAGTAGCAAACTTACAGTCATATTAGTTATGTTTTAAGGTCATACAGAGGCATATTTCATATGGACAGGCAATTTTCAAACACTTCAAAGAACTACATAGTATGGCATTTAAAATGTTTTAATGACTTAAACTTTTCTCTACATGAGATGTGTCTGCTCCTGGAAGCATCAGTTACTTCAAAGAGGATGATGGGCATCAAACAACTCCATATGGAGTTTGTTTTCTTTTTGACAAAAGCTAATCATGGTAGCTAAGAAACTGCCCTTGCCACAGTTGCTGAAAGTTACTGTTCAAACTGGACCAGAAGGACTCAAGAAAGGTAACTGTTGAACTTTGTAGGTAGGAATATCCTTCAAAAGTACTTGCTTCCCAGGAAAGTCTGGCAGGTATGCTAGGCCTATACACCAAAACTGGATAATCCAGTGTTACAGACGAACTTTAGGTGACTGTCCAGGCAGTCAGATGTTCCTGTCATTAGGTAACATTTCATCCTTTTGATGTTGTTGATGGGGTTGAAAACTAAATAGTTACAGTTCTCCTTAATTATAATAGGAAGAAAATTAGATATGAAACTTTAAACTCGCCAGGCGATGGTGGCGCTCGCCTTTAATCCCAGCACTCGGGAGGTAGAGGCAGGCAGATCTCTGTGAGTTCGAGACCAGCCTGGTCTACAAGAGCTAATTCCAGGACAGGCTCCAAAGCCACAGAGAAACCCTGTCTCGAAAAACCAAAAAAAAAAAAAAAAAAAAAAAGAAACTTTAAACTCACCAAGATAAAATAGATAATAGAATATTTTCTCGAATTTTAGCAAATACAAATAGACTGGTATTGTAACCGTAATTCTTGCTTAACTGTTCTGTTATATACAATTTTATTATGTTAACAACTTCTTTATAATTAGACAAAAAGGAAAAATACCAAAAGGAGAACTATATTTTTGTACATTATGAATATTTTATTCTCATTTGCTAATAAAAACTGATTGGCAGGAAGAGATTGAGCATAACAGCCAGACTAGGAGAGTTCTAGGAAGAGGAAGGATGGAGTTGGAGAGGTGCTGTCAAATGTAGAGAAGCAAGAGAATGCTGTACTGAGAAAACCTATCAAGCCATGTGAGTAAATACAGATAAGAATTATCAGTTAATTTGAGTGTAATAGTTAGCTAGTAACAAGCTTAGCCTATTGACCTAGTGTTTATAATTCATATTCAGCCTCTCACTTGGTTATTTAGGACCAAGTTATTTAGGAAGGGACAGGAAATGTCCAATTACACTCTTGAAACAGATATTTACTGTCTTTAGTGTGACATTTAGGACATTAGCCAAACACTGAAAATATTTTATCTCCAGCTCACAATTTCTATCTATTTAAAATGTGTCATATATTGAATAAAAAAATGCTAAACAGGGTTTGGAATGCAGAAAAGTGAAAGTCTTACCAAGAATTTATAAAGCCCTGGCCTTGATCCACAGTACTGAAACACCAAAAAAAAAAACCCCACAGATTTCACAAGTGTGTATATAAGTATATATGTATATATTTCCATGTCATAATATGTTCACACGCATAGATCATATATATATATATATATATATATATATATAGAGAGAGAGAGAGAGAGAGAGAGAGAGAAAGAGAAAATCAGTTTGTATGTGTGTTCATACAGTGTTAGGAAGCTATAAAGTACAGAAGATATAAAAACTCATTCTTATTTATTACATAATAAGCTGAATTATTTTGTGATAGAAGTGAAATTAGCTGTTTTCTCCAATTTTGCCTTTAATCCTCAATCATAATTTGATGAAATTTTGGTATCTCTGGAATAAACGTATTTTGGTACTCCTTATTCACCACACTCTTAACAAGATCTATGTGTTCTGGAGCCAAAAAAGAGAAACCTGTAAACACTAAGCATCTGAAGTATATTGGAGGACAAGGCCCAGATTACAAGGAAGAAATTACACACTCACCTCCCACTGTGCTGAAAAGACAACCAGGCCTATTTGCGGCACTAGTGGACTTCAAAATTATTGGGGTGAAATATTAATGAAGAACTGCTACGCACAACAATGAAATGGATGTAAAATAGGCAATGAATGAAATAAGGCAGAATCAAGAGAATTCATTTCTTAGAGTTATGGTTTTATGTAACTCAAAAAAGACAAAACTCATTGCATGGTGATTGAAATCATAATCAGAGTTATTTTAGGGGCTAGACTGGCTGGTGACTTCCCGATGTGGGTAGTATTTACAGATCTATGTTATTGAAAATTTGACTTTCTGATGAGTTAGGTAATCAGGTTTAAGATGGAGATTTTGCCATCAGTACTATATTCTCTTGAACTGCAACTGGCATTTATAATCCCAGGCCAAATACCATGTTTCTGGCATTATCAGGCTTCCATTTGAAAAACAGTGTCAAAGAGTTCATGTAGACAGATGGATAAATGAACAAAAGCAAAATACCATCCTAAATTTTCCTCTTCTTTCTTGGTATGCTGCCAAATGGGACTATATTTCTATAAGAAACTGACAAAAATTGCTGGCAGATTTTTTTTAACCATGTCAGTTTTTTCTGAATTTTACCCTCTCTGTAAAATCTCTACTTCATAGACTGTGTATTTTAGGAACTTGTCCACAACAAGATTTAAGGAAGCTTTCTCATTTTATAAATTAGTCCCTGGAAGAAAGTTGGTCTACATATTCAACAGTTAAATTGTCTCCTGTTATGGCATACGCTGTGTCTTTTGAAGGCTAACACGGTCACTTCTGTGAGCCCTAGCTCACAGACTATGACTACAGCCTGAAAGGACAGGCTAAGTCATAGACACATTTAGACAGAGGAGGCCAGGAAGTTTCAGGAAGGCATGGCAATCCACAATGGGGGGGGGGGGGCTGAAGAAACCTGCTTGTCAACTTTAGCCTTGGAAAATGTAAAAATTAAATTTTTTCATGCCACCAGTCTGATGAAGTTTGCTATAGAAATCCTACAACACACACATTCACACACATACAGACACACACACAAGCACACACACACATACACATAAATGCACACACACACATACACACATGCATGCACGCACATATACACATACACTTATGCACACACATGCACGCACACACACATACACACACATACAAACATGCACACATACGCATATACACATACATACAAACACACACACAGATACACACACACACACCAGTGAAAAATTCAATTTGATATTTTGAGCCTTACTGGCAGTTCTTTTCAGCACACTTCACCTAATTATCTGTATTTGTTGTCAATGACAAATTTCAAATGAATGTGCCAACAGCATACCTGAGGCATCAGTTAGTCACAAGAATGAGGTAAGGATTATAACAGGGCATAAAAGACATTTAATTGCTTGGGAGATATGAGATTGTTTAGTGAACTAAAAGTGCAGTTCTTAATGCACTTCTGTAAAGAACATTGTTTTATTAAAATGCAAAATACACTATCTTTTGTAATTAATAACACAGATATTTACTTGAAGGGGTTGTTATGAAAAAATAATGTCTGTGAAAAAAGCAAATTTCTATTGATATGCCAATAATCTGAATTATGTTGAGTTGATTTGAAAAGGACACCTTCCTAGCTACTTAACCTGCTACTTTAAAAATTAAACATGAGAAGGGAAGGTATAGGATTCTTATCTTACATAGCATAAAGGATGTACATGCTATCAGAGCATGATCCTGATAAAAGTGATAATACAATAAGCACATTTATAAAAGACACAACTACAAAGCAAAGGTGTAGTATTCTCTCTAAGGAATAATCAGTAGATGTGACTTCTTAAATGAAGAATGGTGTGTTAGAAAATAATAGAGCAGAATTAGCAACTGGAAGAAGTAATATGGAAGAGGCAGCAAGGCTTTCAAAAAGGGGATTTTGTGTTGAAAATATTGCTTAAAACATATATGTCTGACAGAGCAGGCTACTCATTTTCATGGTATTTTAGTTTTATGAGTGTAAATCAAAGATAATGAAATATGACTTATAGGGAAATTGAGAGGATTAATTACGAAAGTTAGTGCGTGTAAAGAGCTTTAAGAAATGCTGAATTTGGAGTTTTCTTACCCTTGAGTTCATAACATTTGAATTCTCCCTCTGGTGAATTTCTGATCATATTTTGTGTAGTTACTTCAGACTGGGCTGTAATAAAAGGAGATTCTGGGAGCATTTTTGAAGAAAATATTACCCTCGCAGAGCAACGGGCACTACTGAGCCCCATTGGCAACATAAAGGACAAGCTCTCATGATTGGCAAAGTTACATGAAAGAATTTCAAAGAGAAACAGAAAATTGCAGTCCATTTCTCTAATTAGTCATTCATGTTTTTTGTTCATTTACATATTTCAGCATGAAACTTCAGTACAACCATAAGAGAACAAACAAGATTCAAATGATTAATACAAAAATGATTAAAAGAATTAAATTTGTTCTAATTCATTTTGTTAGTGGTAAAATAAATCAATGTTGTGGAATAATAAATCAGTTTGTGGTGTGGGACCATGGTCTGTATTCTGTCAGTTATGTTTTAAATAAACGCTGATTGGCCAGTAGTCAGGCAGAAAGTATAGGCAGGACAAACAGCATGAAGTAGGGGTGGGTCAAAGAGAACAGAATAATTCTGGGAAGAACAAAGCTCATTCCTCTATAGTTGTGAGCCTGCCACAGAAGAAGCAAGATGTGATTGCTTCACTGAAAAAGGTACTGAGCCATGTGGCTAACATAGATAAGAATAATGGGCTAATATAAGTCATAAAAGTTAATAAGAAACCTGAGATACTAGGCCAATCAATTTATGATTAATGTAGACCTCTGTGTGATTTCTTTGGGACTTAATGATTGTGAGAACTGGGCAGGACATAAACCCCAACAACAAGTTCGGAAGGAATTTAGTAACACAATATACAGAACATTTTCATATACAAAGTATACTGACTCCTTAAATATTTATTATTCTGGCATAATTTTTCATTTTTATAACTGGCAAAGAATTTTATTTTACAGTTGTAGATCAAATATATGTAGAAAACTATTACAAGTTTTACAAATAAATCTGTTTTCAGTTTTTATCACAGCTTAAATATTAAAATTCTGAAAAAATTTGTAACATAAAATAATTTCAAAGACTTTTATAAATATACACTATAGTAGCCAGAGGATAGATTCTGAAATCATTGCTTCCTGTGGTATATTTGATGTTTTCAGTAATCTCTGAACTTTGGACATGCGAGTTTAGAGCAAAACAAGTTATTTCCCTCCTAATAAAAGCAGAAAGTTACTTGGACGAAAAACTAAACTATTAATCTATCTCTCCATCTATTTATTCAAAATAGTATAATTGCTTTGCGGTCATAGTAGAGAAGCACATATATAAGTTTATTTTTATTACAAAATACACATGCACCAATCTAACATAGTTTATGATATAAATACTGGTAAATAAGAGTAGAGTAGAAGAACAAAAAGAAATCAATAGTTATTGATTATAGACTGGGGAGATAATAGGCTCTAGGAGTAAACCTGCTTTTTTGTTTTTCTAAGCAGTCACATTGACATGCTTCAGTTTAAATATTCATGGTTAGAATTGCAGACTTTTACTGCTCTTAACTTTGATCAGCGATGCTTTCATTTTAGTTTGGTTTATGTTTTTGTTTTAGAGTAGGAAATGGTTAGTAAGAGACAAGTAACTGGTCAAAGTGTTTAGTAATAATATGCTTGAGTGATCAGTTGTGGTTGGACAATCTATATCAACATTTCACCATACAAAGTTCAGGGGACTTGTTAGAGACAAGGAATACTGGAGATATCTATGGGAAGCCCTAAAAAATTCTATTGTTAGTTATATGACAATAATCCAAATATATGTTGGTTGGATAATTTCAGATTCTCAATTGGATAATTTATCATAATAAAGATGTTAATATTTAATAAAAAAAACAAAGTTCAAGGGACTTATGAACTAGGACAGAATGAGTGTTAAGAGACATGGAAGGGGAGAAGAGCTCTGAAATGCCAACATCAGGACATGGCATGATTGTTGCATGTGTCAACTGACAGCAGCTGCAGTTATAAACATGAGACAAAAAAAAAAAAAAAAAAAAAGGAAATCAAGCCAGTTGTGGGTGGAAGATGAGTCTTTCAAGACCCAACCCCTATTGGAAGAGTTATTGGAAGTTGGTGACTGAGGAAAGAGGAAGAGTCATTTTCTATGGGGATATGGCCATTGCTAGGTTGCATCAAGCTACTGGATGGTGATACACCCGATGAAACTGAACAAGGAGTTTATTAACAAGAAAAAAATGTGATAATTGTCTTTCTGTGCCTGGGTTACCTCACTCAAAATGATGTTTTCTAGCTCCATCCATTTGTTTTCAAAATTCAAGATGTCATTTTTTTCCGCTGTGTAGTACTCCATTGTGTAAATGTATCACATTTTCTGTATCCATTCTTCAGTAGAGGAACATTTAGGTTGCTTCCAGGTTCTGGCTATGACAAATAAAGCTGCTATGAACATAGTTTAGCACATGTCCTTGTGGCAAGATTGAGCATCCTTTGGATATACACCCAAAAATGGTATTACTGGGTCTTGAGGAAGGTTGTTTCCCAATTTTCTGAGAAATCGCCATACTGACATCCAAAGGGGCTATACCAGCTTGCATTCCCACCAGCAATGCAGGAGTGTTCCCTTTACCCCAAAACCTCTCCAGCATAAGTTGTCAATAGTGTTTAATCTTGACATTACTCACTCACACGTGGTTTTTAAAGATAAAGTAAAGAAAACCAGTCCACAAATCACAATTCCAGAGAACCTAAACAAGAATGAGAACCCTAAGAGAGACATACATAGATCTAATCTACATGGGAAGTAGAAAAAGACAAGATCTCCTGAGTAAATTGGGAGCATGGGAACCTTGGGAGAGGATTGAAGGGAAGAGAAGAAGCAGGAAGGGGAGCGGGAAAAAATGCAGAGCACAATAAAAATCAATAAAAATAACAAGAAAAAAAATAAAGTGTGAGAAGAGCTTGAGGGAAATGGGGTAGGGGATGCTGGGTAGAATTGGAGAGAGGGAATGGTAAATGGATAGTAACAATATGTTTTATTAATGCATAGAACTTTTAAAAAATTAAGACATTTAAAAATATAATTTCACTTTTCTGCTATGAGTTATAATGTAACGAACTCCTACATCTATTATGGTGGGTTTTCTGGGGATGGCACCCAGGGTTTCAGAATACTAGGTAAGTGCTCTGCCACTCTACAACTTCAGAACACTATGTATTTTATTAATATGTACCTTCTTCAATTTCATAGAGCTTTCACTTCAACGGACTGTGAATTAGTGAACAAATTCACTTGAAAAGTGACGCATAATAACTAAAATAAAATAATAAGTTGTAAAATAAACAGTTCTGATAGTATAAGTGATTTTATAAATCTTAAAACTATTCTTAAAATTTATTTTATAATTCCTAAAACTATTATTAAACATATAATATAATTAATATAATATAATATAAATATATTGAAGATTTTTCTATATCATACTGGAAAATATCATATAGAATTCTCAGTAATAAATGATACTAAAGAGTACTCTGAGTGTTTCAGTACTTATGAAAAAAATTCCTGTTTTTCTACTTTTGGATATCTATGTTCATATGCATTATATCAGGAATATATTTGAGATATCAACTAAAACAATTATTTCTGAATATTACTAAGTAGGTTAAATTAAATGGTGGAAGCCTTTTATAATAAAATGAGTGTGTATCACTTTCTTGCTAATTGCATTAAGCAAAATCCTCTCTTGGGACTAAGTCATTAAATTTATTCTCTCAACCTAGAAAATAGAGCCATTAGATATTCAAGCTGATCAATACAAATGCCCAATTAATGTAATTCAGGCCCAGATAGTATTCCTGTTCAAAGGTTGTTTTCTTTGTTTAATAGAGGAAGACAGATTTAATAGGCATGAAATTTTATTTTCTTGATTTTTAAACATATATATTCAAAGTATGCTATCACTAAATGTTGACATGCAAAGATACAATCAGAGTTGGTTGTGCTATGAGGTTAGGCAAGCACTTAGTGAATCAAAGACAATTTAAATCAAATAAATTAGTGTCCAAATTCTTCAAAATATTATAAACAAATAAACCATTGACAGGTCTAGATGCTAAGACATGTCCCTAGTATCTATAACCAAATAATCTCCAGTATTTGGTTATCCGAGTAAATATCTGAGTAAAGATCATCTTAAAACACAGAAATCAAGTGACAGAAAACACAGGCAGGTTGATATGAGGGTTTGTGCCAAGTCTTATTGTAACTTGTTATGCTGTGCATGGTTGATATTTCTACGAAGCCTGTTTTTTGTCTAAAGGGAAATGGAGCAGAAGTGGATCTAGGGGAGACAGGAGGTGGGATGTTATTGGGAGGGCTGGAGGGAGGGGAAATTGCAGTCAGGATGTAATATATGAGAGAAGAATAAATGTTTTTTATTGACTTTATTAAACTATACACTTTTTTCTCTGCTCCCTTCTCTGCCTCTCTCCTTCCCTTCAATACTCTTCAATGGTCCCCATGCTCCCAATTTACTCAGGACATTTTGTCTTTTTCTACTTCCCATGTAGATTAGATCTATGCATGCATCTCTTAGGGTAATCATTGTTGTCTATGTTCTCTGGGATTGTGATTTGTAGGCTAGCCTTCTTTACTTTATGTCTAAAATCCACTTATGAGTGAGTATATATGATAATTGTCTTTTGGGGTCTGGGTTACCTCACTAAATATCATATTTTCTAGATTTATTCATTTGCCTGCAAATTTCAAGATGTCATTTTTTTCTGCTGTGTAGTACTCTATCGTGTAAATGTACTACATTTTCCTTTTCCATTCTTTGGTTGATGGACCTTTAGTTTGTTTCCCGGTTCTGGTTATGACAAACAATGCTGCTATGAACATAGCTGAGCACATATCCTTGTGGTAAAATTGAGCGTCCTTTGGGTATATACCCAAAAGTGGTATTGCTGCTTCTGTAAAGCAAAAGAATCGGTCAACAAGACAAAACAGCAGCCAACAGAATGGGAAAAAATCTTCACCAAACCCACATTGGACAGAGGTTTGATCTCCAAGATATACAAAGAACTCAAGAAATTGGTCATCAAAAGAACAAATAATCCAATAAAAAATGGAGTACTGACCTAGGCTGGGCAGTGTTGGCGCACGCCTTTAATTCCAGCACTCGGGAGGCAGAGGCAGGCGGATCTCTGGGAGTTCAAGGTCAGCCTGGTCTACAAGAGCTAGTTCTGGGACAGGAACCAAAGCTACAGAGAAACCCTGTCTCGAAAAAAAAAAATGGAGTACTGACCTAAACAGAGAACTCTCAACAGAGGAATCTAAAATGACTGAAAGACACTTATGGAGATGTTCAACATCCTTAGCCATCAGAGAAATGCAAATCAAAACAATTCTGGAATTCCAACTTACACCTGTAAGAATGGCCAAGATCAAAAACTCTGATGAAAACTTATGGTGGAGAGGATCTGAGGGAAAGGGAACACTCCTGCATTGCTGGTGGGGGTGCAAATTAGTACATCCCCTTTGGATGTCAGTATAGCCATTTCTCAGAAAATTAGAGAAGAATAAATACTAAGAAGAAGGAAGAGAGGAAGGAAGGAAGGAAGGAAGGAAGGAAGGAAGGAAGGAAGGAAGGAAGGAA
>JABTXL010006079.1:16329576-16354986 GCA_025134845.1 Neodon shergylaensis
GAAGGAAGGAAGGAAGGAAGGAAGGAAGGAAGGAAGGAAGGAAGGAAAAACTTCAGGCAGAAAGATTTTCAGAAATGCTTCCAGGAACACATGAAATGTAGAAGGAGCTGTGGGCCTGCTTTCCTGCCGCCTGGCTCCCGGCCCCCTGACTAGCATATACCCCGAAATAATAACACAGAAATTGTATTCATTTAAACACTGCCTGGCCCATTATATCTATCCTCTTCTTGGCTAACTCTCACACCTCGACTAACCCATTTCTAATAATCTGTGTAGCACCAAGAGGCAGTAGCTTACCAGAAAGATTGTAGCCTACGTCCATCTTGGGTCAGAGCTTTATCACATCTGCCTCAGTGAGGAGAGCTATGGCGTCAGGCTCACTTCCTTTCTTCCCAGCATTCTGTTCTGTTTACTCCACCCACCTATGTTCTAACCTATCAGACCAAGCAGTTTCTTTATTGCTTAACCAACGAAATCAACAGATTGATATATGACACTCCCACATCATTGAAGCCTGCAATGAGGCATGGATTTGATGAAATTCCAAGAGTCACTCAAAATGCTTAAATGAACTACTTAATGTTATTCCACTTCATAAGTATAAACTCTGCAAGAGTATGCATTCATCCCTATGTCTTGTTGAAATTGATGTTTTGTCTACAAAATGGTCTTAAGATCTACCATAAAATTCATAGTTTTATTTATTTATTTTTCTTGTTCTTTTGTGTGTGTGGGGGGGGATTTACCTGTCTGTATATGTGTGACACCATGTATGTATACACAGCTATTCAGTATGTGTGTATGCATGTGGAGGCAGAGTTTGATTCTAAGCATCCTCCCCTATGACTCCTGCAATTGCTTATTGGCCAGGGTCTTAATCACAACCAACTTCTTTATAAAATTCATTTTACTAAGCAGATTGCTCTGACTGGAGTTGGGACAGATTTAAGCAAAGCACATTATATTCATACATGAAGTCTTCAAAAATATACATTGAAATTTGAATAAGGCTACTTGAGTAGTAGTGTTTAAAATAAACACAGTATACATAGCATTATTTTAGTGGCAGGCAAAATGATACATTTTAAGTTTTATCATAGTTTATATTATCCATAGTCTTTGAATTCTTTTAGATTCCTACTTTTTTTACTGTTGACATACCTATATATGCATTCAACTTTGGTACTTTCTTATTAATTGTCCCTATGATATCACTGTAACTTTTTATGTTATGGTGTTGATTAGTTTGTTACTTTTGCAGTCAATCTATAATTTCTGGCAGTTCTAATTATGTATAAAACATGGGGGAGTTTTTCAGAAGGAAAGAACCATGGCATGAATTGGAACACTCTCTGAGCTGCTGGAGAACCATATTACTATAGGATTTGAAATGAGGAAGTTGAAATACTGTAAGAATCAGAGGTGATGGAAGACACCAGGAGAAGATGATACACTGAATTAACTAAGCAGGGCTCACAAGGGCTTACAGGGACTGAAACCATAAACACAGGGCCTACATGGGTCTTCACTAGGTCCTCTGCATATACGTTATGGCTGTTATCATGGAAATTTGATGAAAGTCCTATGAATAGGAACAGGTTTATCTCTGACCTTTCTGCTGTCTCCTGATACAGATTTCTCTTCCTGTTGGGCTGTTTTATTCAACCTTGATAGGAGAAGTGTCTGCCTTGTCATATTTTATCTAGTTTTGCCCTGACTGACTGTTGTCTTCTGGAGGCCTGCTCCTTTCTAAGGAGGAAATGGAGGAGGAGTGATTCTGGGGGTGATGTGAAGTGCGGGGGAGCTAGGAGGAGTAGCAGGAGGAGAAACTTGTTGGAATTTATTATATGAGAGAAAAAAATCTATTTTTTATTTAAAAAAAGAAAGAAAGAAATCTGAAATTAAAAATGAGAGCAAAGGAAAGTCTGAATACACTTAATCATGATCATCTGAGTTTTGCTTCTCTTCCTATTAGGAGAGGGATTACACATAAGAACATAAGAAGCAAGGGGCAGTGTAAGGGACTTATGCAAATCAGAACAGAATATCAGGGCTTAGAGAGGACTTGCCAGGTAAACTGTATTGAACATTTGAAAATATTCAGTTTATAGGATTCACTACCACCTTATATATTCCTTTCTGTACTATAGGGGAAAGAGGTAAAGACTTTCTTTCATGTTATCTTGAAAGTATTGGTTGCAAATGACATCTAATGGGTTAGATACATCACTGGAGAGTTTAAAAGGGGAAATGTAGGAGCTATCGGACTTCTCACTGTATTTTGCTGCTCTTGACTAAAAGTCAGTTTTAATGCCGTGACTTTGTTTTGATGGCTCTCTTTTTGTAATTCAAACCTTGACTAGGCTGATATGCATATATATCTCTACTGATTCTGCCAACTTTGGACTCATTAAGAAGTATGTCAAACTTGGTGATTCAGTGGTGGCCTCCTGATTTTCTCTTTCCAGATGATGTCAGAGGTTTCATCTCCTTTGACTGGTCAATTCACTGTGCAGTGCCCCGAAGTCTAGTTTTCCAATAAAGCTCTCCATTAAATCCTCTTCTGTTTATGTCTAGTGTCATTGCTCAGTGTTAGAGATAACAAGATGGAAATTAAAATTGCCTTACTACTGTGGTTAAACACATTAAGAGAGCCTTAGAAGCACCTAAATGCATTGGTGTTTCATTACCAAAATAAATCCATTCCCTGGGAACAATTTGACTAAGAAAGAACTCCATTCTGAGAGATATTAGAAAAACCTTAAGATACAGTAGAAGCTTCCTAAAATAAATACCTATATAAAAGTGAAATAAAAGAAATTCTTAAACATTGGAAAATACAGTGACCCAAATAGATTTCTCTTGTCACTAAATGAAGTACTAGGATGGGATACATGTAACTGAGTTGTTAGACTAAATTATCCAATGGAAATCCCCCAAACAACCAAGATTGTTGTCAAGACTATAGGATGCTCACCACAAACTGATGGCAAGGTACCATTGTTGAAAACAACAGCTACATAACTCATTGAACAAGGAGAAGTCGTAGTGTACCTGCCTAGAGTCTTCATTCCTATGGGTGCTTGTTCTTGGTACTGGAATGTACTCTACTTCCAAAAAAGGAAACAGAAATGCCATGCCAGCCAAACACTTTGACCTATAATGATGTCTTACCTGCAGGATATGTGAGTGCACTGGAGGCACAAAACTTGCGAAAATAACCAACATATATTTGATTAAGGTCCCTTTCACAAACTCATATGCCATACTGGTTAGGTGACCAAGAACCACAGACTAGATAATCCAGATACTGTGGGTAAAAACATATACTGTTCTACTAAAGTTACACAGCAATAAAATGGCTTGTAAAGACATTCTTCTTTATTCATCATTCAGTGCCTTGCTCAGCCATCATCAAAGCATCTTTTCCTGCAGCAGATGGAAATAAATGCAATGACTTAGAGTCAGATGTGGAAAGAGTGAGAGACTTTGGAATAGTCACCCCTAAATGAGATGTCTCCATCAAAGCTCTCTCCTTCAGAATCAGGGAACCCGGAGAGGAAGCAGTAGAGTGTAAAAGCCAGAGCAAGTTGCTCATACTGATGAAATAAGGCCTTCTAAGTTCAATAGGTCCAAGACATTTATGAACTCATAGAACCTGAGGCCCCATGCATATGACCTGAAGCAGATGGGGTCCTAGAGCAAAAAAAATAGAGAGGTGAACCCATGCCTCCACCCATAACCTAGAAGCTATCTCTAATTAAAAAACACTTGCAAATAAGAATTTGATCATCCCAAAAGGAACACACCAGAGAGACAAACTACTCTTAATGGTAGACTGCAGGCCCAGCTGTAGATGGTCTGTAATAAAGGACTCAATCTCACCTTTGAAATTACTTTGTTTCAAAATTTCATGCCAGTGCATTTTCTTTTCTTTTTTTAAATTTTATCTTCTTAAAATTTTTATTCTCTATTTTTATATCTGTTTTGTCAGGTTATCCTTCTTTCCTTCGTTTTTTTCTATTTCTTTTTCTTTCTTTCTTGGTTTTTCAAGACAGGCTTTTTCTTTTTTCTTTATTTTTAACTATACAGACTCTTTGCATATATATTACAACTTCTTTTATATTTTTATGGGATTTGTGTGTGTGCTAAAGAGTGTGTCTCTACCTATATACCTGTTTTTTGTGTTTTCTTGGGCTGTTTTCCTTATTTTTTTTGTTTGCTTTTTTGTTTTCTCATACTCTTTTGTTTTTTATTAGCTTTTTCTATTTTTTATTATTTCTTTAGATGCCTTCTTGTTTTCTAGTGAGATAGAGGAAGGGATTATATATCAGGATGGGATATGATGTGGAGAGGATTTGGGAAGAGTAGGGAGGGAACTATTATCAAGATATAGTATGTGAAAAAAGAATTTACTTTTATTTTATTTTATTTTTTTTTAAATTTATTTATTTATTATGTATACAATATTCTGTCTGTGTGTATGTCTGCAGGCCAGAAGAGGGCACCAGACCTCATTCCAGATGGTTGTGAGCCACCATGTGGTTGCTGGGAATTGAACTCAGGACCTCTGGAAGAGCAGCCAGTGCTCTTAACCTCTGAGCCATCTCTCCAGCCCAAGAATTTACTTTTAATAAAAAAAGAAAGATTATTTTTGTACTTCAAAGATCTTTCCTTATTGTTTATCTCCATGATTCTAAGCGCCCTGGTCTTTGGTGGCACACTGCACTTACTGAATTGATGACTGCAACTTCTTTTTTCCATAGAAAAGTAATTTGTTTGCAAAACAATAGCTCTCTTTCCATGATCAGTCACAAAGCTGACTGACAACATAAACACCCATTTTCATCTTCTCATTTCCAGTTACAACAGGAAGGATTTATGAGAAACCATGTACATAGTATTCCTTCAGTCTTTTGTTCAAATATTTCTGCTAATTACAAGTCAGTAACTGCTTTGAAGTGAAAACCATCTCTATTAGAATTTTATAATATTTAACGTGAAGAGAAATTTACACAGCATTTCATTAAACTATTTTGTTTAATATAAAGGATTCCTTTCAAAAAGGAAGGGAGTTGGGATATGTATATATGTGCAGCCATTCAATAATAGAAGGTATCAAATCCAACCAGGGCTTAGGTTCTACCACAACTGAATATCAGAATATGATGTCCATACACAGCCTGTTGGTTTAAATCATCATACATGCATTCTAACTAAATTGTGCTACAAAGGATTATTTAAAGGGATCATTTATATAATCTATTAGCTTATGAATGCAAATCTTTTTGTTGCGTGCCAAAATAGAGATTTATTTTTTCCCATTTTTATTTTTTTTCTTTTCTTTTGCTTAATTGTTTATTTTATTTTATTTTTTGTTGAAAAAAATTTCTGCCTCCTCCCCGCCTCCCATTTCCCTCCCCCTCCTCCCACTTCTCTCCCCCTCCCCCCACTCTTCTTCCCATTCCTCCACTCCTCTCCCCCTCTCCCCCTCTCCCCACTCCTCTCTCCCTCCCCCTCCTCCATTCCCCCTCCCTCTCCAGTCTGAACAGCAATTCGGATTCCCTGCCCTGTGGAAAGTCCAAGGTCCTCCCCCCTCCATCCAGGTTCAGGAAGGTGAGCATCCAAACAAGCTAGGCTCCCACAAAGCCAGTTCATGCAGCAGGATCGAAACCTAGTGCCATATAGTCATCCACCAGGATATGGGAAGTAGATAAGATTGCCGAGCAAAAACTGTGAACTTGGGGGTGAGGTGGGTTGGGGGTAAGGGGAAATGAGGTGAGAAAAGTGAGAAGGGGAGGATGGGGGGGCTTGGGGGAATGGGATGGTTGGGATAAAGGAAGAGTGGATATGGGAGCAGGGAAGTATATATCCTAACTAAGGGAGCCATCTTAGGGTTGGCAAGAGACATGAATGCAAATACTACACTAGCACATCACAATTACAGATACATAGAAATTACAGAGAATTAAGACATATCCTAAATGAAAACACACAATTAAACATATATTCTGTATATTATGAAAAGTACTTTTCTTTCCACTATGCATAGTAATCTTATGATGTGGGATATCCCTCTGTATGTTGTTAATACCATTACTTAATAAAGAAACTGTCTTGGGCCTGTGCAGGGACTAGAGGAAGGCAGGAAAAACTAAACTGAATGCTGGGGGAAAGAAGGGCAGAGTCAGAGAGAAGCCATGGATCCTCCACCTAAGACAGATGCTAGGAACATTACCCAGTAAGCCACTGCCATGTGGCGATACACAGATTAATAGAAATGGGTTAAATTAATATGTAATAGTTAGCCAATAAGAAGTTAGATATAATGGCCCAAGCAGTGATTTAATTAATACACTTTCTGTGTGATTATTTTGGGTCTAAGCTAGCCAGGCGCCTGTGAACCAACAAGCAGCCTTTCTCCAACAATCCTATATATGTGTTGCTACTCTACTCAGGGGAAATGCTGTCACAGAACTTGTTAAACATTTGAAATAGACTTACCTACACTTCTTTATGTATGTGATATTTTTCTCTATTCAGAATTAAACAAAGTAGCTGAAAGTCCTCAATTCTAAGGTGACTTTTCTGAAAAGCACAATATTGAGGAGGTTCTAACCATTCAAAGGACAGGATGATGTAAAAGCAATTTACCCCTAGGATATTTACTTTTTCCAACACACATGCATTCAATTTCTTAATATCTTCCTGGAGATGACTGCTTAGATATTGTGGAGGTAGCTATGTGACAACATTTTAGAATTCACCATAAGTTTATCTATGTCAGAGCTTCCCTTGAATTCATTATCTACAGGAAAAGATAAAAAAGGGTATATAATAAGAGCTTTAGGGTTTCAATTTCATTATAAAATTTTCCAACTCTTTTAATCACCTTAATGCACCCTAGAGGGTGGCTCTCTCAAGTTCATGATGAAAGTGTATTACCAAATGAAAGACACTTTTCCACTTTCTCCAAAAAATTTTTCATAAACAGGAACAAATATTTAGAATCTCAGAGATATTTGTAAATATTGAAAATTTGAATAAATATTCTCTCAGCACTGTTGACATGAGACAAGTTGGTCATTTACCAAGAAATATTAGTCAACAAATTAATGCAAAAGTTCACCAGCTGTGTGACTAAACTTCTCAAGTCATGTGATCCTTTTAATGTGAGGAGCATATAGGGTAATGGAAATTCATTTATTCTATTACTTTGATATGTTCTGAGAACTTTCTGGCCTCTCATATGAGATAAATTATGCTCATATGCATGCAGTATGACTACAGAAAGCTCACATATCTAAATCATCCTAAATAGAAAAACCTACCTACAAGATTTCGAACTAATAAATCTATCTTTTCTTTTAACTTTCTTAGCTGAAAACTGGGTAATTTCCAAGGAAATACAATAACACCTTGAAGGATAATGGTTTAGGATTAATAATTTTCTTTGACAAAATACAATTGATATAAAATGATAATTTTACAATGTTATTGAAAATAGACATTTTCAAGCTAAAATGTATTTGTATACCAAATTATGCACTAGGCAGCCTCATTAGCAATCATGTTATGTACAGATAACACAGGAGTTGGTATGCACATGCAAACACACACATAAACACACACAAATACACACACCCAACACACTATATCAAACTAAAAGGAACACAGGCTTCAAGTCTGACAGAGACAGTCATCATATGTCAGATACTTTGCTTTCTTCTGACTCTACAACAGGAGTTGGAATATATAGCAGTCAAAGTGACTTTCTCATCTCATCAGAGATAAAGAAACTCATACTCAGAATTAACGATGGACTTACCAAACTTAAAATTACACAAGTATAAGTGGAAGAGCTAATACCCAGCTATGTTTCATTTAATCTCATGCTTTTCTCTTCATGTCCATTTAAAACAAAGTAAACCAATTTTAAAACTAACTAAATGGAAGGGTGTTATTTTTGTTGCTATTTATGGTTTGGAAGTCCAGATGTGAAGATGAAATTTCATCTTCTAATCCCCCAAATTTAAACAATAAGCAGCTAAACTGGGCTAGTACTCTTCCCCTCTATCAATACCAAAGCCTGCCTTCACTTCCTCTCTCTCTCTCTCTCTCTTTTTTTTCTCTGCTTTACTCCATCTGTTGGCTTCATTCTTTATACTCTGAGACAAAGTTCAGTTTTCTGAACATGTCGATAGTGATGAGTATTTCACATTATTATTGTTTCCCACTAATCTACTGTTTCCAGGTTTGTATGGGATACCTCCTCACACTGCACCTTTCAACAATCCTCCAAGAGTTTTGCCTTGTTTGTTTTCTTTCTTTCATTCCACACTAGAACACAAATCTTCACCATCAATGGTTCAAGGATATTTACTTTCTAAACAGTAGATGTGTTTATTTTAGCAACCAAAGATTATATTGACCAGTGATCTCACAGAAATCACATGAGGAGATATGCTCTGCCCAAATTTAAACATTTGTTAATTACATCATGTTATCCTATAAATAGCAATTACAAGAATTTGAAAGTTGAAATAACAAGATAGTACTACAATGTGTGGAAGTAGATATGTGTCTGGAAATAGATAAAACAGCTAAACTATTATAATTAAAGTACTATGGATAGAGTTATGTCATCCTGCTTAGGAACAACTGTGGATCTGTATATTTTTTTTTAACAGAGATCTTCAGATTTGCCAAGATCACAATTCTATTTTCAGCATCCTGCTACATGTTATATGAAGAAAGTTGATACTGTAAGCTCTGTTCTCCTATATATAAATATTTTCTGCTTTACATCTGGGAAGATAAAGTGATGTCCTATTATTCATTAGGCTCCTCCAGACCCACAAATCACTATCAAATAGGAAGTTAGAGAGACATGACTGAGATCTAGTCCTCTCTACTGCTTGGTCATATTTCTTTATTAAGTTCCAGAGGAATTTCTGAAAATTCTATTTCGTCCATATATAAACTATAATTGTTTTCTCCTTGCAAGAGGGATATCTATGAATTTGGAAAGACAGTAAATTTCAACTTGCGATGGCTGTTCAGAAGGCTGCTATGAGTTTCACTAGTCTATTCTTTTAACAGAAGAAAGACGTTTAAGTTCATAATTGTACCATGTCCCAAAAGACATAGGCAAAATACATTGCGTTTACTAGCCCAAAGAAGTATTTTTTATTCCCAAAGGATACAGTCTCTTTCTGTTCCCTAGAGATATCTACCTGTTAAGCACAGTACTCACAGGTTGGAAACATGAAATTTCATATGTAAACCCTTAACAATAGCAGAATCTTAGACACTGTTAAATTTATATGGTCATTTATACTATGCTCATACTGGTAGACACATTTCCCTGTCATAAGTAACTCTTAAGACTAGGCAGGCATTGTGCCCACAGCAGAAAAAAAAATGAGCTCAATGATATCTTTGGAGGTTCCTTGTCTCTTAATGTTGTGTTAGGACTTTTTCTCTTAATTTTTAATTTCTCTCTCTCTCTTTTTTACCCTTTTTTCTTTCTTACTATTTTTTCCTTTCTTTCTTTCTTTCTTTCTTTCTTTCTTTCTTTCTTTCTTACTTTCTTTTTTCTTTCTTTATCTTTCTTTCATTCCTTTGTGTGTGTGTCTCTGTGTGTATATGTGTGTGCACATACACATGTATGTGCTTAGGAGTAGAGAGGTCTCACTCAAAATGAGCAAATATTACTGTACATTTTGGTTTTTCAAAAGTATTTAAAGTTTGGTGTCCAGTTCTTCCTATTAAGCCTTATGGGACATTAATAAATAGACCACATGGCAAGATCCATACATTTTAGTTTCAAGGAATGAATAGTTTTTAATGTAAAATCAATGACGAGAAAACAATAGATTAATTTTGTTACTTTCTCTCCTTAATACACAAAGCGTTTCCAGAGAAAAAACATGTTCATTTCCAGGAAAGAGTGGAACACTATTTACAAACACCAGATGATTTTGACTGACATGAATATGTTTTTAATGCAGTGATACTTAGTTTTTCTTTTTCCTCAACTCAGATGTAGTCCCTCAGCCTACTGGCTATGATCCTTCCTGTGTTTAAAATTTTGGTAAATTTTTATTATGATGATTTGGGCTGAAATTTCATATTTTTAAATAATTAATTAAACATTAGCTATCCTGGATATATATTTAGTGCCTATCCTTTACTTGCACACCTTAAATAAGATGATCATTCACTGGACACGCAGCCTTTATAGTTCAGTTCTGTGCAATCCCTAGTTTAGCACTCATTATATTAAATTTTGCAGTTAGTCATCATGCAATCCCAAGTAGAAATCTAACACAGACACTAATGTAAATATACATACATATGCCAGGTTGAGAGAAATAGTAATAACATAACCCATAACATTTATTCTCCTAATAATTTATAACTCTTGGGAATGTGTGAAAACATCAAATATTTAAAACATATTTGAGTCAAAATCCTGCCACAACAGCAAATAGCAAAATAATATTATTCCAAATCAAATAGAGTATAAAAGAAAATCTACAACGTTTTTATAGCTTAGTTGACAGAAAAATATGAGAATTCTATTATAGAATGAGAATGTTAATTATAGATTTCTTGTCAGAAGAGATGAATGCATGTGTAACCATGATGTAACAGGGTACCTGCATCCACTGGATGTCTCATCCAACAGGCAGGAATTTTTTGAAGTTTTATTTTATTAATGATAAAAGGAAATCACATCCCTGACTGCAGGTTTGCTAAATTTCACTTTAACTATCATGCAGATGTTTTGAAACAGCAAGAGTCTCCTGATTAATAATTTTCTCATATACTATAAATTAAGATACTGATATTGATCAACTCTTCTCCTTGCTGTCTCATCTTCCTTCTTCATGATACAACACTGTTTCTTCAATAAAAATATCAGTTTGCTGTATTCAATTGGCTATTTACAAATATCTGAAAGAAATAAGCATTACCTAGTTGTGTTGTGAATCTGGGTCTGTGCAGCTGAGATAACATTCCCTCTAAATGCTTGCATTCTAATATTAAAGTATTCTAATTGATGGTTGATACATCTGTCTAGCATCACTCAAGGATGTCTAGTCAAACTGTACGCCACAATGTTAATATGAATTGTTCCTGGGGGCCCTATTCCAGATGGGTTTGAGGACCTGGGATGGACACAGGACGATACTGTGATGACCTGCTGTCATTCAAACAAGTGGCCTCAAATAGCTGGATCCATATTTAGTTATACAGTTTCAGTGATTTCCATGAAAAATTTTAGAATTAGTTTTTACTTCCTAAATTTCTAGAAATGGTTACAGTTTTTATCAGTTTGTTCTTTGTCTCTTTCCACTTAGACCTCCCTTCTCTCCTATGCGTAGCTTTTACCTTTTTGATCAATATCTCTATTGTCAGAAGCATGAGCAGTTTTGTAAGCTACAAAGGGAATTTTCTAAGTAGGCACACCTAGAGAGTAGAGCAGTGTGCTTATTTGGCATGTATATTTAGAGCACTTTGCAAGGTGAGGGACAGTTTTGCCTTTTGTAGTTAATATGTACACTGGTAGAGTCTGGATTATCAAGATCAACTCACCAGCCAGAGCTGGACCAATCTGTTCTACGTTTTGCACTGTTCTGTCCCCTCTAAGGGCATACCAGATTTTACCATTTATCCTATAGGCAATATAACTTGGAAACTTACTCTCAATAGTTGGCATTGCTTGTTGCTTGGCTTTTGGTCAAGCTCCCTTATTTTAACAAATAGCACACTTGATCATTTACAGAATTATGTAGCAGCTTGTCCATAAGTCTTTGCCAAGCAGGTCAGGGTCTCCAGGGATTTTGCTGCATGGAGAAATATAGTAGTATAGTATTTGTGGTTTAATAAATAAAGCTTGCCTGAAGATCATAATGCAAAGCAGCCACACTGGTCAGTCATACAGGCCAGGCAGTGGTGGCACACACCTTTAATCCCAGCAGCCACACTAGTTAGCAACAGAAGATGGGTTGTGGTAGTGCATAGCTTTAACCCCAGCACTAAAGAGGAAGTTAAGATGGGAGAAGGCAGGTCTTGGCTCAGTCTCAGTCTGAGGATCTGTGGAAGCATGATTGTCCATTTCGGTCTGAGGCAGAGTTAAGAGCCAGTGACTGGCTTCTCTGCTTTTCCGATCTTCAGCTTGAACCCCAATATCTGTCTCTGGTTTTTATTATTCATGCTACATCTAGTGCCCAATATTTGGGGTACAGATTCATGAAAAAGTCATTTGCTGGTGGCTATAAAGCCACCAGCATAGGACAGAGCTACATGTAGCAGAGTCACCACACTACCAGCTAGGCTTTACTTTCTGCTCTACTTGTGGGCCCTCCCTGAACCACCTTCTTCAGTTGATGCAAAACTAGGTAGCTGCCTTTAAATCCAGTCAGACTTTTACTGTTCTATGCAGTAGAAATAAGCATCACATCTTCGTCATAATCAGCTGAAGATTTGGAAAATTGAGAATTCTTTAAGGGAGAAGTTAGTCAAAAGAGAGATTTTTCTCACATTAAAAAAATGGGAAATACTAGTACAACGAAGGAATTTGGATCTCTGTGATAATTCATTGGACAGTTTGAAAATGAAATGATTAAATGAGGGGCTAACTAATTTAGAAGGGATTTATTTAATGTCAATTGTAAACATTACCCACTTTATCATTTTTTAATCACTAAACAAGTTTGTTAATCTGAGTGCTAAGATACAAGTTTTATAAAGCTTAAGAAAACAGATCATAGAGATATTTAAATACAGACAGGAATATAATAGAGAATCAATTTTCAGCATTGTTTTATAAGGTTAGAGAGGAACAGCCTAATGTTTTCAAACAAACAATCTAAATATATCCAGTAACCTTACAGGAATTGCCAACTGATAGAGTCTCGGTAAGAGCTGAATGGACTCCTGTGCCAATGGTAGATTTTAGGAGATTCAAGAAAGCGATTATCTTATATGGCATGCATTCACCTTTTCTGAAGCAAATGTTAAACTCATGGTCAGTTTGTAATAAAATAACTCCTAAAGACTGAGCAGAATTTATTAAAGCTGTTTTAAAACTTAGTCCATGATTACAATGGAGACCTGCTTCAGAGAAGAGGCTAAGACTGTTGAACAATGGAGGAAAACAAGAAATATGGAAATCTCTCAAGATCAACTTCTTGGAAAAAAATATGCTACTATATAAAAGCAATCCCTATATGATGGTAACATCCTGGCTTTATGCTGTGCAGCAGCTTTGAATGCTTGGGACAGAATAAATGTAGAAGAGAAGATTGAATCATTTACTAAAGTCATACAGAGCCAAAAAGAAAGTGTCATGGATTTCTTACAAAGATTGAAATCAGTAGTAAATAGAATGATGCCTAATTCAGAAACTAGAAAATAATGATTGAATCTCTGGCTTTTGAAAATGCTAATTTTCAATGCAAAAGGCTAATTAGGCCATTAAAAGCAAGATTAGCACCCTTGTAGGATTAAATCTGAGATCCAATAAATATTGAATCCCATGATCATAATGATACTTCAAAAAGAGAAGTGATTTCCCTAGGTGTGAAGAAAAATCAAAATGTCAAGTATTTCAATTTTGGCAAATGAAGTCATCTTAAAATGGATTGTAAATGGCATTCCTAGAAAAAATGCTTTTTCTAAGTATAATGCATTGAGAAAACCCTTCCCTTCTAGATTATGCAGGTGTGGCAAAAGTAGGCATTCGAGAAATGAATGAAGACCAGCAAGGGATTTTCAAGATAATCCTTTTCCATCAGAAAATTTCTTGAGTGGCCTCTTGCAGGCCCCTATGCCAAATCCAATTCAGCCATTTTCTTCCATTGTAGAAGAAACTCCTTCCCAGAGCAATTAAAGAACCTAATGCCTATAGTAAGAAACCATACGGCTCTGGATAATAGAACAGCTGTAGGAGAGAAAACAAAAATTTAGAAGGGGAAAAAAATCGAGTATTTTGGCAAACTTCTATACATGAACAAAGACCAAAATTAAAAATACAAATAAATAACCTTGTCATTGAAGGACTGGAAGGCACAGGTGCAGATGTAAACAATAATTTCACCACGATATTGACATCAAAATTATCCTCTTCAGGAGTTAAATGTTTTAGTGATGGACTTTATCTCAGGTAAAACAGAGTGTGAGATGGGTAGAATGAATTGGGCCAGAAGAACAGATATGTGATTAACAAATTGGAGACAATTTGTTTTAGCCAAGGAATACACAGATTAACATTCCACCAGTCTTAGAAGCAAATTATAAATTAACGTGTTTCTGAGAAAATATTACAACATAAAATAAAAAACACTCATCAAACATTCAGGTTGTACAAGACCAGGGCAAAACAGCTGCTGATCTTCCAGAGGAACCAACAACCCTATCTTTAAAATGGTTGGCAGAAAAACCTGTGTGGGTTGCACAATGGTCTTTAATAGCAGAGAAACTGTAGACTTTAGAATAGCTGGAATAAGAGCAACTAAATGATCAGAATATTGAAAACCCAGCTAGTCTTTGAAATACTCCTATATTTGTTGTTAAAATGAAATTTGGAAAATTGGGCATGGTAACAGATCAAAAAGCTATTAACAGGGTAAGTCACCAATGGGCTCTCTACAGTCTGACATTCCTTTTTCTTCTCTAATACCTAAAGGATGGCTTCTTATAGTTATTGATTTAAAAGATGGTTTCCTTACCTTATGTTTAAAAGAAAAAGACAGAGAAAAATTTGCCTTCACAGTGCCTACTTATAATAATTCTCAGACTGTTAAAAGATACCAATGGAAGATTCTCCATCAGGAAATGTTAAATAGCCTCACCCTGTGCCTATAGTTTGTACAACAGCCATTGGAAATGATATGTAAGCAATTTTCTCAATCTGCAGTTCACCATTAAATGGGTGAAATTTTATTATTGATTCAAACGTAGATATGTTAGAAAAATATTTGAAGAAGCAAAGAAAATTTTGCCTTGCTGGGAATTTAAAATTGCTCTTAAAAAATACAAAGAGGAGATTCTATTAATCATATAGGTTTGCACAAAATTAGACCCCAAAGGGGGCAAATTAGAAGAGATATGTTACAGACTCTTAATGGTGTTCAAGGATTGCTAGCAGATGTTTCCAATCTATGGCCTTCTATTGGTATAAAACTTGATGAACTTATTAAACAAAATCTCAGATGTTAACAAGAACTTAAATAGTCACAGAAAGTAATTATCAGCTGAAGATAAGTGAGATTTGGCTTTTCTGGAAGAGGAATTATAGAAGGCACATATGAATCATGTGGATCCAAATCTTAATGGCATTCTGGTCATATTAACCTCCAAGCATTCCCCTACAGAATTTTATTTTTTAAAAACAAAAACAAACTATCTGCTCTTCATTATACGTACTAATCCAAGTTCCCACTTTCTCTCCTCCTCCCATTCCTTCCCCATACCCTCCTGTCCCACCCCCATCCAGTCCTCAGAGAGAGTAAGGCAGATTGCTTTGGGGAAGGTCCAAGGCCCTCCATACTATATCTAGGCTGAACAAGGTATCTATCCAAAGAGAATAGGTTCCCCAAAAAGCCAGTACAAGCCACAGAGATAAATCCTGGTGCCACTAACAGTGACCCTTCAATCTGTCCCAGCCATGCAACTGTCAACCTCAGAGGTACTAGTTTGGTTCTATGCTTGTACCTTCCCTGGCCAATGGAGTTTATGAGCTTCCATAGCTTAGGTAGACTGTTTCAGGGGGTGTACTCATCATGGTCTTGACCTCTTTGCTCATATTCTCATTCTTCCCACTCTTCAACTTTGGGAGCTCAGATCAATGATCCAAAGTGCGTCTCTGCCTCTGTTTCCATCGGTTGCTAAATGAAGACATTATGGTCATATTTAAGATAATCATCAGTTTGGCCACAGGGCAAGGCCAGTTTGGGCACTCTCTCCTCTACTGTTTAGGGTCTTAGCTGGGGTCATCCTTGTGAATTCCCAGGAATTTCCCTAGAGCCAGATTTCTTGCTAACCCTATAATGACTCCCTCAATCAAGATATCTCTTTCCTTGTTCTCATCTCTGTCCTTCCTCCATCTCGACTATCCCATTCCCTCAAGTTCTCCTCACTTCTCATTTCTCCCCTTCTCTTCTCATTTCACCTTCCTTTCCCCCCCACCTCCATGATCCCAATTTTGTCAGGCGATCTTGTCTGTTTCAACTTTCTAGGTAGATCTATATATGTTTTTTCTTAGGGTTCACCTTATTACTTAGCTTCTCTAGGATCATGAACTATAGGCTCAATATCCTTTGTTTATAGTTAATATCCATTTATGAGTGAGTACATATCATTTTCTTCTTTTTGGGTCTGGGTTACCTCACTCATGATAGTGTTTTCCAATTCCATCCATCTGTATGCAAAATTCAAGATGTCATTGCTTTTTTGCTTTTTTTTATTTTTTACAGCCGAATAGTTCTCTAATGTGTAAATGTGCCACAATTTCTTTATCCATTCTTTGGTTGATAGGAATCTAGGTTGTTTCCAGGTTCTGGCTGTTACACATAATGCTGCTATGAACATAGTTGAAAAAAAATGTCTTTGTTGTATAATTGAGCATCTTTTGGGTATGTGCCCAAAGAGTGGTATTGCTGGAACCTGAGGTAGGTTGATTTCCACTTTTCTGAGAAACTGCCATAAGGACTTCCAAAGTGGCTGAGCAAGTTTGCATTCTCACCAACAATGGATGAGTGAGTGTTCCTCTTTTTCCGCATCCTTTCCAGCAAAGGCTATCGTTGGTGATTTTGATTTTAGTCATTATGACAGGTGTAAGATGTTATCTCAGAGTTCTTTTGATTTGTATTTCCCAGCTGGCTAAAGATTTTGAACATTTCCTTAAGTATCTTTTGGCCATTTGAAATTCTTCTGTTGAGAATTCTCTGTTTAGTTTTGTACTCCATTTTTATTTGGATTATTTAGAATTTTGAAGTCTAATTTCTTGAGTTCTTTAAATATTGTAGAGATCAGTCCTTTGTCTGATGTGGGGTTGGTAAAGATCTTTTCCCATTCAGTAGACTGCTTTTTTGTCTTATTGCCTGTGTCTTTTGCTTTACAGAAGCTTCTCAGTTTTAGGAGGACCAATTTATTTATTGTTTGTGCTACTGGGTTTATATTAAGAAATGGTCTCCTGTGCCCATGCAACTGAAGACTACTTCCCACTTTTTCTTCAGTTCAGTGTGGTCAGATTTATATCCATTTGGACTTGAGTTTTATGCATGGGGATAGATATGAAACTATTTTCATTCTTCTACATGTTGATATCCAGTTATGCCAGCACAATTTGTTGTAGATATTTTCTTTTTTCAATTTATACTTTTAGCTTCTTTGCCAAAACTCAGGTGTTCATAGATGCATGGATTAATATCTGGGTCTTTGATTCAATTCCATTGTTCAACTTCCTTGTTTTTATGCCAGTACCAAGCTGTTTTCATTACTGTAGCTCTGTAATAGAACTTGATGTCAGGGATGGTGATTCCTCCGTAAGCTTCTTTATTGTACAGTATTGTTTTGGCTATCCTGGGTTTTTGTTTTTGTTTTTCCATATGTAGTTGATTATTGTTTTTTCAAGGTCTGTGATGAATTGTTTTAGGATTTTGATGGGAATTAAATTGAATCTATAGATTGCTTTTGGTAGGACTGACATTTTTACTATGTTGATCCTACCTATCCTAGATCATGGGTGATCTTTCCATTTTCTAGTGTCTTCTTCAGTTTCTTTCTTCAGAAACATAAAATTATGGTCAAATGGGTCAATCACTTCTTTGGTTAGTGTTACCCCAAAATATTTTCTATTATTTGTGGTTGTTGTGAAAGGGGATGTTTCTCTGACTTTTCTCTCAGCTTCTTTATCATGTGTATATAGAAGGGCTACTAATTTTTTTGAATTAATCTTGTATCCTGCCATATCACTGAAGTTATTTATCAGCTGTAGGAGTTCTCTGTTAGAGTTATCAGGATATATATATACATATATATATTATCATATCACCTGCAAATAATAAAGTTTGACTTCTTCCTATCCAATTTGAATACCTTTAATCTCCTTTTGTTGTCTTATTGTTATAACCAGAACTTTAAGAACTATTTTGAAGAGATATTGACAGAGTGGAAAGCCTTATCTTGCTCCTGATTTTAGTGAAATCCCTTTGAGTTTCTCTCCATTTAATTTGATGCTGGCTGTCAGCTTGCTGTATATTGCTTTCATTATGTTTAGATATGTTTCTTGTATCCCAGATACCTCCGAGATATTTATCATAATGGGGTGTTGGATTTTGTCAAATACTTTTTCAGCATCTAACAAAATGATGATATGTTTTTTCTTTCAGTTTATTTATATGATGAATTACATTGATAGACTTTCATATTTTGAACGAGCCCTGCATCTCTGGGATGAAGCCTACTTGATCATGATGGATGGTTGTTTTGATGTGTTCTAGGATTCATTTGCCAGTATTTTATTGAGTATTTTGCATTCAAGTTCATGAGTGAGATTGGTCTGTAATTCTCTCTCTCGGTTGAGTCTTTGTGTAGTTTTGGTATTAGGGTAACTATAGTGTCATAAAACATTTGGCAATGTTCCTTCTGTTTCTATTATGTGGAACACTTTGAGGAATAAAGGTATTAGCTCTTCGTGGAAGTTCTGGTAGAATTCTGCACTAAAACCATTTTAGATCTATTTAAATTGCTTACCCGGTCTTGATTTAATTTTGGTATATGCTATCTATCTGAGAAATTTGCCATTTCTTTTACTTTGTCCAATTTTGTGGAGTACAGGTTTTTGTAGTATGTCCTAATGATTCTCTGAATTTCCTCAGTATCTGTTGTTATGTCCTTCTTTTCATTTCTGATCTTGATAATTTGGATGTTCTCTCTCTGCCTTTTGATTAGTTTGGATAAGAGTTTGTCTGTCTTGTTTATTTTTCAAAGAACCAGCTGTTTGTTTCACTGATTCTTTACAATTTTTTTTGTTTCTATTTTGTTGATTCAGCCTTCAATTTGATTATTTCCTGTCTTCTACCCTTCCTGGGTGAGTCTGCTTTTTTTGTTCTAGAGATTTCAAGTGTGGTGTTCAGTCACTGATGTGAGCTTTCTCCCTTTTCTTTATGTGGGAACTTGGCACTATGAACTTTCCTCTTAGCACTGTTTTTATAGTGTCTCATAGGTTTGGATATGCCTTTACTCTGAAGTAGTGTCTGTCTTTGAGGTTTAGGTCTGTTTCTTGTATACAGCAAAAGGATGGATCCTGTTTTCATATCCATTCTCTGGGTCTTTTTATAGGTAAACTATATGAATCCATTGATATTAAGTGATATTAATAACCAGTGGTTGTTAATTCCTGTTATTTTTTGGTAGCAGTGTTTGTGTTTCCCTTCTTTGGGTTTTGCTGGTGGGAGTTATCTGTTGCCTGAGTTTTTGTGGGTGCAGTTAGCTTCCTTTGTGTTGGGCTTTTCCTTCTAGTACTTCCTATAGGGATGGGTTTGTGGATATATATTGTTTAAATCTTGTTTTTTCATGGAATATCTTGTTTTCTCCATTGATTGAAAGCTTTGCTGGGTTTAGTAGTCTGGGCTTGCTTCCATGGTCTCTTAGTGTCTGCAGCACATTAGCCTAGGATTATCTGGTTTTCATGGTTTCCATTGAGAAGTAGGATGTAATTCTGATAGGTCTACCTTTGTTTGGTTACTTGATCTTTTTTCTTTTCAGCTCTTAATATTCTCATTTATTCTATATGTTTTGCATTTTGATTTTTATGTCATGAGTGGACTTTTGTTGATCCAGTCTATTTGGTGTTCTATAAGCCTCTTGTACCTTCAGAGGGATATCCTTCTTTAGGTTGGGAAAGTTCTTATATGATTTTGCTGAATATATTTTCTGTGTCTTTGAGCTGGAGTTCTTCTACTTCTGTTCCTATTATTCTTAGATTTGATCTTTTTATGGTGATCCAGATTCCCTGGATGTTTTGTGTTAAGAATTTGTTTGATTTAGTGTTTTCTTTGACCAATGAGTTTATTTCCTCAATAGTATCTTCAGTGCCTGAGAGTCTTCCTTCTATCTCTTTTATTCTGTTGGATATAAATGTCTCTGAACTTGCTGTTCATTTACCCAGATTTTCCATATCCAGAATTTCCTTGGTTTGTGTTTTCTTTTGCTGCTATTTCAGTCTTCAAGTCTTGAATTGTTTCTTTCACCTGTTTGATTGTTTTTTCCTGGTTTTCTTGGATTTCTTTTTTTTTTTTATTAATTTTTTATTGAGAAAAAAAAAAAAACGTTTCCCCCGCCTCCCCGCCTCCCATTTCTCTCCCCCTCCCTCTCCAGTCCAAGGAGCAGTCAGGGTTCCCTGCCCTGTGGAAAGTCCAAGGCCCTCCCCCCTCCATCCATGTCTAGGAAGGTGAACATCCAAACTGGCTAGGCTCCCACAAAGCCAGAACTTGAAGTAGGATCAAAACCCAGGGCCATTGTCCTTGGCTTCTCATCAGCCCCCATTGTTCGCCATGATCAGAGAGTCCGGTTTTATCCCATGCTTCTTCCATCTCATTCCATCTGGCCTTGGTGAGCTCCCAATAGATCAGTCACACTGTCTCAGTGGTTGGGTGCACCCCTCGTGGTCCTGACTTCCTCGCTCATGCTCTCCCTCCTTCCACTCCTCGATGGGAACTTGGGAGCTCAGTCCGGTGCTCCAGTGTGGGTCTCTGTGACTATCTCCATCTTGGATTTCTTTGAGGGATTTATTTATTTATTTCAATTTTTTGTTTCTCTTTTCCTCCATTTCTTTAAGGTAGTTTTTATATTTCCTCATTAAAGTTCTCCATCATTTTCATAAAGTTATGTTTAAATTCATTTTCTTCTGTATCTTCTGGATTAAGATAATCATGTCTTCCTGTGTGACCACTGGGTTCTCGTGTTGCTATGCTGCTTTATAGGTTGTTGGATGAATTCTTGCATTGATGCCTACCCATCTCTTTCTTCAAATGAGGCCGGCAGTGTCTTTGCATCTTGGTCCAATCCTTGCAGTGGATGTCTGAGTGTTTGAGAATTTTTCTTGGTCTGCTATGTATTGTCAATGCCTTTGTCTCAAGAAGACTCTGAGGTCTCTCTAAGTCTGCTCTCCTGGTTTGCTATGTTGGTCCTCTCTCTTGGTTCCCTCAGTGTTGTAGTAAACTCTTGGTGCCTTTAGTATTATAGCAAGCCCTTGATCTCCTCAGTATTGTAGCAAGTTCTTTGTCAGCCAGTATTGTAGCATGATGTGTTTCAGAGTTCCACTGAGGTTGCAGGAGGATAGGCAAGTTTTAGGATGGGGCTAGTGTCTTGGAGGGTCAAGTTAATATGGTTGAGTGTTGGGGGAGACTAACTGCAGGGTACTCTCCTGCTTGCTGGCTAGAAAAGCTGAGGGAGTTGGGGGAGGGAGGGAGGTTTTGTCCCACTGTGGAGGTCCTAGAGAGTGCAGTGTCTGTCAAGGTCCAGCCTCGACATAAATTATCTCTCAGACCAGTGTAGAGGCATGGGAATAACTGAGGCACAATTCACACAGCAATATCAGGAGGGAATTTCAGGGTTCATTCAGATTCTGAAGATCACCCACATTTATTATCCAAACAGCTTTTATGTCAAAAGATAAACCGAGGGGCAAGTTCATTAGCATTCTGTTTTTGGGGTAGCGGAGGAGAATGACTTAGGTCACATCTGCAACTTTGGCTGCCCTGTCATGTAGACTGAATTAATTCCTCTTCCCCAGGCAATCTGCTATAATTACAAAGAAGGAGCAGAGCGATGTTAGCATATCTTGATCCTTTGTTTAGGATGGCATTAGATTTTCTGGAAAGGTTAGGTGACCACCTTCTGTGTGGTCAGGTTCAAACTGTGGCCTGAAAGTCTGGCCTCCATACAATGTAAAAATATGGGCCTGTGTAATATGTCCCTACAGGTGTCCTGCCATGTGGCTGCTCACTCAGCTCTTATGTCCTCTCAGTATTGGAGCAGGCTGTGTTTCAGAGTTCCACCAAGGTTGTAGGAAGATACCCCTACAGAAATTTTAATGAAAATATATGATCTAACCTGAGAATGGATGTTTTTAACACTTAAACTAAGTAAAAGTTAAAAACCTATGTGGAAAATGCTTCTGAGTTAATTCTCAAAGGAAAATTGAAACTTTGTCAATTAAAAAGAGTAGACATAAGACAAATTATAGTACCTTGTAATAAGGATGAAACTGACAAACTATGGGCAGAAAGTGAACCTTGGCAAAGAGCTTGTAGTAATTTGGGGGGGGGATATTAACAATATTTATCCCAAAAGCAAGAAAATTCAACTTATAAAGAGAACTGTCTCAATTATTTCTTACATTGTATGGGAAACACCAATAACTAGAGCCCCTGCTTTCTATATGGATCCAAATAAACCAGAAAACCCAGGTTAAACGTCAGAAAATTTAAGTAAAGTAGAATAAGGCCCTTATGATTCTTTCTAATTTAGAACCATGAACATGCCTAACAGTGAAGTTTGAAATCTCCAAAGGAAATCCCACCTTGACCATTCCTCCAGGACTATGATAATGCCACTAAACCAAGAAACACCATCTAAATATTGACTTTTGGACTACAAACTGCTCAGAACAATTTTGAAGTGGCTAGCTGAGATGATCCAGCCTAACAGATTACCCAGAATTTGAGATAATCCCATTAAGCAGAGTCTGAACAACAAATGATAAAGCTACTTCAGAATCTTGTTTTGAAAAGAAAAAAAAAAGGGATACAGATATGATAGAATAAAAGAGTAGATTATTGAATCTACTTTGAAAACAAGGATATTATCATTATGATAAAATAAAAAGGTTGATTATTGAATCAACTATTCAAAAGCAACTACTAGTTTAAATCTTTTACATTGGACTGGACTTTTGTATATTGTATACAAATTTTGTATATTGATATAAGTTTGAGATTAATTTTATTAAAACACACATTTCTAATCTTGTTCAAGATATACATATATATATATATATTAACAATGCAGTGCAAATTTCTAGTTATTATTACCAACTCTTTAGGATAGTATGGAAATGCACATTAGTAGTTAGTCACCTAACACAATCGAACTTATGTCCTCACATTAGGTATGTTTTCAAGGTCAAACAAATATTCAAATATTTCATAAATCTACAGAATATGGCAATTAGGATGTTTTAATAACATGGTTTCTTTTTTTATAACAAAGAGACACATCTGTTCCTGGCAAAATCAATCTATTTCATAGAAGATAATGGGCATCGAAGAAATTCCACATACAGGTTACTTTCTTTGTGACAAAAGTAAGTCACTGGGCAAGAAAATATCTTTGCCTTGACTGCTGACAGTATGCTGTCCTAATTGGACAAGCTGTTAGTATTCAGGCATCTTTACTAGTCTGACCTTGGGGTATTTGTCTCCAGCTACAGCCACTAAGATTACCACCTGTGCGCATTCACTATCTTCCCTTTTAAAAGAGCCCTGCACACCCTTCCCCCTCCCTCTTTATCTCTCTGTCTCTGACCACCTCTCTCTTCTCTCTTCTCTTCTGCCACTCCTGTCCCCAGAGGCCTGTCTCCCTTCTCCTCTCACGCTTTTCCCATTCACTTTACCTCAATAAAAAGAAAACTCTCCACTTGAGCTCTGTAGTATGGCATCCTTCTCGCATGGGCCACTTTTTTCTAAATTACGACATTGGTTGCCTGCCCAGGAAGGCTCTTCTGGCACTTCCTCCTGCCCGCAGGCAATTTAAAACACACCAGGATCCTGGAACCCTGTCCACATACCAGAGCCTCACTTCTCCGGATCACTGGGTGATTTCGTATAACACAATATGATTGGTGAGCCAATCCCCTTGTTTCAATTTTGGTTATTTTGCATGAGTGAGGACTTGTCTACTCTCTTGAGTACGCTTCCTGCCTTTTGGCGTCGTTAAGGCCTGGTACCAGACAACCACAGTTTTTTCAGGCTCAGAGCCCTTACCTTCACCCTTTACGTGATGACCCGCTGGCGACCTGTGCCAGTCTCATTTCTCGGAACTTTTTGTTCTTTGGCCCCTGCCCCTTGAATGACAGGTCACTAGGCAGCTTGTGCCTTTCTCGCTATCCTTGTTTGATAAAAAGCCACCGAATCTCGTTTTGCCTCACTCATGGCAATAAGCCTACCAAAAATTCACATCCTGGCACTCTATATCCTGATATTTTACAGGACCTTTGAAACATACTGCCAGCGACCCTAGTAAATGGACAAGGCATGTTTGCTCAGTGCCAGAACTCACCAAAAGATAATCACATCCAACTAGGACCCTACACACATGCTCCATCCTTAACAGATCTGCTTTTTCACATGTGCAACAAATCTTTCCTATTGACTAATGGCTTTGCCAAGCATTCAATATTGCCAATTAGGTCTCTGGCAATGCTGCCCACCTATGACTCTTCCTCTAGATGTGAGGCTTCCTTTCTAAAGGGCAGACTTCTCCTTGCCTTCTGGCTTCTCTTGAAGTCCTGGTACAATGTGACTGTGTCTCTCTCGAGCTGAAAGCCATTGGTCCCCTCCCTTTGAATGACAATACACTGGATAGCCTGTGCTGGTCTCAAAACTGGCCCTCTCTAAACTTATGGGATGCTAGGAATTGCAGACTCTTGGTTTTACTTCTCTGCCTTGCTCATAGGAACTGTGTCATCACTTATACCTCCTTGATCCCATTAGGATGTTTTTGGATACCCACTGATCATTCCTAATTAACTATTACAGAACTGTTGGCCATAGAGCTTGAGACATAAGACCACGAATCATCACTGTGTGATGCTGTGGTGATGGGAAAGGATCAGGTGCTTTAAGCTCTAGGGAGTTGACTTGGCTCCACGTCAAACAGCCTTTTGCCATATCCAAACAGCACCTAATGGTTGCACAGAGCCTGGACAGTGAAGTAAAACAGCCAGATACTCTAGGACATGACGAGAATTCCAGCTCTCCAAGGTCTTCCAAAGATGAATGTTGTCCTCCCAGGTCAGCAGCATGCGGTCTTGAAAACACAGTTTCCTCATTCCCAACTCACCTGCTACCCCTTTCTAACTTCTCACCTTTTATAATAAATAAAATGGGAGGAATGTTACTATTTAGGCATCTATACTGGCCTGACCATGGGGTATACATCCTCAGCTATAGCCACTCAGAGCACTACCTGTGCACATTCACTACGTTACCTTCTAAAAGGGCTCTGCCCATCCCTCCCATCTCTCTCTCTCTTACTCTCTGTTTCCATCTTTATGTCTCTCTCTTCTTCTCTTCTCTTCTCTTCTCTTCTCTTCTCTTCTCTTCTCTTCTC
>JABTXL010006079.1:16356885-16409031 GCA_025134845.1 Neodon shergylaensis
GAAGGAAGGAAGGAAGGAAGGAAGGAAGGAAGGAAGGAAGGAAGGAAAGAAGGGAAAATGATGAGGGAGGTTTGGGGACAATGAGGGAGGAAGGAATACAGCAGTAACTGTAGTTTAGAGAAGTGAAGTGTAGAGCCAATGTCAGAATGTTTCTGGTAGTGTAAGGTGTGTACGATTGGTTTTCTGGGCTTGGTGCTGACTCGCTCCACCATCGGCTTTCTCTTCCCTAACCATGTCTTGTGGTATCTTTAGTGGACTTTGATCTCATCTGGGAAAAGATGGAGGAGGAGGCAGCATTTTCCTCAGCTCTAGTCAGCACTTGACAGCAAGCGCCATCAATTTCTCACATAAAGTGTTGGAGTATCCTTTTCTTGGAACCGTAACAATTGACTGGTCAAATTGTAAGAAAATATTGTAAGAAAAATTGCAAGAAACAGTTTGCGGTGCCTTTGGGAAATAGACTCACTGCTGTGACAGACCTTTGAGGTTTATTGCATTCTTTGTTTTAGTAGTGTGGCAATTTTTAGCACACTTTTTTCTTCTTAAAAAATGTGTATCCCATTTTGAAATAATTTGAAAGAAACAGCATCTGTTACTTTCCTCAGAAAGCCATCCTTCTGAATTTATCACTCACACTGTGATACATTTTCTTTATGAACAGCCACTTTTCTTAGGTTCTTACAGACTCTTATGTGCACCACAAATTCAATCTCCTTGAGGCTCCTACCTAAATTTCCTCATTTTTGCTGCAGTGAATTCTGCAAACTCTCTTTTTTATATTGTGGAAAGTATTTGTATGTGTGTGTGTGTGTGTTTGTGGGACACATCTGTGCTAAGCACAAGTTCCATGCATTTATCATGACAAATATTTATACAACCTAACTGAATGCTTTGCATATTTTAACATTTTCTAAAATCAGTACTATGAAAGGAAGACTGAAGAATGTTTTAATAAAGTCCATATTTTATGTAAAACATAATTCATTTCTTGTAGATCCCAAATTTCCTGTCTTATTGGGAAAAAATTAAAACTTCAGCTTAACTATGAATAAATGATCAAAAAATTCACAAAAGACCCATCATATTTTTGACATTATTTCCATGAATACCTTCTCCAAATTATAGCGTCAAAATGATGAAAGGTAAAACCTGTGTGGTGTCATGGAAAAAAAGAAAAACTTATTTGGAAATATTGCAAATTCATAAAGAAATTAGTTTCCATGAAAAATATATCATGGTATGAAAAGTACTAAAGGTACTTTTATTTAAGGAAATTATAAAATTGATATATTAATCTTTTGATGAATTATTTAATAAAGTATCCTATTTTCACTTAAATTATTGGACTTGAATTTCATGTCATAGAAATCACATGTAGAAAATTTGGTCATTGAGGTAAGTTCAAAGTAAAATAAAATTTGAGTAAATGTACCACATTTTTCTTATCCATCCTTCAATCAAGGGACATTTAGGTTGTTTCCAGGTTCTGGCTATGACAAACAAACCTGCTATGAACATAGTTGAGCACATGTCCTTGTGGCACGATTGAGCATCTTTTTGATATATACCCAAAGTGATATTACTGGGTCTTCAGAAATGTTGTTTCCTAATTTTCTGAGAAATTATCATACTGACATCCAAAGGGGCTATACCAGCTTACATTCCCTCCAGCAATGAAGCCCTTTGCTTTTTGGACAGTAACTGGACCTGTTTTGGCTGTTGAGGATTCTGGCCCTGGAATAGGAGCATATCCCTCAGTTCTTCTGGGAATGTGAATGGTTGAGCTATGCTGCAGATGGAAAGCTTGCTAGTCTCCATAATTACATGAGCTTCTTAGTAACTCAAAGGAGAGCAAGAAGGAGAGAAGGAAGGGGGAAGGGTGTATGTGTGTTTTATATATGCATAATATGATTCTGTTTTCCTGGAGAACTCTGACTGATACAGTCCTTGATTTAATTTAATAGTATTTAATGTGCTAATGCTTTTGTAAAAGATTGGTGAGGCGGAGTCTTGGTAAGAACTTTGATGCTATTCTGTGAATAAAACACAGTTTTGTGATAACTTACGTAAAAAAAAAGTTGTTGAAGATGCAGATCAAGTAAGGTACCAGAGAACGTAACTACTAAAAATATTCAGCAATGGGGCCCATTCCAACTACTGATATCTACATTCTCTACCAGTGACCAGAATATTCTCTTTTAGTTCTCTTTCCAATACTTTCCTCCTATAGACATGACTCTTGGAACACAAATGAACACAGCCAAACACCTTAGCTTTATTACACATTTGATATGAAATTAATTATTGATTATTCGACATTCACAAAATTTCAGCATTGCTAAATATTTTGGGATGTCTGCATTAAATTATCTGACTTCAGGCAGCAAAATGCTTGCATAATTTCCCTACTCATCTATGTTGTGTAGTTCCACATTTGCCAAGCATTGAATTTGGTCTAATATTTCAATCACAGAAATTCTAAACACATATTAGTGCCATAGTCTTATTTGATTTGCATGATCTAACAGTTTATTGGTCATTGTTTGCTACTAACTTCTAGGAAATGCACTTGGGTTTTGTCCATTTTTGCAGTGAGAAATGGGTCATGAATGTCTTTCTCTTATCGCCTTTCATTTATAATGAATCATATTCTTTGATCTTTAGAATCCCTGTATATATTAGAATGTTTATATAAAATATCACAATATATATTTTATTTTTTTTAATTTCATTTTACATTCCATCCACAGTTATCTCCTGTTGGATGGAGGCCGATTGTTGGTTCCCAGCTGCTCAGAACCAACATAACCACTCAGAAACTGTATTAATTAAATCACTGCTTGGCCTATTCTAATTTATCAGCTAACTCTTACATCTTAATTTAACCCATTTCTATTAATTTGTGCATCACCACGAGGTTGTGGCCTCCCAGCAAAGTTTCAGCATGTCTGTCTTTGCCAGCAGCTCCATGGCTTCTCCCTGACTCTGCCTTATTCATCCCAGCATTTAGTTGAGTTTTCCCCTTTTCCCGTTTACCTAAGTTCTGCCCTGCCTGCTATAGGCTTAAAGCAGTTTCTTTATTCACCAATGGTATTCACAGCATACATAGGATAATCCCACATCAATCCTCTCCACCTTTCCTCCTGCACCACCTTCCCCCAACACATCCCCCATTCACCCCTCCCAATGAATAAGGACTCCCATGGGAGTCTACCAAGTCTGATACATTAAGTTGGAGCAAGACCAAGCTCCTCTACCCTATATTAAGGCTGAACATGGCATCCCTTCATAGGGCCAGGAATAGATCCTGGTCCTAATACCAGGTATCTCACAGATATTCCAAGTTTTACCACTGTCTCCCACATATGGAGGGCCAAGTTCATCCCATGAATGTTCCACAACTGTAGGTCTAGAGTTCTTGAGTTTCTACAAGCTTGCTTCTGCTATCTATGTAGATTTTGCCCTTGCTCATATATTCCTTTTTTCCACACTTCGACTGGATTCCCAGAGCTTGGCCTGGTGCTTGACTGTGGATCTCTGCATCTGGTTCTGTCAGTTACTGAATGAAGGCTCTTTGATAATAGTTGGGGTATTCACCACTTAAGGATCCCTTTACATTCTTAATCATCAGGGAAATGCAAATCAAAATGACTCTGAGATACCATCTTGCATCTGTTTGAATGACTAAGATCAAAAGTACTGAGGGCAGCTTATGCTAGAGAGGATGTGTTGTCAAGGGATCATTTCACCATTGCTAGTGGGAGTCCAAAATTATATAGCCACTCTGGAAATCAGTAGGGAGGTTTCTCAGAAAATTGGAAATCAATTTACCTCAAGACACAGTGATACCATTCCTGGAAATATGTGCAAAGGATACTCATTCATACCACAAGAACTTGCTCAACAATGTTCATAGCAGCATTATTTGTAATAACCAGAACCTGGAAACAACCTATATGCCCCTCAACTGAAGAATGGATAAAGAAAATGTGATACTTTTACAGAATGGAGTATTGATCAGCTGAAAAAAAAAACGACATGAAATTTGCAGACAAATGGATGGAACTAGGAAATGTCATCCTGAGTGAGGTAACCCAGACTGAGAACAACAAGTATAGTAAGCACTCATTCATAAGTGGATATTAGATTTAAAGCAAAGGATAACCAGAACACAATCTACAGCTTCAGCGACAGTAGATAACAAGGAAAATCCTAAGGACACATGGATCACAATATATTTTAAAGATTCCATCGTGTTATATTTATATAAACAATACACCTACAGTTTGTAATTCCATATATACATTACATTGTCTTAGAGTCGCCACATTTGTGTTTATAGAAAAGTTTCTCAGATTGTTTTTATACATCACACTTTACCAGCTTGAATTTAATATCATATTTTAGGAAAGAAAGGTTTGGCTTAAAGTATAGGGAGAAGGGATTGGGAAATACTGGGGAAGTTTAGGGAAGGACAAAGAGGAGCTCTCAGAAAGAATGGTGCATCATAAGGTTTGACACACTGAAAAGGTTCCAATTGTTTAAGTAGCCAAGTATACTTTCTGACATTTGTGAATCAGGGAGCATGAAAATGTTACAATTGGTTTTGGCTTCACAATGAACAATTCTTCATAACATAATGTCAAGCACATTATAATTTTTGAAATTCCTAAACATTAACTATATTTTTGAAAATTCAGTTTAAAATTCTTTCCATCTTTCCAAAAAAAACCTGAGTCTTCTTATAATTTTCCAAATGTTTGCCTGGATTTTATATTGATAATATCGTAGCATTTGGAAAAACGTCTTAAACTACATGAATATTGTTGAAAATATGACCTGTTAGGTAGAAAGTACTTAAGAGTAGTAAGGTTCTGATCATTATTACAATTGCCTGAATGTCCATTTTTATTATAATGAAAATGTGCAACTATAACATTTAAGGCAATTATTTTTTATTTCCTACATCCCTAAAACACACTGAAATACATAGTTTTTTAAACTATTCATGTGTGTTTCAAGTTCCTATGTATTTTTGGTTTTTATTATGTTTATAGTTATGCATATATACACAGTTTTCTAAAAAAATCTTTTGAGAAAATAATAGAAAATAGAAGACCTTTGTTTTTGCATTTTTGATTTTGAAATGATTTGTAGACAGACATTTTGTCAGAAAATTGATCATTGGTAAGACAAATTGATTCACTTATACAAGACTACTATATAAATTAAGAATACCTTTAACACCAATTCTGAAAAACAGACTGAGTTCAAAATGCTTTAGAACAGTGGTTCTCAACCTGTGAGTTGTGACTTCTTTATATCAAACAACTATCACAGGGTTTGCCTAAAACCATGGGAAAACACAGATTACATTAGAAATCATACCAGTTGCAAAATTATTTATTATGTAGTAACAATACAGTTTTTTTGTATGAGGGTCACTACAACATGAGGAACTATTAAAAAGTTATAACATTAGTGCCTGGGCAGTGATGACGCACACCTTTAATCCTAGCATTTGTAAGGCAGAGTCAGGTGGATCTCTGAGTTCGAGGTCAGCCTGGTCTACAAGAACTAGTTCTAGGGTAGGCTCCAAAGCTACAGAGAAACCCTGTCTCAAAAACAACATAAAGTCATAGCTTTAGAAAGGTTGAGAACCATTGCTATATAACAATAAAAAATTTTATAAAAGAAAGAAGGAAAAAGAAACTACTCTATTATTTTATTGCTTAAGAAAGAAAAACACTGGAGAACTCAGACTCTGAAACAAGTTCCTTACGCACGAAATTTTAGTACTTATGAATTTGCAAAGAAAGTTTTGACTGCTAACTCATCCTTTTGATAACACACAGTTAGGTATAATCCTACAAAATAAACTCTAAGCAATAAAGGCAATGATGTAAAGGCAATTCTGCTTTTATTTAAACATAGATTAAAAGGAAGGAACAATGCATCTCACATCTTGTACCTAGGGACAAGAGAACATAGCTGTTGGATAGGAACCTAAGGCTCCTTTATTGAAATCTAATCAAAGAAAGCAGTAACCGACTCCCCTCATAAAAAGCTGTCATCGTGTGTTTTGATTACTTTGCCAGTAAGGGACTGATGTTGCCCTGAAATAATTTAGAAGCTATAAACACATACTAGACACAATAGCATTATTAAACATAAAGTGATCAGAAGATCCAAGATTGTAGCTCAGTGACAGAACATTTGACATGTGCAAGAATTTTGGTTCAAATCCCAAAGCAGGAATAAAGAAAGTCACAATTTATATTATTTACTTTTCAAATAGTAGAAATTTTCTATATCCTAAGTAGCATGAGAAATAACTAAAGATGCTGTATGTCTGGTTACTGTTTTAATTTTTAGGTACTTTATCCTTAAGCTAAATATGTTTATTGAATATGTTAGCTAGTTAGTTAGTTAGCTGGTTAAGTGAGTTATTGTATTTCTGGAAGTAAAATTCCTCAGATTGAGCATATTCTCAATATAGATTTTTAGCTATATGAACACATAGCCCAGATTAATACAGCAATAGAGCTACAACACCATGAATAATTTTCTGTGATCCACAAACAATGAGTAAAAAATATATCTCATATATATGTATGCATGTATAATGACTTGCTGTCTAATTTTGACTCAAAATATAAATATCTCACTTTTTGGTAATGGCACATACCTTTAATCCTAGCACTTGAAAAGCAGAGGCAGGTGAATCTCCATTAATTTGAGGCTAGTCTGATCTACAAGAGCTAGTTCCAGGACAGGGTACAGAGAAACCCTGTCTCAAAAAACATATACATATATATATGTATATATGTATATATATACATGGAGAGAGTAGAGAATTGTATATGTGTGTGTGTGTGCACGCGCAAGCGCATGTGTGTATAAATATTTTTATTTTAGGTTGCTATTTCCAAAGATATTTTTATTTTCCATAAGCACATAGCACTTTTTTCTAACTGTCCAAAAATTTAAAACACGAGCCCTGTTCAGCACTGTTATAATGTTTGGACATCACAACCATCTTTACAAATATTGATTACATTGTGTAAATTACATACCTTGGTGGCACTCCTGGGAAAGAACATGTGTTTCACATAGGTGAACAGTGGGAGACCAGAGAATCAGTTCTACCAGGATCTAGCATAGTGAACCCATGTATTTACAGGTGTCATTAACAGGAGTCTGAGTGAGTGGATGATTACTTACAAAAATATGGAAGACAACTCACAAAAGCAATATCCTCCGAGCTCCTTGCCCCAGTAATTGGGAATGCTACAGCTCTACAAACTTCTGGCTTTATTAACTCCTGACCATTGAATTTTGCTAATTATCTAAGTGTTATGGACTTCTGTTTTACTTTCAGTATGAAAGTTTTCAATTTGTAGGACATAGGTATATAACTAGAACTGTAACTTTTATAAGTGAAACATGGCTACAATTCTGGATTGGCAATTTGGTAATGATATAAAGCCACAATTCCCATCTCCAAATGATACTGGTACTCTTTGTTGTGAAGTCTGAATGTGGCCTTCTGTCTTCTTGCAATTAGCCCTCTGTCAGTTTGAGGTAGCCGACAATAGGAACATAGATACCATATCAGAAACATTGTGTCCAAATCATGCCGAACTGACTAAAGAATTATTGTTCCTCTACACATATTTCTCTAAGTCTTCTCTATTAATCTTTATGATCATAGCAGTTTCCTCTATCTCTCCATCTCTGCAACATTAACTCTAGATTCCTAAAAATGTCTTGGGTCTCTTAAGAGACAACTAGACAGAAAACACTAAGCCTTTCTGGTACAACATAAAACTTCTAACGACACTGCTATTTTTCTAAAGAAGAAAGATCCTCCTCTCTTGAAACAAAGACGCATCCTCATGAAACACACACACACCAGACCAAAATAAAGCGACATTCACTTCTCTAATGTTCAAGATGTAAACCTGATTTTTTGAACTCTTTAGCTTACACGTGAATCTCTTATTTGAACAAATCCACATCTCAGTTAAACAAACAAAAAAAGAAAATCTTATTTTGTGTAAAATATTGCAATAAATTTCAACGATGATTTATTAAAATTAGTACAGCATCCTTAAATTTATCCCCAGATTGAATTTTGAAAGTTGCTTTCTTTTGTAGGATAAACTGATGTATATAGATACAAACATTCATTCACAATTTTCAATAGAATTGCTTAAATATTTAGGTTTAGCCAAAATGATGTGAAACACTGGTATGGTCACAAAGGTGGAACTTAAGCAAAACTTTAAGTCACTTCAAATTTTGTCAAAACAAATTTGGAAAACATGTATAGCCATATAGCAGAATCTTCATTACATATATGAAGAAACGATTTTAATTTGAGCTGTTACTCATTTCAGGAAATAATAGCTTTAGAATACATCAACTAATTGCTGGACCATAGTCTTCTTCTAACCTTTTATTTACTTCAATTCATGAATTAAAATCAGTTTGCAGTTCCCACACCTCCAACATACTGCAGATTTGGTCAAAAGACTCAGAAATTTACAGAAGGAGACTTGCGAAAATTAAAATTAAACCAAAATTAAAGCAAATTCTCTCATTGAAGATTAAGAATGGACAGGATGTATAGAATATACTACAAAAATTCATACAAGAAGTTATTTCTTTTTTAATTACTAGTTTTGTTTCCTAATGGAAAGCAATAATGAAGACATTAATGATAATTGCAATAATAATGCCAGTAACAGCAACTATTATGGTAGCAAGTAATGACTATATGTGAAGAATGAAGCCACTCGTTTTACTAATATTATCTCATTTAATTTTCACAATGTGTCCATATGTAAAATCCACTCAAGCACAATCTACTAAGAAGTAACATAAATCTTCAGTGCAAATATGCTACAGCCAGAAGCTTTTGAATTATTGCTTTTAATTTAGTCAATAGCTAGCATATGCAGTAATGATGCAATCTTTGCGTTTTAAAATGTATGACAATATATTATTTCTCTAAATTCTATGATTAAAAAGATACTACAGCCTGGTGCCACAAGAATGGCATTTTAAAATAACAAATGTCATTATATTAATTTGTCACATAAGAAATTTCAATGCCTTGCAATTAGTTATAAAGTATAACAAAAGATTTCTTAGAATTAAATTTATAGCCAATTGATTAGCAAATAAATGTTTATGTGTAATTATTGTGTCAACTGTTTCAGGCTAAGGAGGAAGAATTGATTAATTTAACATAGCACATCCCAAACTATGTGAACATAGGATTGGTATCATGACTCAAGTATATTTTGTGACAAATTACCAAGTCTTCATTGTTTAGCCCAGGTTTTTAGTGAACGGCCTTCTCTCTGGACTCCTTTATGACTTCAATGTCACAAAATAACTACCTCACAGAGTCTTAAAATACATTAAATCATAAACCTTAGCAAACAAGAAATAAGTGAAGTCTATTGTTAAGGAATAATAAAACAAAATATTGAGATGATATCTAGCAATGCCTTCAGAAACTGAAAGGAATTTTATAAATGTTACAATTGTCCATGTCAAAAAACATCATATATAATTCAGGCAGTGTGTACCATACTATTGTTATACCACAGCAGTTATTCTCTGCAACCACTACCTGAATGGTCCCCATTCTTCCACTCCTTTTGGAACTGCACAGATTGTGTTTATTTGCATTGCAGCTCTGTTGTCATGAAATACTTTCTGCATTTCAAGCCTTTTTTCTTTTACCAGACATTCTCATTTTTTTAATCTTCACTTTTCAATAATTTTTTTTGTTTTACATTTGGTGGCAAGTACCCCTTTCATATTATTTGTGAGTAATTAATATTTCTGAATATTTATAATATATTTATCGGTGAAAATTAAAAGCCTTCTTTCAAATGTTTAATAAGAGATCCACACAAATAAATAAACAGGTACAAATTCAATGACTTTGTTTGTTTCCCAGTGAAAAGTCAGTGCTTTGTTTGGCTAAATTACTAACGTGATATATAACATCGGCACTGTTGCCAAGTGATCAAATATGAATCAGAAACCACATGTTATTGATTAGTTTTCTGTGGCTCTAAATATAATAGCTATAGATAATGTTAGTGTAGCACTTCAGTAGTTTCAATTAGCTATTATATACTGGCTTAAGCATCAAAATGATCAGTTTGCTCAGAAACGATAATACCTTGGTGCTACATTCTTTAGGTGAGAAGTATAGTGATTAAGTACAGGAGCATGCCACAATCCACAGATTTACTGCAAATAAATGTATAACAGTTTACTGGATTCATATCAGCACTTCTTTGTAAATTACTTGAAATTATTAAGAGTAAAAAGTATAAAGGAACAAAAAGAAGTAAAAGGGTGGGAATGGAAAAGCAGGGGGAAAGAGGGAATACAGGACGAGTTAAGTAACACTGAATATATTTTCGAAAAGTCATATGGAAACTTAGTAGAGTAGAAACTTCCTAAAATGCCATATACATATATAGACTTTTTCTGTGTATAAATTTATATAGTTTAAATAAAAAATTTTCCACTACATTGAAAATACTCTCTGCAAGTTACAAAGCAAACAACAAAAATCCCAACATCGGGTGTGGGAATTCCTCCTTTGAGTCGCTGGTCAGGGTTGTCTACGAAATTTCCAAACACACAGGTTACTGCTCTTGTCTTTTGTTGTTCCCCCAGCGACAGAAGTCAAGTCCCTATTGCGAAAACACCATGTGCTTCATACACAGAATGAAGATACCCTTTAGTTAACTGAAGAGAATGTCTCCTCCCTGTGGGCTAGCTGTTATGGTCCCAGAAGGTGCCATAAGAGCTTCCAAAAGAGGGAAGCAAACAACAATCCTTTAAGCTATGTTGTCTATAAAGCACAACACAGACCAGCATAACAAAATATCCTTGCGGGTGCAGGAGTAGCATGCATAATTTGGCAGTCATCAACAGCTTTTTAACTTAACTTAAGTCCCTCTGAACAGGAGAGAAACCATGCCTGGCATTGGAAAAATAGCCAAATACTCAGAGCTAGTGAGGTCATGGGTCTTGGAGGAGAATCTACAACCACTGCCTTTATTAAATCAGCTAATCTCTATTAACATTTTAATCAATTTTCCTTACATGCACAGATAAGTATAGTGCTCAATCCTAATCCAGAAAACCTATTTCTTTCAACAGATGAAGACCAATGCAGACCATCACAACCAACCAAAATGCAAAAGGTGAAGAAGCTACATCCCAGTTCCACTGGATGTATCTGCAAAACAACTCTCACATCTAAGGATCAGGGATTCATTCAGGAGTAGTGCAGAAAGCTATATAGGATCAGTGAGTTTGCTGTGAGGTTGTGTCTCCTAGTCATGTCTCAACAACATAACGTTCTAAATATGAGCACAACAAGAACAATAGATAGTACAAAGTAGGTGGGGTCCTCAAGGCTAAAGCCCTTTTCAAAGAACAGCAGCCATCTAAGGCAGGTTGAGAGGGAGAGGTCTCACCGTCCTTTCCTGCAGAAGAGCCCTCCAATAAGTTATCCAAAACCAAGTGCTTCATCAATTGAGATATTTTCCCAGACCCAACTTTGATTATCATAGGAATAATATTTCTATCTAGTACAGTGATCAAAAGAAAATGAGAGAAGGTGACTGAAATTTGTCTATAATTTGAACCTAGTTCAAATGATCACTTCTGGTATCAGTGATCCTTAGGTAACAGACAGATACTGCAAACAATAAAGAAATTAGTAGAAATAAAATGATACATTTTCTCCCTCTGTTATTTTGGATTCAGTAACAGGCTTTCTTTGGGCCACTAACTAGCTCCCAAATAAAGACAAGGAGACTTATTATTAGATATGAATGCACGGCATTATCTTATGCTTGACCCACTAGCTCTTATAACTTAATTTAACTTTTTTTTCTTCATTTACATTTTGTCTCAGTTTTTTTTTTTCTTCAGTGTGTATGCTCCACTCTGTTTCTGATAAGCTGGTCCTGGGTGACTCCCTTCTTTTCTTCCTCATTATCCCTTGCAGAGCCTAGAATCCTCCTCTACCTATTCTCTCTGGCTGCCAACTCCACCTATCCTTCTACTGTCTAGTTATTGACCATTCAGCTTTTTATTAGACCAATCAGATGCCTTAGGCAGGCAAGGTAAAACTGCAATGCATCTTTATATAATTAAACAAATACAGCATAAACACATGTAGCATATCTGAATTCCTTTTGATATTTCAGATCACTAAGTCAGATTTCAACAGTAAACATCATACATTTATTTTAACCACAGTGGTTTACTTTTGTTTAACTAGGACATCATGTTTCTTTAGCATCAGAAAGATATGTTCTTGGAAGAACATTATTTTCTACCTTTAGGCATGAAATATTTCTCTGAATCTCTTAATTCATTAATTTTATTTTTGAGAATCTAGGAAACCTAACGAAACTCCATAATGGCAGTGTCAAACTCAACAAGAAAGTGGAAAATATTCCTAAGAATCAAATGTCCTTGGTTTTGATTCTTTCTAACTTTTACTTGAGTATTTACCTTTGGCATCATAAGGTTTCACAAAAAGGAAAAGCAACACATTGGTTTGCTCCATGGACATGCTTTAATATTTGCAGGAACTTCTTTGCTCCGAAGACCTTTAAACTCTGCCCTCCATTCTAGAAAGACCACTAAATAGATATTTATTTTCTTTTAATTGAGGAAAAGATATTGATTTTCATTCAGAGATTTTCATCAGCACAAGATGTTTATAAGATCCATATCATACCTCTTTATGTGCCTTCTATCCTTTTGTTTCAAAGTTATTGTTCTTAATTTCTCATGTTATTAATTATTTCTAATTACTCTCTCCATTCCCATTAAATCATAAAACCCTTGACTTGAATTTTTAACAATAGTACTCTTTAGAATCACCCCATGCCAATTCTCCCATAAGCTCTATTTCCATGAATCTCTCCTAGGCAATTGGTGATGGTGATTTGTTTTATCATTGAATGCAAGAAAAGTCAAGAGGGCATCTTGAGATACATCCTCATTGAATAAGACAGGCAGTAACTAACTAAACTCCATCTTTCCTGGTGAAACTGTAAACCAAGGGTGTCTTGTGGTACTGCATTTAGAAAAGGTATGGCAAAGATCTCCTTTATGGTCCTCCATTTGTCTTTTCTTGTTTTTATCCCAGTAGTAAGATGGAACTTCTCAACTTGTATTACACAGAGATATACTTGTTCAGAGACAGGTGTCAAAATTAATACTTCAGTAATTTGGGGACAGGGGCCGTACTGCTAGAAAGCCTTGGTTCTTCCATTTTACTACTGACATCACTCTGCCCCAAAGTGGCTTTTTTGACAAATGGCTGATAATTTGTTGAAATTAAAACAATTTGTGCTCAGTCTACTTAAGGTAAAAACATAGCAGCATAAAACTAAGACTTTATAATTTGTGCAAACATTTTAGCAATGAAGTAAACATGAAAAAGCAGGTATTATTTAATAAAATTTATATTATCATTATATTTATTTTCATCCTTAACAGTGTTTTCTAATCATAACTTTATACTGTGTATCATAATATTTCAACCTAATAAGAGAACAAACAGCAAAGTGTTTCCCTAATACAGTTTCATGGTCTCATACATAAGAAGTATGCAGGGAAAAGAAGGGTATGCTCATTAGCCACTGCTGTCATTCCATGGCATTTTATTCAGAGCTATTTCATAGTAGCTTAGATTCTAATAAGCAAAAAAATTCAAAATTACTGATGCTATTTTATCACAATTAACATTTACCATTACTACTATCTAAGGGAAAGCAAAACAGCAAATAAACAAGACAAACATACAAAGAAACAAAAAACTACGGTAACCCTGCTGGGTAATTGAACAAGTAAAAAATATGCAACTCTATTGCTATAATGTTCTTTTGAACAACTGCTATTTAATTAACTTTTTAGACAAAGGAACATTTCCTCCCAGAATCCCAGTTTATGTGTTAACAATCCAGAGCGAGACATACCAAGGATTCTTAAACTGTTACTTAAATTGTCCCAGGCACTGGGTTTTGAGTGGTTAGATCCCCATGTCCTGTGACTCACACAGGTAGAACTGCAAAACAGTGCTTTGGTGTGGGAAATGAGGTTCTGTGTAGTAGTGATAATGGTGCATGCATTTCATGTTTTACAACAAAAATATAACATCATAATGGCTGTCTTAGTTAGGGTTCCTCTTGTTGGAATAAAACACCATGACCAAAATCAAGTTGTGGAGAAAAGGGTTTATTTGGTTTGCACTTCTACACTGTAGTCCATGATTGAATGAATTCAGGACAGGAACTCAAATTCAGTAGAAACTTGGAGGCAGAAGCTGATGCAGAGGACACGGAGGGGTGCTGATTCCTGGCTTGCTCATCATGGCTTGCTCAGACTGCCTTCTTATAGAATCCAGGACCACAAGCACAAGGATGGCACCACACACAGTGGGCTGGGCCCTCCTGTGTCAATCACTAATTAAGAAAATGTCTTACAGCCAGATCTTGTGGAGACATTTTCTTAATTAAAGTTTGTAGCGAGCTGCGTAGTGTCACACCTGATGGAGATGTATAATCAACTCCTGAGATGGCTAAGGCCTGACCTATGCTATGATCACGCAATGATTATCAGCTGCCTGCGTATGCGTAAACCTATGGGCAGTGCCCACCTGGCAGTTCGGGGTTGGCAGCCCATGCCTACTTAAGGGCTGGAAGAGGGTTTGCCCAGGGAAAGAGAGAAAAAGAAGGAGAAGGAGATAGATTGCTGTGAATAAAGTCCTGAAAACTGCTGCAAGAAGAGCTCCGGGTGTTGCGTTTTTCCTTGCTGGTCGAGGGTGAACGCAACAAAAGTTTCCTCCTTTCAGATAACTCTAGCTTGTGTGAAGTTGACATAAAACGAACCAGCATACTGACACATTGGAAGTGCTATAATATGGAAATTTCAATTAATTATGCTATTTAAAAATATACTGGAACAATGCTACTTTAAAATCCAAAGATTTGAATATTACTACTAAATTTATTCCATCTGAAATAAACTAAAATTGCCAATTTGTTTCAATAGTATAAGTTTTAAGTCCAGTTTTAATGAGTTTGCTTCCTAAGTATGAAAACTTGTATCAGACAAACCTAGAAAGGTATCAAAACTGTCTTGGAGCTCAGATAATTTCATCATCGATAATATGACTAGAAAACCTAGCAATTCAGTGATTTTTCTCAGTTAAAAAAATGAATTCTTTTCTTTTAGTAACAATCAGGAATGCATAATTTCAAGCTGATTTCTTTTTATATTAAAACTTTGCAGAAGTAAATTAAAGACTTTGCTGAACTCTGAGAAGTATATCTGCCCAACCATCTATTCACTCCAAAGGTCACACTGCTGTACGGCACTGGCTTGTATTCCTGTTGAGGCTTAGTGTGAAAAAATAATGCCTCCATAGTCTAAATGTAATATTGAGTTGAAATAAGATGGTTCAACAGCACTATTTCATTTAAAAATAAAAATGCATAACTACAAAAACCTAAATATTAATAAAATAAGTTTACAAAATAAGCCCCATGGAAGTCTTCAAACAACTCAGGCTATTGCCAATGCTATTGGTTGCCCTCTGCAAACTTATGGTAAAGCCCTATAGCAGAAGATAACACCTATGTAAATCATTAGTGCCTACTTAGAGTCTTTATCTCTACTTATTACTGTTCATGATGAACACTGTGCATTACAGAAAGGTAAATATAACCCAGATCCAAACCCTACAATCGACAGCTGTGACCTGACCAAAAGATACTCTGATGAAACAGTGACAGAAATGTTCTTAGGGTATTATCTTCTTGAAATTCAGCCCTATTCCAAGAAGGAACCCATCACAGCCACAGGGTATCTAAGAAGCTAAGATTATGTAGGCAATGGACCTGGGAAAAATGAAATAATAATATTTTGCTAAAGGATCACAGGAATAAAATAATTACTAATGATATTCTTCCTTTTCTTTTTCAGTTTTCAAGACAGGGTTTCTCTTTAGCTTTGGTGTATGTCCTGGATCTAGTTCTTGTAGACCAGGCCAGCCTCGAACTCACAAAGATTCGCCTGCCTCATACTCCCGAGTGCTGGGATTAAAGGCAAGCGCCACCACTGCAAAGCAAGCTAATGATATTCTTCTATACTTATAGATCAGTGCCAATCTCACCTGGGACTAGAGAAGCTTTCTCCTGCATTAGATTACAACAAATACAAAAATTCACATCTGAACAGTGTGCAGAGGATAAGAGGCCTTGGAATACTCAGTCCTAAAAAGGAAGTGTTTATTAACAAACCCCTCTCTCCTGCCACTACCACATCCCCAGGGCTCAGGAAATGTTAGAGAAATGGAGATGGAAAGATTGTAAGAGTCACAGGGGATGAAGGATTTCAATGAAAAAAGGTCTTCTAAATACAGCAACACAGAGACACATAGAAACTCCCAGAAACTGTGGCAGCATGAGAAGAGTCTGCGCAGCATGCAGAGAGATGCACAGGTCTAAGCCAGGTGGAATCCCAGAGCTGAGAAAGAAAGCAGATACAACCCTCATTCAGAACTCAGAAATTATCTCTAATTGATAGATACTCACAAAGGAAACATTTAGTTTGATTCAGCAGAGTCTCATTGGGGACAAGCAACTCACAAATGTAGGCTTCGTGCCCAGCAGCACATAGGCAACACAAATTAAACTGAATGCTATTTTTGTTCATTCGCTTTGTTTTGATGTCTCATAATGCTTTGTCTGGGCTTTATTTTCTTTTAACCTTACAGATTTCTGTATATGTATGCTTTACACACACATATATGTATATATTGTGTTATATATATATATAATGGTGTCCAGTTTTGTTTTCATGAATTGTCTATATGTGTGATATGTGTCTCAATGTCTCTTTGTGATTCTTGGGCTTTTCATTTGACTTTTCTTTCTGTCTGTATATTTTATCCTATTCCGGTTTGTTTGTTTTTATTTTATATTATTACTATTATCATTATTATTATTGTAAGTCTGTTTTTATTTTAATGAGAGAGAGAAAAAGAGTGGGGATTTGGGTAGGTGGAGAAGTACGGAGAATCAGAGAGGAGCTGAGGGCGAAGAAATTATAATCAGAATGTATTATATGAAAAAACTATTTTCAAATTAAACCAAATATAAAAAAACAACAAAAGACACAGAAAATAAAGAAAAAGTATTTAAGTCAGAGATCTAGGAGAGGTATTCAAGATGATGATGCAGATTAGAGCCATGTCCTCACATCTTCATAGAATCAGTGGCATGTTCTTCATGGACACAGATTAATCAGACATCTTATTGTTATCAAAATGCAAGCTTGCTTTAAAGATTATTTCCATAGAATTTTCAACCAGGAATCAGCAAATAAGAATCACCTACCAAACATTCTTATTTTCAAATAATATTTTGAGCCTAAATATGTTTTCTCCCAAAGCCCCCATCACTGTGAAAGCCCCTATCACAAATCATCATGTAATGATGTGCCTTTTCTACTCTTCCATACACATCAAGAATGTTTTTGTCATTCTGATTTTTTCAAATTAGAACTCCCATTTTATTAATCATCCAAATAGACTTGGGCATTTTTGCTCTTAATATACACAGGTCTTATTGTAAAAGATTTCTTTCTCAATTACCAATTCAATCTTAGTCTGATTATTGTAGGTGGAGACTCTACTTACGTTTGCCAGCCGCCCTGACCCAAATAATCAACAGAAACTACATTAATTACAACACTATTTGGCCTATTAGCCCAGGCTTCTTATTAAGTAACTCTTACATTTTAAATTAATGTGTTTCTATTCATATGTCTATCAGCACAAGGCTGTGGCCAACCGATAATGTTCTGGTGGGCATCTTTCTCCTTTGGCAGATACATGTCATCTCTGTGACTCTGATTACCCTCTTTCTCTCTATTTAACTCTGTTCATATTTCCTCCATCCTTTGCTCTGCTAAACTATTGGCTGAAACAGCTTCTTTAATAACTAATGGTGTATATTCCATACTTTCTTCATCCATTCTTCAATTGAAGGGCATCTAGGTTGTTTCCAGGTTCTGGCTATTACAAACAATGCTGCTATGAACATAGTAGAGCATATACTTTTGTTGTATGATAAGGCCTCTCTTGGGTATATTCCCAAGAGTGGTATTGATGGGTCCAGGGGTAGAATGGATGAAGAAAGTATGGAATATATACATATTAGAGTACTACTCAGCAGTAAAAAACAAGGACTTCTTGAAGTTTGCAGGCAAATGGATGGAAATAGAAAACACTATCCTGAGTGAGGTAAGCCAGACAAAAAGAGGAACATGGGATGTACTCACTCATATTTGGTTTCTAGCCATAAATAAAGGACATTGAGCCTATAATTCAGGTTCTTAGAGAAGCTAAATAAGAAGGAGAACCCAAAGAAAAGCATATAGGCATCCTCCTGAATATTAACCTTCATCAGGCGATGAAAGGAGACAGAGACAGAGACAGAGACAGAGACCCACATTGGAGCACCGGACTGAAATCTCAAGGTCCAAATCAGGAGCAGAAGGAGAGAGAGCACGAGCAAGGAACTCAGGACAGCGAGGGGTGCACACACACAGAGACATTGGGGATGTTCTATCGGGAACTCACCAAGGCCAGCTGGCCTGGGTCTGAAAAAGCCTGGGTTAAAACCGGTCTTGCTGAACATAGCGGACAATGAGGACTACTGAGACCTCAAGAACAATGGCAATGAGTGTTGTAATAAGAGCGGTGGGGCTGCGTCCCCAGCACCCCAGCTGCCTGCTCGGCTAGCTTATGCCCCGAAATAATAATACACAAACTGTATTCATTTAAACACTGCTTGGCCCATTTCTATCTAGCCTCTTCTCGGCTAACTCTCACATATTAATTTAGCCCATTTCTAATCATCTGTGTAGCACCCCAAGGTGCTCTTACCGGGAAGATTCTAGCCTACGTCCATCTTGGATTGGAGCTTCATCGCTCACGTCTGCCCAGGAGACTGGAGCATGGCTTCTCTGCTCCCAAGAGCAGAGCTGTCAAGTCTGTCTGAGGCATCTTCCCCCACTTCCTCTTCCTCCCAGCATGCTATTCTGTTTACTCCTCCCACCTATGTTTTAACCTATGAGGGCCAAGCAGTTCCTTTATTACTTAACCAATGAAATCAACAGATTGATATATGACACTCCCACATCACTTCCCCTTTTTCTGTTTAAACAAAAAGGAAAGGCTTTAACTTCAACATAGCAAAATTACATATAACAAAACAGTTATCAAGTAAAAATTACAATAATCTTTATCATAACTAAGGAAAACTACAACTAACTATTCTTAACTCCATCAAAGACTCCAGAAAGATACAATATTACATAAGCAACTATCAAACTCTAGAAATGACAGAGACATCTCGCTGCCTGGACAGTCACCCAAAGTTCCTCTGTACTGTTGGGGCATCCATCTTCAGCCTTCAGGCCCATGGTATCCAGCAGACATTTCCATGAAGCAGGAAAATTCAAAGGCAGTTCAGTCACTATCTGCTTGTCCTGAACAATGTCTTGCAGACTCTTTTATGTATCAGGAACCCCGAAAGATTATCTCACCTTTAGGCAAGTTCAGCAGTCCTCTCTCTGCGGGTTCTCTGTGTCCAGTTTATGCAATAGTCCAGGCAAGAGCAGTTTCTTGCCCAAATGGCTATCAAACTCCATAAGAATCCTCTTCGATGCCCATCTTTTTCCTGAAGTAGATTGGTGCTGCCAGGAGCATACGTGTCTCATTGTCATGAAAAGTCCTAAGTTATTAAAACATTAAATGTCCTATTCTATAATCTTTGAAAGATATGAAGAATGCCTATCTAAAATATATCTATGTACATCTAGAAAATCTTAACTAACATGACTACAAACTTGACTATTATGATTATCTATTAACAATCTATATACATTACATTTTTACATAAACTACACAATCACAATACCTTAATCAAGAGCATAAATACACATACATATAACAAAATTGACCTTAAATCTCTATCAATAAAGCAAAATCTATACTAATGCAAATTATTCATATCTATATCATATCCCCCTTTAAATGTAAAAGAACATTTATAAACCATATTTGGGAACATGGGCACAGTTTTATCTCTCCAAACTGCTTCCTGCTGAATGGGGGCGTCGTTAATTAGGTCTTTCATGGTATAACCTGTGTGCTAGTTTCATCTCAGTTGGCAGTTGAGCGAAGCAATTTTCTGAAGATGTTTACAGCAACCCTTCAGGAGGGCGTGGTCTATCATACCATATCGGAATAGAAGAAATGAACAGGGTCTTGTCCTCTGTGAAAACAAAATAAGAAACTCCTTTCCAAAGTATCATGTCCTTAGATCCAAATTTCAAAGCATTTTTAAAATATCTATTTTGGATTAGTTCAGCAGCATTTATAAACAAATATCTTTTAGCAGATGTTGCTCCTTCCTCAGCATTCAAACAATTCAAAGAGAGCATAATAGCATACAGTATCAAGATTCTCTGTGTATTTTCCATCTTTGTGCAGCTTTATTTTAACCTCTTTTTCGTTTATTTTTACCTTTATTTTATATTCTCTGTATCTTTGTCCTGGAATAACTCTGTAGACCAGGCTGTCCTTGAACTCTCAGAGATCCATCTGTCTCTGCCTCCCAGGCATTCGGATTAAAGGTGTACGCTAGGACACCTTGAACTCACAGAGATCTGTTTGTCTTTGCCTTCTAGGCACTGGGATTAAAGGCGTGTGCTACCACACCTCGAAGTCACAGAGGTCAATCTCCCTCTGCCTCCCAAGTGTTGGGATTAAAGATGTGTACTACCACACCCAACTACTCTTTTTTTTCCTTTTTTTTTACTTTTAAGAACTTTTAACTTTTAGCTTGCATATATTTTTAACACACTGTAAACCATTTAGAAATTTTCTTTGTCTTTGAATCTCTCTTTACTGTATATCTCTCTTTTTCTGACAACCATGAGTCTTTAATTTACCAAGCAATATCAGTAGGACTTAAGCCGTGGCTTTGACAGCTGGATCCAGCTCATTCCTTAGCTTTCCAGCCTCATGACTGAGGTACTGGCTGTAGCCCTGTTTACTGCCACAACTCTATGGCGTTTCAAGGTCCCTGCCAGCAAGCGAGCTTCAGCAGCCTGTGCTTGCAAGCCACACTAACCGCCTGTGTAAAAGAGTCAGAGTTTGCCCTGGCAGGACAGCCCAGAAAGCCGGCATTTTTAAACGGTGCAGCTTTTTTCCTGCTATGGCAGAAAACCGAAAAGCATGCGTTCAGCTTTTCATCAACACAGTTTAAGTGTTTAGTGGCAGGACCTCTTAAGAGCTGCAGGGTTTTGCAGCTGAAGCTGAGTCAGGAAGCCTCTCTAAGCAAGCAGAGCAGAACCGAGAAATTGTTGCTACCAAGAAACCAGGCAGAATGCTTTCATTTTGTTCTAGAATTACTTCCCAAGCTGTCTCAGGCTTTATGTGGATACAGCTGTCCACACGTCTGGGCACCAATTGTTGTAATAAGAGCGGCGGGGCTGCGTCCCCAGCACCCCAGCTGCCTGCTCGGCTAGCTAATGAGTTTTTGATCCTACTACACCTATTGGCTTTGTGGGAGCCTAGGCAGTTTGGATGATCACCTTTCTAGACCTGGATGGAGGTGGGTGGTCCTTGGACTTCCCACAGGGCAGGGAACCCTGACTGCTCTTTGGGCTGACGAGGGAGGGGGACTTGATTGGGGGGGGGTGGGAAAGGGGAGGCGGCGGTGGGGAAGAGACAGAAATCTTTAATAAAAAAAATAATAATAATAAAATAAAATAAAAAAAACTAATGGTAATAAAACATATTCACAGCATAAAGAGGGGAATCCCACATCAGATTATTAACTTTTTGATATAAGAAAAAAGTTGTTCATGCTATCAGATTTCTAGGTATCATATGGAAAAAAATTAAAGCTACGTCTTACCTATTGCCTAGTACATGATCTAGGTTTTGTCATCGTACACTGTATCTATGAATTGTGGGACAGAAGAATAAGTAGGACAGCAAAACTGTTCACAGAACTTTTCCTCAATCCAGAGCTGGTGAGACGTCCTAAAGACTAAGCAGTCCTGCAGAGGACTGGGATTCTGACCCCAGCACACAAGTCAAATATACCTATAGCAGCAAACTACCTATAGCAGCATTTCCAGGACCTCAGTTACTTCTTCCGTCCACATTGTCCTTCAGGCATATATATGGTATAAATAACCATATGCACGCAGGTTTATAATATTTCTTTAAAAATTTAAGAAGCTTTCCTGAATCGAACAAATGCAAAGGAAATCACAACTTGGTAACTCATAGCAAATCATAAAAAAAAAGAACTATGTGCAAGATGAAAAAATGCAAGCACAATGCCTTTAGATGAGTTACAATAAATTTAGATACTGATTTCAAAATATGCATCATGGAAGACAAATGACATTGGTGAGTAATGAAAGTGATTAGTAAATAGAATTTATTGTTTCTCTGTCCCCAATGTTTCCCCAAAACAAAGTAAAATCATTTTTCAGAAAGGCAAAAACCTACACATAATAAGTTGTCACATAAACAAAGGCAAGAATAAGGAAGGAAGATGACAGATACAACTTAAGTCAAGTGAAAGCATTCTCAGAAAGATATCAGTCAATATACTGAAGAAAAAAACAATGAACTACTCATAGCTGTGCTGAGTATAAATTAGCAATGATTATTTAAACAAAAAACCATTGTCACATATAAAGTATTTGAACTTGAAAAGATTTTGAAACATTAGTAAAAATGATGAAAGACAAGTAAATGTGATTGTTTTGTTTAGGTTTTTATAATCATGATTGTTAATAGTATATAGATTTGCATGAAGGGAGAGAAAAGAGCAATGTTGTGAAAAACTTAAGAAAAATTAAAACTGATACAGTATATGTTTCATGTATGTGCCTTATCAATGTACAGGAATTATATTCGATTCGAACATTTGAGGGACCAATAAAGCAAATTTCAACAAATACTGAATTATAAGAATTCATGATTATTCTGTTTCTGCAAAAGAATTAGTCTTGAAAAAACCACGAACCAGGCAGAAGTTTGGAGAATATGAAAGCATATTTAATCCACTCATAAGCAGTCTATAAAGAAAATAATACAACTTGGGAAATTTTCTGGACTGAATAATAGGGAAAACGCATGACATACATTGTGCAGGAAATACATAGCTGTATGTATCTACTCCAGAATACTGAGCATCACTTATCTATGTCTTCATCATGACAACTGAGAAACAGAGAGATGGAATTAATATTATCAAGGATCAATGGAAATGTAAAAACATAAAATGATAAGAAATTGACAAAGCTAAAGTTTGGTTGCTTTATTAATTAGGAAAATGCTAATATGACTGATATCCTCCATCTCATGAGTATGTTTGTGATTTTGAGTTTCTGCCAGCTTCCTAGCAGGCACTTAAAATATCTATCTGGAAAGCAATGCTAAAGAATTCCTGCTCTTGGTAATCTACTGAAAACCTGATGCTTTTCATTTCCTCTGAAGAAAACATCTCCCCGTCTCATCTGCTCAAAAGCTTTTTAAAAATGCTTTTCCAAGAAACCGATGACTAACATCATTATTTTGATGTGAAAACAGCTAACATCTGTGGCTCAGGGAAAAAATAAAACATACTGCAGAAAGAACGACTTCCATGTCCTGTACAAATTCTATTATATCAATTCTAGTACTTACAAATAATGTGCTCTAATTATTTTCCAGCTTATAACAAAAAGGGAGAGCAAAAAATAAAAAGCTTAACCCTATCTTGTCATAGTTTTCTTTTGTTAAGCATTTTCCTTTCACACATATTTTAAAAAATAATACAAAAGTTGTTTTATTCATCCATTCATATGTCCTTACATGCATATAAAGAATAGAAGGAAAAATCAAATGTTCATTCTTATTTTGTTTGTGAGAACAACTGCACAGTTTTAGGTTTAAAAAAATTAATTTATAGGCAATTTCAAATAACTCATTTTAAAAGCCTTGAAGGCCAATTGTCCTTGTTAACAAAAGAAAACTGGTAATGATCTAGTGAATATATTAAGAGAAGCCATTCAGAGTTTAAAAATCACTATTATCTCTTAAGTGGAGCTGTACTTTCTTTATAAGGAAAGAGAAGGGGTAGGTAAATTAAGATCAACAGCATCATGCCTCCATTATATGTGCCTCAAATCTATAAAAAGAAAATTAAAAGGGAGATTTTATGGCCAGTTCATCAGAGATGCTTTATCAGATACAAACAAATATCTTTGATACTTAATAGAGTCCTAGCATTTGTACTATTTCCAAACTGAAAATTTGAGATCCTCTTCTCATAGAAGTTTAGCTATTAGTGAATACTTATTATTGTTAGATAACTCAATGGTATATACTTTTTTGTTCTATTTAATTTGGAATACTATGTATATCTCATCAAGAAAACCTGATTAATTTATATAAAATTGTTGAGATTTAATTATTAGTCCTCAGGCACTATAGGAATTGGGGACGGAAAAGAATAAGGAGAAGGATCTAAAGGCACAGACCTCAGAGTATCCAGGGAGAAAGAGGCATACATATGGCAACAGGGAGGATAAAATAAGTAAGGAAAATGAAAGCCGCATCATGGAAGATAGTAGGGAAAAGAAACTAATTTGTTAATTGAATATGAAACAGTCTTTTTCTAGGTAAAGGAAAGTTAATTAGCCCAATGCAAAAGAAAAGTATGTGTAATAATGGAAAGATGGAAATTTTCATAAAATAAATCCATATTTATGAAATACAGATAATTCAGTGGAAGAAGAATACCAGTTAATTAGAGAAAATGTGAACAGATGAATTTTGACATGAATTAAAGATGACATTTTTTAATAAATATAGCAAGGAACATTGCTTTAGCAGTGAATGTGAGAAGGGAGCCTTTGAAGAAATTCGAGAGGACAAATTTGTGCCAATTTTTACATTAGTGTGATTACACGGACTAAAACATGGAACCTGATCTAGATGGCCAAAGTAGAAAGTGGTAAGACAGTTGTTCATAAAATCTCATTGTAAATAATAGAAGCCTAGGTTGCAAGAGTAGCATTGAGGATACAGACAACTATGATGGTTGTTGCTGTAATGGTAGAGAAGACAAAACAAGTCTGTCGCAAGTTTAGAGGGGAAATTACCAGCAGGAGGTAGTGTATTAGTTTATACTAAAATAGGAAACCCATTAGAAAACACTGAAAGGAAATTTTTATTTCCTTTATGTTTATTTATGTCCCTTTATGTTTATTAGTAATAATTTATGTTTACTATGTACATACCATGGTTATATTAAGAGGTGATGTTCAGGAAACAGCATGCAATAATTACACAAACATATAATTATAAAGTACATTGTACAATAATACAGTATAATAATCCACCATCTCTGCTCCCTTGTGCTGGGACTGATGGCATATGACACTTCTGCCTAGCTGTGTGTACATTTCTAATTATAGACATCTTTGATATTAAATGTTTTACTCTAAGGAAGAAAGCCTAAATGGCACAGTTTGGGATCTTAAGTAGAGACTGTGTTTTTTAATAAAATTGAGTGAGGTGGGCAGTGGTGACGCACTCCTTTAATCCCAGCACTTAAGAGGCAGAGGCTGGCGGTTCTCTGTGAGTTCGAGGTCAGCCTGGTCTACAAGAGACAGCTCCAGGACAGGCTCCAAAGCTACAGAGAAACCGTGTCTCAAACAAAACAAAACAAAATGAGTGAAAGAGACAACTGATAATGAACCCAAGGAAAAATGTAAAATGGAAGCACTATTATGTCACATAAACAAAGAAAAAGTAATTGTGGTGCAAACATTGAATAATATCTTGACATATCTCTACTAGTAGGCTATGCACAAAAGAAATATGAGAAGGGGATATAAGAGCTGGGTCTTGAAAAAGTTCTGACTATGGATATATGTGACCAAAATACATGTACACATAGGAAATTCTCAGAGCAGAGAAAAACCAACATTTTAAGGATATGGACTGAAGTATTTATGTGTCTTGCTGGTAGAGTTCATAAGTGTTTGTTTGTATTATGTGTTTGCTGATTTCTGTCATTCTACTTCTGGTTCATCTTAGAAACCTGATATTGTCTTTTGAGATCAGTTTTTATGGCTGTAACAGTCCCAAAGCAGTTTTTTTGATATCACAACACAACAAGACCCCTTATGGAAAGGTATGGATTAACATGTCTTTCTAAATTTGATATCTGACAGTAATCTTGTGTAATGAAATTAATGAACAATAGTATAATGACAGTAACTCATTTAAATTAGAATTTTAACAAATGGAATAACAGCAAAAGACAGAAGATATAGTAAAAAGTCATCCAAATATGTTCTTATTTTTTAATAACATATACTAAGAAGAGCCTTTATAATATTTAAAACACCATTTATTTTCTTGTTTAGCTTTACATTAATTTTTGGTCAGAAGAAAATATGGACCATGTTTCTTTCACTCAGGATCCAAATATGTAGGACTTTTAAATCTTGGAATTATGGAAGAATGAAAGAAACTAAAATTATACCTTGAATCTTAATATTAACAGCCCCAAAATCACATAAAAATAATTCTTTGATGTGTGTATCATAGCCAAAATGAATCAGATATTTGTAACCCCATTCAAAGGGATAACAGTGCAATTTATACTTTTTTAGAAAAGGAAATACAGGTGTTTCATGTTGAACATGATAACATGAAGTGGAAAACTGTATTTCCATGTATAGGTTCTGAGCAAATGATGATAAAGTTATTAAGCATCTTTTTTTTCAACTGTTAAGATGAGACTGATCTTAAAAGTACATGAAATTATTTCCTGTCAACATTATGTCCATCATGAATGAAGATTCAAGTATCACATAACAATAAATAAACTCATAATATAGTAATTTATGTATACATATATATTTAAAAACATTGTGGTGGCCTTTTATGCTATGTTAACTATTATAATAAACATATAAAAAGGGTAATAAAAATGAAATACAAAGCTGAAATGTTTTTGAAATCATAAATATTAGCTTGGTTTACACTAGACACCAAATATTTTATTTGTTTTCTTGTATATGGGGCTTATTTATCTCACTCATGGTTTCCTTTTAGCCTTGGTATTAAAGGAAATGCTCCAGTTTCTTGGGTTAAAAAATATCTTTCTGCTAAAATGATAAATGCTAATGTTTAGATTAACCATGACTACAATGACAAATTTCATTTGGGGACTCCATGAATTTAGAAAGCTGTAATATCTGCCCCCCACAAACACGTATAAATAAATAATGAGAAAAGAAATCTTGAGTACCCACAACAAGCCAATACAATAAGCCCATCTGAAAAATGAAAGAATGGAACTTATCAGGAGTCCGTTTATTGTTGTCACTTTCTCCCACGAAGTGAAATGGGCAGCAGCCAATAATGTCATCTATGGATTCTGAAGCTCATTAACCCATTACTAATTATACAAAGACAGTTATGGCTAAGGGGTTTGTCAAGTCTTATTCAGGCAAAGTCTCTTATGATCCAAGACAATTTGGTATGTGTCAAGTGAATTTTATTTTAAAACTTATTTGAATTTCTGTCAACTTGACTATTGCCAGTTTCATTTCCATGGGCCAGTGTATATATATACATTTGTTTTTTTTTTTTTTTTTTTTGGTTTTTCGAGACAGGGTTTCTCTGTGGCTTTGGAGCCTGTCCTGGAACTAGCTCTGTAGACCAGGCTGGTCTCGAACTCACAGAGATCCACCTGCCTCTGCCTCCCGAGTGCTGGGATTAAAGGGTTGCGCCACCATCGCCCGGCTATACATTTGTTTTTAAAGCTATTCATCAAACAAAGGATTGATAGCCAGAATATATTAATAACTTTCTATTAAGTATATAAAGGGTGAATATTCAAGTCAATTAATGAGCAAAGAAATGAACAATCTTTAAGTAGAGAAAAACAAGTGGTGAATAAACAGGAGACTGTATATGAAATCCTTACTCACAAGACCAGATCCCCCGAGTAAATTTGCAGCAAAGGAACGATGGGAGAGGGTAGAAGGGGAGGAGAGAGAAAGGGAAGGGAACATAGAAAAATATATAACTCAATAAAAACAATTAATAAAGAAAGAAATCCTTACTCATGAGTAAAATAAAATACAAAACTTCACAAGATCCATTTCATCAGAGTCAAAAATGCTTATTTTAATTAATTAATTCATTTATTTATTAAAAATTTGTACCTCCTCCCCTCTTCCCATTTCTCTCCCCCTCTTCCCTCCCCCTCCCCTTCCCTCACCAGTCCTAAGAGCAGTCAGAATTCCCTGCCCTGTGGGAAGTCCAAGGTCCTCCCCCCTCCATCCAAGTCTAGGAGGTGAGCATCCAAACAGGCTAGGTTCCCACAAAACCAGTCCATGCAGTAAAATCAAAACCCAGTGCCGGTTTTATCCCATGCTTTTTCAGTCACAGTCCAGCTGGCCTTGGTTAGCTCCCAATAGATCAGCCCCACTGTCTCGGTGGATGGGTGCACCTCTCGTGGTCCTGACTTCCATGCTCACGTTCTCCCTCCTTCTGCTCCTCATTGGGACTTTGGGAGCTTAGTCCGATGCTCCAGTGTGGGTCTCTGTCTCTATCTCCATCCATCTCCAGATGAAGGTTCTATGGTGATATTCAAGATATTCATCAGTATGGCTATAGGATAGGGTCATTTTAGGTTCCCTATCCTCAGCTGCCCCAGGAACTAACTGGGGACATCGCCTTGGGCACCTGGGATCCACTCTAGGTTCAAGTCTCTTGCCAACCCTAAGGTGGCTCCCTTAATTAAGATATGTGCTTCCCTGCTCCCCTATCCAACTTTCCTTATCCCAATCATCCCGTTTCCCCAAGTTCCCCCCATCCTCCCCTTCTCACTTTTCTCTCCCCATCTCCCCTTACCCCCATCCCAGCCCACCCCCAAGATACCAATTTTTTGCCCAGCAATCTTGTCTATTTCCCACAGCAGGGATAATAACTATATGTTTTTCTTTGGGTTCACCTTCTTATTTAGCTTCTTTAGGATCACAAATTATATAAAAGCATGGGATAAAACCAGACTCTCTGAACATGGCAGACAATGAGGGCTGATGAGAAGCCAAGGACAATGGCATGGGGTTTTGTTCCTACTTCATGTTCTGGCTTTGTGGGAGCCTAGCCAGTTTGGATGTTCACCTTCCTAGACCTGGATGGAGGGGAGAGGACCCTGGACATTCCACAGGGCAGGGAACCCTGACTGCTCTTCGGATTGGAGAGGGAGGGAGAGAGGAGTGGGGGAGGGGGAGAGGGGCGGGAGGAGGGGGAGGGTAATGGGAGGCTGGGAGGAGGCAGGAATTTTTTTTTTTTTTTTTCAAAAAAAAAAAAGAGAATCTGTCTGAGCGATGAAAGGAGACAGAGACAGAGTCCCACATTGGAGCACCGGACTGAAATCCCAAGGTCCAAATCAGGAGCAGAAGGAGAGAGAGCACGAGCAAGGAACTCAGAACCGCGAGGGGTGCACCCACACACTGAGACAATGGGGATGTTCTATCGGGAACTCAACCAAGGACAGCTGGACTGGGTCTGAAAAAGCAGGGGATAAAACCGGACTTGCTGAACATAGCGGACAATGAGGACTGCTGAGAAGTCAAGAACAATGGCACTGGGTTTTGATCCTACTGCACGTACTGGCTTTGTGGGAGCCTAGGCTGCTTGAATGCTCACCTTACTAGACCAAGGACCTCCCACAGGGCAGGGAACCCTGACTGCTCTTAGGGCTGATGAGGGAGGGGGAGTTGATTGGAGGAGGGGGAGGGAAATGGGAGGCGGTGGCGGGGAGGAGGCAGAAATCTTTAATAAATAAATAAATAAATAAATAAAACCCATTGCCATTGTCCTTGGCTTCTCAGTCAGCCCTCATTGTCAGCCACATTCAGAGAGTCCAAAGAAACCAAAGATCAGTGGGAGTATGGAACCATTATCTGCTGTTGAGAGGTACCTTAATTAGTACCTCTGTTTTCTAAATTGGTATGGAGGTACTTCAAAAATTGAAATTAGAATCAAAAACCCATTGCCATTGTTCTTGAGTTCTCAGTAGTCCTCATTGTCCGCTATGTTCAGCGAGTCTGGTTTTATCCCAGGTTTTTTCAGACCCAGGCCAGCTGGCCTTGGTGAATTCCCTATAGAACATCCCCATTGTCTCAGTGTGTGGGTGCACCCCTCGCGGTCCTGAGTTTCTTGCTCATGCTCTCTAAATAAATAAATAGATAAATAATAATAAAAATTGAAATTAGAACTTTTATACTGCCAAGTTATACTAGTTATGTGTATACACTCAAAAGAACTGAAGACAATTCTTCAAAAAATCTGTAAAGACAATTATGTATGTTTGCTTACTGTGGCATGATTCATAACAGCCAAGAGATGGAATCAGCCTCAGTGACTATCAGCACCCTATGAATGAAAAAAAAAATTGGTACACATGACGGTGTTACAGCCATAAAAAAATGTGCCATTTTCAGGTTGAAAGTGGATAATATTGTGATAATTGAGATAATCCAACCTCATAAGCAAAGTATCTCATGTTTTCTCATAAGTGGAATCTGAGTAGGCAGAGCGAGCCTGAAAGAAACAGAGGAACTAATAGGGATCAAGAGAAAGTGTGTGGAGAAAAGAGTGGCAATATGTTCAAAGTACATCTTATTTGAGTATAGACTTAAGTTCAGGTCCTTTGTACAATTAATATACACTACTTAGAAATGGCAGACCATTTAATGCCAAACAGCTCCAATTTCTGGCAGTGCGTTACTTCCTTTCATTTCTTCTGTGGAAACTGACCTTTTTGAGATTGTGTTTCCTAGTAACATCCTGGTAAATCCAGTGAAGAGTAGCCAATACGCTCTATCCCCCTGCTTTTGATACTCCTTTGCAGTTTACACATCTGTTGGAACTGTGATTTGTCTTCCAAGCTTCAATAAAATATTTTACCAAAAGAGTAGTCACTATACAATGTATCCTTAAATAACAGGGTTTTTTTTTCTTCTCTGGCCATATGGACAGTGAGACAGTGTATTTAAGTCGGTCCTTTCTTATGTTTGCTACCAAGCTCTAGGGATCCATATTTATATACTTAGCAGGATATAGGATATGTGTTAGCAAAAAAAGCAACATCAGATTTTTTAGAGCTTAAAAGTAAAGATTTATATCCTACCCACATCTCATTATTTTGTCTCAAGTCAGTAGGTGTGTTTATTAAACATCATCACTACCAAACCTAGATTTCAAACATCTGCTTTCTGGACTGCATGTTACTACTTGGTAGAAATATGAAGAATTGAGATTCTGGCACATTCCATTAAAGGTCTCCATTCATTCTTGTTGATTTGGAATTCTACAGTAAAGAATAAGATCTTAATCTTTTGATAATTTTACCCCATTGTCTAGTAAAGACAATGAATGAAGAAGTTGGTTGGACTAAATAGCATTTTTACTATTGGTTTTTAAGGTCTACATAAATAAGTTTGTGTGTTAAGGGCAACTATCCAAAAGAATAAGAAACTATAAACAGAATAGAAACGTGATGATCTTTTACAGCAACTCCTTGATGAGTCTAAAGATGGAACCTGTATGTAGGTAAATTATCTATTTTGGAAAAGGAAGTAGGCATTTTTATCTTATGTTGACAAGGAGGGAATTAACGAAATAGGTATAGAAAAGCAATGGAAAGATAGCAGGGACATACATTCAAAATGGATTCTGGGGCCCAGTGACTCAAGAAAAAAAACTATATGAAATTATTTATGTCTCATGAATCAAAAGGTATTTAACAGCACAGCTAAAACTGAGGAGGTAGAAATCTGTAGTTTGAACATCATAGCCACAGCAGATTACTCAGAAAAAGACCAGTGCACAGCATGTATCTCATTTCCTTTCTCAGATCCATAAGAGAATGAACACTAAAAGGACTGGGAATGTTAGGTAAATAATGACGGGAGGATAGGAGGGTGACAGACAAAAAGGAAAGTGGAGTTTACATGAGAAGAGAAAAAGATGTTGGCTATTCTCCTCTATCCTGAGGCTAAGATATTAGACATTCTCAAAAATATCCTCAAGTAGAAAAACAAAAAGTAGCATAATAATTTCTTTATTATATAGTAATAAACACTATATTAGGGTTTGATTTTAGTAAGGAAGATAAAAGATTAGAATGGTTTAAGGTATAATATTCCATAAACTGTCAATTAATTATAAGCATCATTCAATTTTTGTAATATTACTTATGAAAAAATGCATTCTTTTTCTTTATTCCTTTTAACCTATGAGTATCTGTATTCTGCCTCTTTAAAGACTCTACCCCCTTTTTTTAAAGCGTTAACTTTACTTTATGACTCTCTATATACTTTTTATTCTCTCTCCAAAGCCTACATACATTTATCCAACACTGTGACCCATTTAGAGGTCTTTTATATCTGAATCTATCCCATTGCGAATCTGTAATTCTTTACTCTTTAGGAGCACTTCTTAAAATGCTAAACGCTTTTTAAAAACTTAAGTTGTGTCATTGCTTGGGTAATACCTCAATACCTGCTTGTCCCACTGAGTCCAGCATGGCGGAGCTGTTCAAACCTCTGAGCCACACACATCACCCAACTTCCAGGCACACAGCTGGTCCAAGTTGCCATCAAGCAAGCTGGAGCAATCTTCTCACAAATCCCATCTAAATACTCTCTTTCCCAAAAGAGTCAGATATCACCCTGGTGGCACAGCACAAAAAGCCTGTATTTCAAAACTGACACCCCCCCACACCCAGCTACTACTGCTGAGTGAGGAAATTCTTTCTTAAAGGAGCTATAAGCCACCAGCAAACAGCAAAAAGCTGTGCTAAGCTCTATATTTGTGTCAAGAATTCCTTTCCAAGCCCTCTCAGGGTTTCCTTAGAGTTTGTTGACCAGTTTGAAGCATCAGTTGTTGTAGGGAGGGGCCTTCTTGTTTGTCCTGGCTGCCCTATCAACTAGGCCAAGGCAGTTTCTTTATTCATTAACAAATAAAAGCAACACATGAACAGAAAAATATTCTACACGATTCAAGTACCAAATATGGACTCCGCTGAGCAGGATGTTTATACCTCAAAAAGAGGGATAAGGTAAACAGTTGAGAGCCTAGTTGCATGCACCAGTCTCCACAATCAAGGCCCAGATATAAGTTTTCAGTGTTGTACAAGTTCTAACTGGCATTAATAATAAAAACCCAGAATCAGATATTGGAATAAATACTGAAAGATCAGAGAGAGAAAGGAGCAAGCCACAGCCAACTCTTACATTGCTGATTCCTCAGCTGAAAAATAGTGTTGAGTTCCTGTCTCCTCCCACCTTATATTCTTCTCTACATCTAAACATATCACTTCTTGTTTGTCTGTACAGAACTCCAGACCTCTATGGTTAACTAGTGGCTTGCTCTGCCCTCTGATCCTCAGGCAAGCTATATTTCTTGAACACAAACAAGGTATCACCATACTTATATAACATGTCCTTACTCTATTGTAACAGAAGTCCACTAATTTTTTACAGTAGTCTTATCTTTATCTATCTTCCTCAAATAAGGCACACCAAAATTTTACAAAATTTAAGACTTTTAACTACTCTTTACATACTATATACATAAGACTTGCTTTAACTTCTCAAGTTCTCATTGTCTTCATCTTCAGCATGCTGAAATTACAGGCATGAATCACCATATATATCTTCATTAATGTTTTTAATGAACTTTCTTTTTCTAGAGAAATTAAGGATGCATTCCCTTATTCAAGTACATTTTATTTAGTTTCTATCAGATAGCTTCTGTGTTGTAAATAGATAACTAATTTGGTTGGGAAAGCCATAGCTCATTTGGATATAGTAGAGAGGGCTCAGGTTCATTTATTCTAAAGTCAATCTCAGAAAATTTTTCTTTCTAAAGTTCCATACATTATAACTATTTAATAATATACCATCCCTTCCACCAGACACTTCCTATGTATTAGCAGGCACACAAACTATCTGGAAGCTCACATTCTCAACTGACATCTCTGGTTTCAAATTTCCACAGTTTAACAAGATGATCACACTGCAGCTCACAGAGAAATGTATATTCAATTCAAGTTGAATTTGATTTGAGGGGAAAGTTCTTTCAAAGTTCCATAACTTTTGCTAGAAAAAGCTCAAATACCAATACCAGCCTACCAAAAAATAAAAAAAATAAATAATTTGCAACAAAATTATCTCAGGACAATGCTGACTACTTTTAAAATATGACAATGAGGATTTAGTTGAATTCTTTCCCAATCAACCCAATAAGCTTATTTAATATATCTTCCAGCTAAGCAGCTTTGAATTTATAACAAATATAAATTAAATGATTGATTTATAGGTGACAGGAAGGGAGATGACAGATGATAGACAGACAGACAGACAGACAGACAGACAGACAGACAGGCAGATAGATAGATGAATTGTATGGATAATAATAGATGACAAGTGATACTGATATAGAGAAATGCATAGATGATTAATACATAAATATGGCAAATGATAGATAATATTTTGTAAGTACAGAATATATGTAGATGATTTTTATATAGATTAATATAAAACATAGAAATATAGAATATAAAAATCAAGCTCCCCTCTTTAAAAATTTGACTGCTAATTTTTCATACTTGATACCTCTTTCTTCTCCTGTGTCTTATATTTGAATAAATCTTTGAGTTAAGTGTACTCTCCATTAATCTCAGTGATAGTTTCAATCAACACAAATATATTTGCTCAGCCTATTAAAGTAAATAACTTCTTTTTGTTTGTTTGCATTAATTAAATTACTGCTTGGCCCATTAGCACTAGCTTTGTATTGACTAACGCTTACATCTTAATTTAACCCATCTCCATTAATCTGTATATCTCCATGTGGCTGTAGCTTGCTGGGTAAAATTCCCAGCATATGTCTCCGGAAGTGCCATGGCTTCTCCCTGACTCTGACTTTTTCCTCTCAGCATTCCATATAGTTTTCCCTGCCTAGCTCTGTTCCCTTATAGCTCTGCTATAGTCCCAAAGCAGTTCCTTTATTCATTAACCAATCAAAGCAACACATAAACAGAAAGAACTCCCAAGCCGTTTCCTCTTTTTTGTTCAAACAAAAAGGAAGGCTTTAACTTTAACATAGTAAAATTAAATATAACGAAACAGTTATCAAGCAAGAATTACAGTTACAATATTTCTATTTACTTTTTCTTTTATCATAACTATGGAACACTATAACTATAACTATCTATTCTTCAACTCCATCAAAGACTCCAGAAGGATATAATATTACCTAAGTAAACAGGCATTGTAAGCAACTTCCAAAACTAGAAATGACAGAGACATCTTGCTGCCTGGACAGTTACCCAAAGTTCTTATGTACCATTGGAGCATCCATGTTCAGCCTACAGGTCCATAGTATCTGGCAGACTTTTCCATGAAGCAGGAAATTTCAAAGACAGTTCAGTCACTTTCTTCTATATCCTGCAGAATTTCTCACAGACTCTTTCATGTAGCAGAAACCCTGAAGAATCATCTCATCTTTAGGCAAGTTTAGCACTCATTTCTCTGCAGGTCCTTCATGTCCAGTGAAGCAGTCCAGGAAAGAGCAGTTTCTTGCCCAAATGGCTAACCAAGGAGCCTCTTCAATGGCCATCTTCTTCTTGAAGTAATTGGTGCTGCCGAGAGCAGATGTGTCTCACTGTCATGAAAAGTCTTACGTTATTAAAAAATTTTAATGCCATATTCTGAAGGTCTCTGAATGAATTGAAGAACATCTATTCATCTGAAATACGTATCTATACATCTTGAATATCTAACATGACTACAAGCTTGACTATTATAGATGAGTATCTATTAATGTATATTTCTTAATTATACATTACATTTTAAAATGAACTATACAGTCACAACATCTTAATCAAGAGCAGAAATATATATATATATATATACATATATATATATATATATATACACAGTATAACAAAATTGACCATAAATTTGTGTCAATAAAGCAATATCCATACCAATGCAAAGTATCCATCTCTTTAACATACCCCCCATTAAGTGTAAAGAAACTATTACAAACAATATTTGGCAGTATGGGCATAGTTATGTCCATACTGCTTCCTGCTCTTTGGGGGCACTGTCAATCTGATTCCTCATGGTGTATCCTGTATGCTAGATTTATCTCAGTCAGCAGTTAAGTGAAGTATTTTCTTTGTGGGGTGTTCACAGCAACCTTTCAGGGGGTCTTGTTCCATGAAACCTTATTGTTCTAGAAGCAATCCACAGGTTCTCATCTTCTGTGGAAACAAAAAAAGAACTTTTCCAAAGCAACATATCCTTAGACCCAAATTTGAAAGTCATACTACCTTTATATATGCTGCTTTAACTTAACAGCTCATACAATGAAATGTCTCTCTGAACTTAGCTCCTTCACAGAAAAAAAAAATCAAAAAACACACAATAATATACCTAATCCAGACTCTGTTAATTTTGCATCTTTAAGTGGCTTATTTTTCTTTACTCCTTTTATTTTTTTATTTTTTTGCTGGCAGAAGAGACAGATAAAAAATAGAATGTTGTTGACTCAAATACTTTTTTTCAATTTTTTAATTATTTTTATTGAGCTCTAAATTTTTCTCTGCTACCTTCCATACCTCTCCCCACCCTCAACCCTTTCTCAAGGTCCCCATGGTCTCAATTTACTCAGGCGATATTGTCTTTTTCTACTTCCGATGTAGATTAGATCTATGTATGTCTCTCTTAGGGTCCTCATTGTTGTCTAGGTTTTCTGGGATTGTGATTTGTGGGCTGGTTTTCTTTGTTTTATGTTTTAAAACTAATTATAAGTGAGTACATGTAATAATTGTCTATCTGTATCTGGGTTACCTCACAAAAAATGATGTTTTCTAGCTCCATCCATTTGCCTGCAAAATTTAAGATGTCCTTTTTTTCTGCTGTGTAGTACTCCATTGTGTAACGGTACCACATTTTCCTTATCCATTCTTCAGTTGAAGGGCACTTAGGTTGTTTTCAGGTTCTGGCTATGACAAACAATGTTGTTATGAACATAGTTGAGCACATGTCCATGTGGCATGATTGAGCATTCTTTAGATTTACACCTAAAAGTGTTATTACTGGGTCTTGAGGAAGGCTGCCAATAAATTTTTTTAAAGGCAAGAAATTCTGAGAAGCACCCTATTTCTGTATTCTATCAAATTCTCTCCAGGTCCATATTTTGTTTCTTTGTGTTTCCCTTCCCCCATCCCAAGTGTTCCTCATTTTGGTTTTCTTTTTTTTATGTTATAAATATTTATTTATTTATTTATTTATTTATTTATTTATTTATTTTTTGTTAAAAAAATATCTGCCTCCTCCCCACCTCCTATTTCACTCCGCCTCCTCCCACTCCTCTCCCCCTCCCTCCATTCCTTTCTCCTTCTCTCCACTCCTCTCCCCCTCCCCCTACTCCATTCTCCCTCCCTTTTGAGTCTGAAGAGCAGTCGGGATTCCCTGCCCAATGGGAAGTCCAAGGTCCTTCCCCCTCCATCCAGGTCCAGGAAAGTGAGCATCCAAACAGGCTGGGCTCCCACAAAGCCAGGTCATGCAATAGGATCGAAACCTAGTGCCATTGTCCTTGGCTTCTCATCACCCCTCATTGTCTGCCATGTTCAGAGAGTCCGGTTTTATCCCATGCTTATTCAGTCCCAGTCCAGCTGGCCTTGGTGAGCTCCCAATAGATCAGCCCTACTGTCACAGTGGGTGGTTGCACCCCTCGAGGTCCTGACTTCCTTGCTCATGTTCTCCCTCCTTCTGCTCCTCATTTGGACCTTGGGAGCTCAGTCCAGTGTTCCAATGTGGGTCTCTGCATGATATTCATCAGTATGGCTATAGGATAGGGTCATTTCAGGTTCCCTCTCCTCAGTTGCCCAACGTACTAGCTGGGGACATCATCCTGGACACCTGCGAGCTTCTGTAAAGCAAAGGACACTGTCACTAAGACAAAAAGGCAACCCACTGACTGGGAGAAGATCTTCACCAACCCTGCAACAGACAAAGGTCTGATCTCCAAAATATATAAAGAACTCAAGAAACTAGACTTTAAAATGCTAATTAACCCAATTAAAAAAATGTGGCACTGAACTGAACAAAGAATTCTCAACAGAAGAAATTCAAATGGCCAAAAGACACTTAAAGTCATGCTCAACCTCCTTAGCGATCAGGGAAATGCAAATTAAAACAACTTTGAGATACCATCTTACACCTGTCAGAATGGCTAAAATCAAAAACACCAATGACAGCCATTGCTGGTGGGAATGCAAACTTGTGCAACCACTTTGGAAATCAGTGTGGCAATTTCTCAGGAAATTCGGGATCAACCTACCCCAAGACCCAGGAATACCACTCTTGGGAATATACCCAAGAGATGCCCTATCATATGACAAAAGCATTTGTTCAACTATGTTCATAGCAGCATTATTTGTAATAGTCAGAACCTGGAAACAACCTAGATGCCCTTCAATAAAAGAATGGATGAAGAAAGTGTGGAATATATACCCATTAGACTACTACTCAGTGGTAAAAAAACAATGACATCGTGAATTTTGCATGCAAATGGATGGAAATAGAAAACACTATTCTGAGTGAGGTAACCCAGACCCAAAAAGATGAACATGGGATGTACTCACTCATAATTGGTTTCTAGCCATAAATAAAGGACATTGAGCATACAATTTGTGATCCTAGAAAAGCTAAATAAGAAGGTGAACCCAAAGAAAAACATACAGTCATCTACCTGGATATGGGAAGTAGACAAGATTGCCGGGCAAAACTGGGAACTTGGGGGTGAGGTGGAATGGGAGTTAGGGGAAATAGGGTGAGAAAAGTGAGAAGGGGAGGATGGGGAGAGCTTGGGGGAATGGGATGGTTGGGATAAAGGAAGGGTGGATATGGGAGCAGGGAAGTATATATCCTAATTAAGGGAGCCATCTTAGGGTTGGCAAGAGACTTCCTCATTTTGTAAGTAAAAAATCTCGCTGTGCACTATTATTGTATGAGGGTGAATATTTTTCTTAACACAGAGATCTGGTTTGGATTATGTTAGATGCCACTCTGTAGAGAAGTCTTCACAGTACTGTGAGCAGGTCACAGAAGGATAATCACCACCAGAAGAAGGAATGCTCTTGCCTTGTTTATGCTTGCTAACCAACTCTGCTCTGGCTGCTTCATTATGATCTGAAGTCTATTTGCTGAATATAGAAAAGCTTCAGCCATAGATATAATTGACCTAGTTTGGAGGATTGATAATTGGCATTTATGGATAGATATATTAAATTGGTGCTCTCCTGAAAGTGACCCTGGGCCCTGTATTTTGGCTTGGGTTGCATCTTAGTCTAAGAATAAATAATGTTCCCATTACAATATAAACTGTCTAGTGCTCACTGAAGGAAAAAACTCTTACTATGTGAATAATTGGCTGTGTGCTTTAGCCAATGAACGGCCATGGTTTTCCTGTACATACAACAGGAAGAATAGCTTGAGCAAGGTGGTATTCATCTAATGGGTGGTCTAACTAATGACTGATAATTTACTAGAATCTGAACAAAGAGTTATAAGAGAAAGAAAAAAATGATATTGTATATTATATTGAGGTTATTATGAATCCAGAAAATACCATTGTTTGTTGATATATGCTCCTGCTGCCTATGCACTTATCACCAAAGAAGCCCTTGTTCTGTAGAATCATAGTGGAAAATATTACAACATCCTAGACTCATAGTCAAGATGTTAATTCAATCATAGCCAACAAAGAGACTCATAATCATGATGATACCTATGTGAGGCTCATTGGGAGAAAAATATTATAGACATGAGGAGAATAGTACCTTCAAATGGAATGGAAGAAAGGAAAGAAGAGAGGCAAGAGAAAGGGACAGAAAGAGAAAAAGAAGTTGCAATAAGTGATAGAGATTTGAGAGAAGAAAGAGAGACAGAGAGTCTAAGAGAGTCCTGGATAAAAGCTACTAAGAATTGAATTGTGTTCTAAAATTTATATGTTGAATCTGTAAATTAATATTTAGGTCCTCTATTTCCTAGAGATATTATAATACAATTTACAACTTTACATAAGCCTATTTATAATTTTATTTGAAAATTTCCTTATTTTGCTTGGGGGAAAACATTTGTATTTTAAAGAATATCTGAATTATTCAAATTATAGCACTGCTACTGCTCCTGTTAACACTTCCAAGAGATTCCTCCATCACCATGTCCTTTCCAAACCTTTTTGATGCTTCTTTTGTGTTTCTGGGGCATTTTTGGTGGTCAAAAGTGCTTTTTATTTTGTCTGTTTTGAACATAGTAGAGCATATACTTTTGTTGTATGATAGGGCCTCTCTTGGGTATATTCCCAAGAGTGGTATTGCTGGGTCCAGGGGTAGGTTGATCCCGAATTTCCTGAGAAACCTCCACACTGCTTTCCAGAGTGGTTGCACAAGTTTGCATTCCCACCAGCAATGGATGAGGGTACCCCTTTCTCCACAACCTCTCCAGCAAAGGCTATCATTGGTGTTTTTGATTTTAGCCATTCTGACAAGTGTAAGATGGTATCTTAAAGTTGTCTTGATTTGCATTTCCCTGATCGCCAAGAAGTTGAGCATGACCTTAGGTGTCTTTTGGCCATTTGAACTTCTTCTGTTGAGAGATCTCTGTTCAGCTCAGTGTCCCATTTTATAATTGGGTTGATTAGCCTTTTACGGTCTAGTTTCTTGAGTTCTTTATATATTTTGGAGATCAGACCTTTGTCAGTTGCGGGGTTGGTGAAGATTTTCTCCCAGTCAGTGGGTTGCCTTTCTGTCTTAGTGACAGTGTCCTTTGCTTTACAGAAACTTCTCAGTCTCAGGAGGTCCCATTTATTTAATGAGGAACTTACTGTCTGTGCTGCTGGGGTTATACGTAGGAAGCGGTCTCCTGTGCCCACGTGTTATAGAGTACTTTCCACTTTCTCTTCTTTCAGGATCAGTGTGTTCGGACTGATATTGAGGTCTTTAATCCACTTGGACTTGATTTTTGTTTTTATTTTTGTGCTTAATTTTTTGATGCAGGAAACTATTTTCAACATTTCCACATTATACATGATCAGAACTACAATTATCAAGTATATCCTGTACCCTCCTAGATAAAGGACCTCATATTATACTGTGAGTTTTGGGCCCTCTATATCTACAATATTTTCAGCCATCATAGATGTTCCTTGTAAGAGCCACACAGCTACTCCAGCATCTTTACTAGAGGATTAGGTTAAAGTGGCACCTCTACCTGTTTGAGAACATGGCTTAAATCATTGACAAAGCCCATAGTCCTAAAAATATGACTCTTACACTGCATGTTTTAGGTTCTTAGAGTCACTTTTACTTAATCAGTGACCAGCAGAACATGTGGACTTTATATAGTCACCTTCATCACATTTATTGGAGCTTGATAAAGTGTTACTCTTTGCTGTTCCTTAGGATACTCTGTCTTAAGGGTAACACAAGTGCTTGAATGGTACTTCACTGACAGTATTTTCTATTTGCATACTTTTAAAGTTTTTGGCAAATTTCAATGATATGGCCATGTGATTCAGCCTATGGCAGCAACTATTAGCATTTATCCATCCCTATTTATCTGGGATAAAGTGTTCAGACATGTCCAACTTAGAAGCTTACTCTTGTGTCGATACCTCTACTATCAAATACAAGACCTCATTCTTACCTAATTCAGAATTTTAGGCGCTATACACAGTAATAAAGGAAACTAGTTCACTTCTCAAATTCATAATTTTGCTCAATTTTCAATAAATTTATGAAAATTTTCAAATTTCAAAGGAGTATCTGATAGCAATACTATGTATAAAGCACCTTTAAATTCAGTTCAGTGAAAATCAATAAACTTTGGAAAGCAAACAACATACTTGACTTATAAAAAACATAGTGATTCAATTGTGTTGCTCTGTTTATTGGCAGTTCAGAAGGCATTTCTGATGTGGGACAGTGGTCTGTGTTCTGTCAGTTATATTGTAAACAAATGCTGATTGGCCAATATCCAGGCAGGAAATATAGGTGAGACAACCAGACAGGAAGTAGAGGTGGGTCAATGAGATCAGGAGACTTATGTGAAGAAGGAAGCCCACTCCTCTGCAGCCCTGACCTGACCACAGAAGAAGCAAGATGTGACTGTCCCGCTAAATAAGGTACTAAGCCATGTAGCTAACACAGATAAGAATAATGGGCTAATAATGGGCTATATAAGTTAAAAGAGTTAATAAGAAGCCTGAGCTAATGCGGCAATCAGTTTACAATTAATGTAGACCTGTGTGTGATTTCTGGGGACTTAATGACAGTGGGAACCAAAAGGGAATATGGTCCTGACATTCCCATCATTTACCTAATGGCAGCATTAGTTCATATACAGCATGTATCTGGTATAAGATCTGCAGAACTTCTTGATCTGCTGCCTGTAATTAAAAGCAGAAGACAGATTCCCTCCCTTCATTGTAAGCTGTTTTGAACTTACTTTGGAGTGTCCATTCTCTCCTCTAGAATGGACATATAAATATATCCATAGCCTCTTTTCATTGTGTGATGTCATCACTATGAAGTTCTGAATTCATGTTGACTAGGATTCAATCATGCTATTAAAGATATTCACTATATATTTTTAAGACATGTAGTGAAATAATGAGATGGCCTCTTCAAGAAATTATCAACATTTGATAGATGATTTGGGAAAATAAGATTTAATGGCTTCTTTATACCAAAGACCATTAGTGTAAAATACCTGCAGATCACCTGGGGACTGTGTTAAAACATACACTTTGACTCAGAGTAGCTGTGGAACTAAGATTCAGAGGTAGATTTTGGTGGCCTTGTATAGAAGTCGATGGTGGATATTTAGCTTACAACCTGATAAAGAGCATGTGTTGGTAGCACAGAAATTCTAAAACTCTACCATGGGCCTGCATATTTGAAAAATTCCTATGATTATAAGAATAAAAGTTTTAAGAAAATAAACATAGAGTAGACGTAAGAAGAGATTATGTGAGCAAAAGAATTGATGCTGATTCCTCTCAGTGAATGGATTTATTCAAGTGAGCCATGCTTCTGTACACTGATTTATTTTCCCACAAAATGCCATTCTCTTCACATGCTAACAGTTACTCTTTCAAACACTCTAAGTCTTTGCTTCTTATTGCCACTACAATTAAGAAAAACCAAATCATAATATCCAGAACATCCAATGTGTCAAAGCTTCTCTCTACCATATACCACACAAGTAAGGCAAGGAACAATATGGGAGATTGTTTTCTTGCCTGTCATCCTTAGAATGTCTTTCTTTGTGATTTTGCCTTTAAAACAAATTTCTATTTATCTCAGTCTGTTTTTTGTCAAACTCTTCAATATTAAAAATTCCATAGGATCTCTGTGAAATGATTACAGACATAAATGATACAGGAGAGCATCCATGCACATAACCTGTCATTTACTTTCTACCCTATATGAACCATCCATGCAGGTACTATGAATTTGCTGAGACTGATCCAACTTTCTCTTTCATTCATTCAATTACTAATTGTATAACATGTATGTATTTTAATTTGTTAATATTTACTTTTGTGGAACTCATTGCATTATTTTCCTGATGGTATCATGGCTGTTGTTATTTTTTTAAAGCCTACCATTTTGATTTACTGTAGAAACAGTTTATGCATAAATCCCTGATCTGTGTTCATACTGGACATGTGTAATTTCTAATGCAGTCTCTACATGTTTAATTTAATGGTATGCCCCATGATGGGACTTTATTACAGCATTTCCCCTGACTTCTATAAATCCTGTCAGCCAGCACAGGTTGAGTGATTGTTGGACCAAAAAACCTTTACAACTGTCATAAACTTGAAACTAGATGCTCAATTTATTAAAGGTTATGGATTGCTGCTAATCATTGACTTGTGTCTAGCTATTTATTTTATTCATTCTGTTAGATTATTTTATATGTAAAAATTTTAAATGTAAGCTTCTGGGATTGTTCTTAGCAATAGTGATAGTAATAAGAAGACCATATTTGACTTAATTTCAGTAACTTTCACTTTCTTCTTCAAATATATTTTTCTCTGGGCAACCTGAGATTCAAAGCTAAAAAAATCCACCCTGTGCAATGACATAACTGTATATAGAAATACTCAGTTACTTGCTGTCTTTTGTACTTTCACATTTAGTACCTTGCGGATCTGCCTCAAAATGTTAAAAGATGAGGCCTCTCTGGATAAGATCTCTTGTTGCACAAGCATGGTAACCTCAGTATAAGCCCTTAATGACCACTAAAGAGACAAAATATAAACCACCAAAGCACAGACAGAAAGATCACTGGGGTTTTCTGACCAACAACCTATCTCCTGATTCAGTGAGAACCTTCTTTCAAAGAAGTAATGTTAGAGTGATAGAAGTGTACGTCCCATGGCATCTTCTGGTCTCCAGGCAAGCAAAGGCACAGGTATCACACAGATGTTTGTAGATAAATCACAAGTATATGCCATACACACACACACGTGCACACACACACACCTCTTTCTTTCACATATACATGGATGCACAAAATAATTACATGAATAATCAGCACTATATTACTTCAACTGGTACTTTTTCTTGTACCAGTTAAAAAGAATTGTGTCAGTTCTTTAATTAAAGAATGATAATTGCTGTGCTATTAACACAGAAAGAAAATGCTGTTGCTTAATCCAATCTGAACTAACCATCATACATTTTCAGGTAGAGATTTGTTGGAGGCCGTGTGGGTCCAACACAGATTCACTAACTGGACTGGAATGGAGTCGCGAGGAATAAACCGACGCAGCTTATACGGTCATCATGGAAGGGCGAGATCTCTCTCCGAAGATCTCTCGTTTATTCTCCAAACACCTTATATATCATCATCAATTGAGCGGGAAAACACATTAGGCTGTCTCCTAGGCAACCAGGTGAATGGGCTTTAGTCATGTCTGCATCTACCTGTATGCTAGTAGTCACATAGGTCATGAATTAGCATCTCTATAAGACATCCTCCAAATTTCAAAGGGAGGAAGCACCAAACCTCTTAACTCTTAAGTCATCAGCTTCAGCCAACACCTCTTCTCAGGAGATCTACATTTATAACAAAAGAAACTAGGAGCAGCACATCCTGGCTATTGTTAAACAGAGACAGCTTGTCTGCAGAGTTTGTGACCACTTCAGACCAGGCTTATGGCTCTTGTGCCATACAGAAATATGGGCCTACAGAGATTGACTTGATCTTATTCTATAATATAACTATGGATTCCAGGCCAATAAAACTCAGGTTTTAGAAAAAAATTATATAGTACAAAATATTTTTGTTCCTTTCTCATATTTATATTTACTGCTCTGATTTCTTTCCCGGCTTTAGGAGCCTATTTATCATTTAAAAACTTACCTATGAAACCAATGAAAAGCAGGTCTGTAGTTGTAGAGATTTAGATATTATTTCTATAAACTCAGCCATATAATGCCGCAAGAAATTAAGTGTGTTTGCTTATTATATGGATTCATAGAAATGGTGATAATGTAGTAAAATAATTTGGGATGAAAAAAATCTCATTTAAACAACGTCCTTCTATACTCATCTCTGGTAATAAAATAGTAAAATTTTCAGTTATATGGATAAGTATTATAGAAACTTGAACTTTCCATATGATCCCACCTACAGAAATAATGAATATGATTCATGTCTATGATTCCAAAATGTTGCCTCAGACATAATCAAAGTACTTAGAATTTTGAAGTGTTCTCTCTTCTAGGATGTAATAGTAGAAATGTTCAAATTCCAAGGAAAGTAACAAAAATATTGATGTGGGAAGTCCTTCTGTCTATCCCCCGCAACAAACATCTGTTAAATTAATAACTTCAATAGTCAATATACACGAATTGCCAAAATTTTGCAAAGAAAAATGTTAACGTCACTTCATATTGGAAGATTTTATCTACCAATTAAACTGCAAAAATCTTCCCCTAAATGATAATGTGTTTTTTTCAAAGTAATAAGGGTTCAGTTCATAGTCGTGGGTCTTGGGAACTGCCTACAGAACTAATATAAAGTTAATGCAACTTGTGAATAGTGAACTTTTGTGTATGAACCAAAATTAGTAGAAATAAGATAGCCAATTTGTCAGTTTTCCAGAAATATGGAAAAATAATTCTTCTTTTCTTTGTTATAGAAAAAATATGTATTAGTCAAACATTGAAAAATATGCGTAATCTTTTTTAGCTAAGAAAATGTGTTATTGGTAAAATACTGTCCCATTATGTACATTTCCTGATTCTAAATACAGAAGTGAAACCTTATTTAAGCTCTTCTTAGAAAGCTTCCTTTTAACAACACATGTTCAATATGCAGTGGGAAATGTTTTCTGTGATGTAGGAGCCAGCAAGTGAAACAGAAAGATATTTGTCTTCTGCAAGTGATGTTATCACTTTTTATACCACCATTTTTTTATTGAAATACTAATCCATCTAATCTGAAAAAAATAAAAATCATAGCTAAAGATAGCACTTCCTTCAACCTACCTCACACTGTCTAACTTTTCTGGTGTCTGAAGGAGATTTACAGGATGCTGGATAAGAAACAGTACCAATGATCTTAGTAAACGTCAATCATATAATGTACAATATCAATCTGTTTGGTGATGGAGGAAGGTCATTGGCTAATAAAGAAACTGCCTTTGCCCATTCCATAGGCCAGCCTTTAGGTGGGTGGAGGAAACAGAACAGAAACTGGGAGGAAGAGGAAGTGAGCTCAGATGCGAGTCCCTGCTCTTCATGGGCAGACGCGATGAAGCTCCGACCCAGGATGGACATAGGCTAGAATCTTTCCGGTAAGTGCACCTTGGGGTGCTACACACATTAATAGAAATGGGTAATCAAGATGTAAGAATTAGCCAGTAAGAAGCTAGAGCTAATGGGCCAGGCAGTGTTTAAATGAATACTATTTGTGTGTTGTTATTTCGGGGCATAAGGTGGCAGGGAAGCGGGCTATGGGAAGAGGCCCACAGCTCCCTCAACAGTTTGGCAAGATGCACTCATGGGCTCCATCCACAGCCCAAAGAAAATTACAGAAGAAGGGGAAGAAAGATCGCAAGTTCTAGAATATGAGAAGAATTGTAATGAAAAGATGTTTTCTGGACATGGTATGGCTGTTGCAAATATGAACACAGAGAGACTCTGAGAACTTGCACAACACTTGAACACTACAAAATACACAACATGAGGAAGACTGATTGTGAAGGATAAGTTTAGCCAGATTAGAAAAGAATTTAAGAGATTAAGGTGGCAAGGGTGAATGTGATCACAATACAATGAATACATGGATAAATTTGTAAAAATTATATTTAAAACTTTGAGACAGAGACCATATGTTTTACTTTGCTTATAAAGCTATGTTTTAAGGCTCAGTGCCAAGAAATTTGAAAAGTATTTTCTTAATTTTTCATTTCAAGTAATCATTTAAAATGTATTTAAATAAAACCCTAATTAGCAGAAATCTTGAACTACATATATAACCATACATACAAAGTATAACATTAAGAATCACAATGCTATTCCTGTCAGCATTCTTACTGTTCCAATGAAAAGGAGGTAATTCATAGCATTATGTGAATATCTATATTAAACAGTGTTTTCAAGAGACAGAATCAATAGGTTGCATACAGAAATAAAAAGAGATATTGTAAGATGTTTTTTGATAAGATTAATAAGGGTGAAGAGCTCTATAACCATCTATACCAAAAAGCTCTTGGAAAGTTAGGGGTACAGGTCATTTGAAGCCTGGAGCATTTTTTGTTTTGCATTTTTTTGCTTTGTTTTTTTTATTTTATTTTGTTTTGGTTTTATTGTTTTTTGAGGCAGGGTTTCTCTGTGTAACAATCCTGGGTGTTCTGGAACTAGCTCTTGTAGACCAGACTGACCTCAAACTCACAGAGATTCACCTGCCTCTGCCTCCCAAGTGCAAGGTTTAAACGCATGTGTCACCACTGCCCAGCAAAGCCCAGAGTATTAAAAACAGTACAAGGTTTGAAAAAAGTAAAGTAGACATTAATACTCTTTGAGTTTGTCAGCCATATTTGTTTTATGAGTAACTCAATCACAATACCACACACAAGAATCCCATAAAATAGAAATTCAGAAAAATCCAGAATCTATGATAAAAACAAATGCAGAAGACTTATACATACATACATACATACATACATACATACATACATACATACATACATACACTAACTGATAAAGCACTTTCAAACTTTCAAAGATACCATTGAGTTTTTTTTACCTTGGTCATCTACAGCTGGTCACAGTGCCTTCCCGAAAGAGTGGTTTGTATCATCAATGAGAATCTGTCATAAAAAAAGCAATTTTTCATTTGTTGGAAATCAACTGGAGATAGCTTCTGTGTTAGGAATGAGGGCATGTACCTACTTTCACTCTTAATGCTGGCATCCCGTCTAGTGCAGACCCATCCAGGCCCTCCTTGTGTATGCTGTCAGTCTCTTTGAATTCAAATTTGCTTTGGTTCTGTGTTCAGAAGGCCTGTGGCCTTCTTTCCCTGATGTTTTCACTCCCTCTGAATAGCCAGGTCTTTCCAGCTTCACTTCTCTGCTGGAGAGAAATTTCATGGAGACATACAATTGAGTGGTCCAAGGTCTTTCACCTAGCAGTTGGCCTCTGTACTTGTTCTAATCTACTATAACAAGAAGCATCTCTGATGATGAACTGGTCTGCAGATAGCAGAATATCTTCCCTAACTTTGAGATTCACAAACACACTTAAACACAAAGTAGGGAGAGGTAGTGTGACATTTTATGACAACCAACTGTTCATGGACACTTCTTTCATTCTTCATAGAGTTATTATTATTTAGTCTGTGCTGCGATTTCCTAGTGCAAAATAAAGTGATTAATAAATAGATACATGTGCAAGAAAAAAAGAAAATTGTATTTTCAAAAGAGGTCAGATTATTCCCAGGTGTCTAATTGTGTGTTGGTTATTACAATGGTGTCTTCACTGTTTTGATGTGCTCACTGATGGCCTAAATTTTATGGATATTCTTTCTAAAACATAACCCCTGTAATAAATCTCAACTCAATCATATTCATGATATAAACTTTGATAACTTGGTAATATATCACAGTTTGTTTGTAATTCTAAGTACTTTTTAAAAAAACTTTTTACCTTTTTACCTTGGTAAAATAAAACTTGTAATTTATATGTAAATCTGTTGAGAAGATATTGTAACTGAAATGCCTGGATATGTTTCCAGGTACAATTAATTTCAATTATTCTCTTTATAAGCTAAAACTTTCCCAGTAACTAAATATAAGAAATATAAATACTAAATTATAAAATAATAAATTTAAGCTATACTCTTATGCTCATAAAACTGAAATGCCAATTCATTTCCTTTTTTAATTAAAAATTGCCCACAAATATGCTTTTTTAAATATAAATGTGAATATCCTAAATGCTCTACTAATGTAGTTGTAAATCTATGAATGGACATGTAATTTTCAATTTTAGTAGCAATGCATTTAGACTTTGGCAATTGGCAATTTATTTTTATATCAGCTATGTAACATATTAAATCAACCCTCAATGGTAGCAATTACTATTTCAGCAAGGGGACAAAGAATTACTTTAAATTAATATTCTGTTTATAACTAAACTTTTGTTTATAGTATCATTGTGGTTTTCTTATTGTTTGATTAGAAAGAATAATTAATAGCCAATGAATAATATTAAATTAATAGGTAATAAGAGAGGCATACAGATCAAGACATATATACTTATGTATGAAGGTACCTATATTTATGAGCTAGAACATCTATCAGCACAACATTTTGAGGATAAATTGAATTTAATTTAAAAATGAAGGCAAAAAATTTATTCTCGAAATGTTGTGCTGATAGATGCTCTAACTCATCAAATTAATAGGTATTAAAAAGAAGCATAAAAATCAATGTATACATACAAAATTACCATAAACTTCCTAAAGTTATAAACAATAAAGTTATACTGCCCTCAGAAATCTATAAAATAAACTTGATTTGAATTTTTAAGTAGAATTATATAAATTTTATTCTAATAATTATTTTTTCTTTATTTCCCAGCAAATGCCGTCACAAAATCTGTGATGTGTTTTTCTACAATTCTAAAATTCTTTTTACATAACTATGATTTTTCTGCAAAGAAAATACAGATCAGTGCATTTACTGCTATTTGATCTAAATTGTAGACACTATTTTAGTCTCCTTGAATCAGTGGTTTTCAGATTTTTTTGTCTGGAAGAACACGGAGAAAGTAAGAGAAAGATGGTCCTTGTAAACAAAAACAGATTCATTAAATCCGCTCTTCGTCTTAAGTGCTGTTGTTAGGGCAACTAAACTTCTAAAAAATTCATGAAAGGAAAGGACATCACCTTAAGAGATGATTTAAGTAGTCATAGCAACCACTGTCTTCAAAACAAGCATCTGTGCCCAATGTTCCCTTTCTTCTTCCTGACTTAAGATTTGTAAAATATTGTTGCCCTCTTCCTACACATAATGTTTATATGTTGGAAAGATAAAAAAGTAAATTCAGAAATGCCAAGCTGTAACCGGTAGCTTTTCTCTGACACGAGGCAGACATCAGCAAACATGAGGATGGTGCTGTTTGCAGTATTTTTCAGACTGTGGAACCATTATGTTCAATTTCTAGCTCCCACTAAAAATGTACTAGGATAACATCAGCAACAGCAGGTGAAATGCTAAAATGCCTTGGGGAACTCAAGAACTTTAGGTGTTAGATAAACTTCATGCCAGGTTGAAGTCTAGTAATTATTTATTGTTTTATCTTTGTGTTTTTATGCTTCTTATTTTCTATTTTTATTTTTCCTTATTTTTTGGGTTTTCTCATGAGCTATTATGAAATAACTGGGTGCTTGTTACATCCTTGACTTATGCTCAAGGAGCATTTTATTCTTGTTTGATTCCCCCGATCCATTTATGATAAATGATAAATAAGGTCCATGATAATGAGGTCCATGAACACAGATGATATCTCACAGTTTAAGATGGAAATTTTCTTTTCAAACACAATGGCATGTGGATAAAATCCCAGCACCAGAGAGGTTTGCACAGGAGTCCTACAGTTTTAAAATCAGCTTAGACAACATAATTAGTTTAAGGCTTATAAGATTTATAGTGACATTTCATATACTTCTTAAACTTTTAGGTGAATTTTGTTTTTTAACAATTTCACAAATACACACCTTGTCTTTAATCCTTTTTTCTCACTACCTCTGACATCTCCTGACATTCCTTCCAAACTCCTCCCCCTTTCCCCTGTAAATATCTTTAACACATTTACTAGCTTTGGTTTTCTTCCATATACTAGAGTTTAATCAGAACCCTCTGTGAAATACCAAGTTTGGAATTAACCCTCAGTGCTTGGTGGGCTCAGGAATGGGTACACATTGATTATAATGCTTCTCCTTTCCCAAGAATCATTAGTATGTACTACAGCCCTTTAAATCCCTTCACCCACTAACTAAATCTGAAGAAGCTCTGAATCCTGTGGCCATTGCCAGTATGCACAGCTGCTGTGAGTTTGTGGTTGCAATGTACATGTCCTTCTTAGAAGATAATATTTATAAGCTCCTCTCCTCATCCTCTGGCTCTCACACTCTTACCCAATTCCATCACATTTTCTGAAATGTCCCCTAAGCCGTATTAATGCTATGCAAATATCTTGTCTATAATTTGTGACCACAGTAAGTAACAAACGTTATGTTTCAAATAATATATATATATATATATATATATATATATATATATATATATATATA
>JABTXL010006079.1:16409041-16435495 GCA_025134845.1 Neodon shergylaensis
ATATATATATATATATATATATATATATATATATATATATATATATATATATATTGCCGTGCACCGTGGTCCCCGTCTGCATTCTATGCGCTAGAATCCAGTTTGAGACCTTCAGGTAAGGGGCTGGAGGTTGAGAATACACACGCAGAGACAGACTGACACACGGACCTCTAATCACTGGTACAAAGAGCCCTTCTTTAATAGCACCATGGAGGCTTAAATACCCTGCAGTCAATGGCCAACAGGTGAAAATCCCATCCTCTGTTCCTCTAGGCTAGGCACAGCTTCAAGTAACTTCAATTAGAAGGCTCTAGCAGGGAAGAGCGCAGAAGGCCAGGACTCAATTAGTCCCAACAATAAAATATGTGATTTTAAATGTATGTATACACACATATACACATCTATACAAGAATATATATTATTAATATTAATATATATATATATATAATTGTATTGTGGACCTGTGAGAGCAAAGGTTTTTTTCAGACTCCTATCAAAACCTCCCTGTTTTAATATTCTCTAACCTAAAATTTTCTGCAAATTCAGAAAGAAAGGGGGAAAACGAACACCTCTATTCACCTTCATACACACAGTTGTAGCATGCACTTCAAAACAGAAGTGCCGTTTGATTTATTAAAATGCTACCTGATGCCAAATAAGATGAAGTCCCATCTGGTGGGAATTTACAAGTTAAAAGTCACAATCCACATGAGTTGGCTTGGACATGTAAGTGAGGGAACCCTTGTATAATGGAATGATTAAAAGTTTCTAAATGTTGTTCTAATTCAATCAATTAAAAGCATAAGCAGCATGGGTCTGATTGAGTCAATTTAAGGAACTGCACAGTAGTCAATGTGTTGTCAGCGGGAGTGAAAAATTCATGTATCACCTACACACAGCTTGAAATTTGTATCCTTCTATTGGATATATCAAACAACCTTTTACCATATCGAAGAAGGTAACTAATTTTGCAAAAGGAAAGAAGAATACAAACAAGAGACATATATTGGTAGTTGTTCCTTGCATATCAGTTGTCTAGTGTTTAAAATGTTTAACAACTACCCTAACTTCATTATGAAAAGTTTTGACTATTTTCTATAACTCAGTTTCAGCATCACTATACAAATATACTTGACCTTTTCAAAATTAAAAGAAAAGAAATGGTTGATTAGGATTCTAGCAATATACATTCTTAACATAGTAACGTGAAATGATAAGTGTTGAAAATCATTATGTTTTTTATGAGACTCTATCCACAGCAAATGTTATTAAAACTGGAGATGCACAGCTGTAGCCAAATGAACATGAAACATACACTTACATAATTGATTTGTTAAAAAGATAACCAATATGGAAAACTCTCTCATAAAATATCTCAAGTTTATGACTAATAAACTTGTCTTGAGGGCAATGGATTATCTTCACAGTGTGCATCATTGTCAAGGAAAGCAGAGTAGGTGGGCAAAAAAGTAAACCAGTATGCATAAGCCAAATTAAAAGTAACAGAAAACAATAACACCAACCTGAGATGTCCATTTCACCAGTGCAAAGGTCTGCAAAGTTTATTCCTAAAATTGCCAGAGTCTAGGTCCCTTTAACAAAAATCTTATTTTACAAGCTATAGAATTTATGTACAAATAATGAAATTCTGTGTTTTCTTCCTGTGTCATCTAAAATAGCACTATACCAGACTTTAGTTTCCTAACCATACTAAATATATAAGGAACTGTGATCTCATGGTATAGACGACCTGAAAATAATACAAGAGGAAGTTCAGGTGACGACTACATAGTACTAGGTCTTTAATATTGTTATTTAATTTAGGGTTTCCAATATGATTGTAACAAATCCACAATAATTTACCTTAAACTTTGGGACTATGTGAACATTCTAAATGCTGGTGGCTTTGTATAATAGAACATCTACATTTAACAAAGGGGATATATATGCTGTGCCCACCACAACCTCTGGGGTGTCATCTTATAATCCAATTAGGATCTTTCATAATGAAACATAATAACAGTGCTGCAAATGAAAAGCCAAACATTTTTTTCACCAAAGTAGCTAACGTATATGTGTATATCAATGCTAAATTTCAGAACTTCTAAGATTCTAGAGATGTTGATTTTTACACATAACAACTATTTCAAGTGAATTTTCACAAATTAGACAGAGGCAGAAGTAGACCTGAGTTTAAAAAGTATTATGTCTAACCATAAAACTGTAGAAAATAGTGAAGCCACAATTTAAAATCCAACCAATTGACTCTAGAGACAAGCTATTTATTCCTCCTACGTGTTCCTTCTCTATGGTTAAAAAAAAAGTACATTAAAGTATTTTATTTCAGACTGCGGTGTAGTTTAGTGTAGGGCTCTAATATACAGGAGTCCCTGAGTTCAATCTCCAGCACTGCAGGAAAAAAAAATTTCCTGTCTGTATTCAAACATCTCAGATTCCCTAACTTTAGGTAGCTAAAGTATTTCACAAGGAGAAAAGAGACAAGTTTTGCTTATTTCTATACCTAAGGAGAGTTTTTGGTACAATGATCTAATATTCTTTCCAATTTGTTAAATTTGTCATTTGCTAATTTCACAAGTGTACGAGTGCATACAAAGCAGCGTCACCACCACCACCATCCTTTCCCATTCCATACTACACTGTCTGTCTGCTCTCTGCGATACAAAACATTTTTTTTCACTTTAACACTTTTTACTCTGTTTTGTGTTATTAACCAGTTCTGTCTGTGTGTCTATGGGTCACAGGTTATCTCAACTGGACCCATGTAGGCTCAGCAGTGGATTTACAACTGGAGGCAACAGTTACCCATCTTTCAGAAACTATCAATTTTTGTAGGCTCTTTAATCACACTGCAACACTCCAAGACCCTCTTAATAAAGTTAACTCTGAGCCAATGGCTAGTTAATCAGAATTAACCACAGAGAAGGCAGGAATGTGGATAGAAAGAACACACCAGAAGGAGGAGGCAAGGAGTTAGATTTTTGAGCCTCTTCTAACTAGGAAGTGTGGACAGAAGGGCTTCATGTAGCCCTTCTTTGATCTATTAGTTTTTTTGTCTGACTCCTGAGTCTTTATTGGTAAGAGAACAACTCAGATAAACACATGTACGACGAGTATCTTCCAATGTAGGACACGTATATTCAAGCATAGACAAGCTGATGGTCTACCTGGAAGGAGACTAGATAGAAAAGGCCTTCCACAGCATGGGTTCAACAGCTTCCCAGAACTGGCCCTCTAGCTCACACACTCTCCACTCTCAAGGAACCCAGGGAAGAAAGCCAGCTGCCAGCATCATGTGCTAAGCAGAGCCTTAGAAGAAGAAAGCAGATTCCCAGAAGGGCGTTGCAACATTCTCCTGGAGTCACAGTACTCAGTTGCCACAGCTGATGCTTGTTGCTTGCAACTGCCCCTTCCTGCCACTTCAGGTGAAGCAGGTAGCCTGGCCGTTTAAGGCTTGGCTCACATGGTAAGAAAAGGCTACGGGCTTGCAACTAGCCAGGTCCAGACTAAAAATCCTCTGAACAGGTACAGTGTTCCCCAAAATGCACTTAGATGCTAAAGAAAGAAGAGAAAATGTGTTTAGAAAGTCATGGAAAAATAGTTTAAAATGTGCACACCTTTAATCCCAGCACTTGGGAGCCAGACACAGGTAGATCTCAGTGAGTTCGAGGCCAGATGGTCTAGAAGAGCTAGTTCCAGGACAGGTTCCAAAGTAAAGAGAAACCCTGTCTCAAAAAAACAAAAATAAACAAACAAATAAACAAATAATATAATACAATCTTTTAATTTATATTTAATAATACAATCTTTTAAGAAAGAGTAGGGAATATGAAAAGAATAAGCCAAATAAGGATGGGAAATGCACAGGGCATCCTGAACCCATAGAGTGCCATATTAACTTAAATATTTTTTTTTTTTTTTGGTTTTTCGAGACAGGGTTTCTCTGTGGCTTTGGAGCCTGTCCTGGAACTAGCTCTGTAGACCAGGCTGGTCTCGAACTCACAGAGATCCGCCTGCCTCTGCCTCCCGAGTGCTGGGATTAAAGGCGTGCGCCACCATCGCCCGGCTTAAATTTTTTTTATTAATTAAATTTACTCATTTATTTTACATCCTGACCACATTCCTTCTTCCCATTTCCTACCCCCACCTTCCTCCTGCCCCCCTCAATCCACTTCTCCTCCGCCCCCATTCAAAAAAGGGCAGGCCTTGTGGTGGAAGCGGGGTCTGTCCTTAACTTTACATTTTTAAATGTAAATGAGTAAAAAAAAAAACAGCTGCTAAGAAACACTGGGTTATAGAAACTACTGAATTAAAGCAGCCTATATATTTTAAGGATGTCTGATCTTCAGAATGGAAGTGAGGAATTGTGTTCCATTGGAGGAAAGGTTGTGCCTTTTTCCACAGAAAGCAAAGAGCTATGGATTCCTTAAAAATTAAGAAAGATCAGATTTGACTGGAGGATCCATAGTGAAAATATTGACTGCAAACATGGGAGAAGAAACCAAGTAAAACTACAAGACAGGTGACATAGATGCTGATCCCTCTACTACGGGAGCAGCTCTGAGACTGGATAACACATGATAAAGCTCCTGTTGTGGTGGCGCATGCTGGTAGGATTTGCTGAAGGAGGCAGAGGCAGGAGGATCACGAGTTCGAGGCTAGCCTGGGCTACACATTTTTTAATTAAAAAAATTTCTTATTCCATAACATTTTACTGTGTTAGAGTTTAAAATTTTTCCTTTATGTATAGACTAAACAACAGGGGAAACATTGTGTGGTATTTGATCACACTGACATTCTGAGACTATGTTTATAAAGTTAAATTTGAATCAGCTGCAGAACCAGTGGCTAGTTGACTGAAATTAGCCATAGAGAAGACAGTTACATAGATAGAAAAGATGCACAGGAAGGAGGAGAGAGGTACTTGGATTCTGTGCTCTCTTTGAGCTGGCAAGTATAGAGAGGGACAGCTGATTGCTCCTCCACTGCTTCTTTGATCTATCAGGTTTTTAACTTAATATCTGACTCCTGAATCTTTGTTGGTAATAGAACAACTTATATAAACATATTGGACAATGATCAAATGTTCAGCAGATTCTGGTCAAATATGGCTTTTTTCCATTCTAAGACTGATTATTGACAAATTTATCTTACAATGAACTCCTTCATGTACCTTTAGTTTATTAGTTTATTATTCTTGTGCCTGTAATGAGAGTCTCCAGGATCCCATTTGGTGGCCATTAACCCTAGCTTCCTGTTCCTACATGCCTCCCTTCATGTCTTCTACCTTGTGTTCTGAGTCTCAGATAAGAAAATGTAAATATCATATTTAGGTAGGAGTCTTCAATGCTTATTTCTTCTCAGAATCTTAGGCCTAAATGAGGTTAACCATGATTTTTATATAGATATGCTTCTCTGAATAAGGCAATAGCTAGCCTTTGTCTGATAGTATAAACACATGCAGTTTGATCCTTGCAGTCATAGATTGTGAAACAGGTTTATATTTCTAAGCATAGATTACCTCCAGTGAAAGTTTCCTCAAATTCAATCAGAGGGCACTTCGTCATTCACACACCATCATGCCCCCATTGCACAGGCGGACACATCTAACCTGGTAAATTTTGTTTTTAATTAGTAGGGTTTGCACAGATTGATAATTCCAATGTTGCCCATTGGTGCCCTAAATAGTACCTTATGAAAGTTTGAAAGATAACACATAAGAGAGGTAGTTTCCAAAAGACTTACAGCTTTTTTCTCCACAAGGAACATGGCTATCATCAGCATTGGAATCATATTTTCTAATTCCAGCATACAACTGAGAAAACTGGAAAAAGACTGCTTTGTTTAGCAAGCCTTTGGGAACTACTTGACAAATCCTTGCAGAAATACCCAGAGCTATGACTCAGAATTTTTCTCAGTAACATATTGTTTTTACATTCAGGATTATTTAGTCATCCCAATCATCATTAATTAGTGAGATGTTTAATTTCCATAAGATTGCATGCATTCTGTAGTATTTCTTGCTGTTGATACCTGGCTTAATTCTACTGTGGTGTTGATATTTAGTTTTACTCTATTGCAATTTCCTATCATACTCTGCTAAAGTAAGGTCATGGTTTTACCATTAGTAAAGCCATTAGTATTTGTTTTAGGAAGTTGAGTATAATGTTTTTGGTATGTATATATTTAGAAGTAAACTCTCCATTTGGTATATTATTCCCTTAATTACTATTAAAATACCTTTTTATCATTTCTGACTCCTTTTAGTTTGTGGTGTATTTTGTCAAATATTATAATCACTTTTGTCTGTTTTCTAGGTTAATGTAAGGAATGCTCTTGGACACTGCAAAAAAAATTGTCATTCATATTGGTTTACTAAAACACTGGTTGGCCAGGAGCTAGTCAGGAAATATAGGCAAGGTGACTAGACTAGGAAAATTCTTAAAAGAAGAAATGCAGAAATACAGTCATCATCTAGATATAGAGGAAGTAATATGAGAATGCCTCACTGAGTAAGACACCAAGTCACATGGATAAACATAAATAAGAATTATAGGCTAATTTAAATTGTAAGGGTTAGTTAATAATAAGCCTGAGTTAATTTTAATACATTTGTATTTATATATAATAGGGGATATATAAAAGGGGAAATGATGTGGGATTTCTCTCTTTATGTTATGAATATGTTTTATTACTACTGGTAATAAAGAAGCTACTTTGGCTTATGGCAGGGCAAAATATAGAAAGACAAGAAATCCAAAATAGAGGAGGAAAGAAGGTGGAGTCAGGCAAATAGATGTCATGCAGTGGCCCAGGGAGCAAGAGGTGACAAACCACAAATCTTATGTTAAAATATAAAATAACAGAAATGGGTTAATTTAAGATGCAAAAGTTAATTAATGAGAAGCTAATAGGCAAACAGTGCTGTAAATATTAAAACTTCTCTGTGTATGATCATTTGGGTCTGGGAGCTGAAAGTATGTCTCCAGCTACAAATGGTGTCCAAATGCTTGGAAAAGTTTTCCACAGAAAGCCTCAGAAAGCTTTAAAAGAAAAGGCATTATAGAGAGACAAGAATAAAACCAAGCAGTTTCTTACTATCTTTTCTCTGGTAGGTTCTGTTTGCTGTCAGCAAGTAGAGGCACTACTCCTTTAAGAGAGGCTTCCTGATTCAGCATCAGTGGCAAAAATCTCATAGCACTTTTAAAAAGCACTTACATCAACCAATTAAATAGTGGTTATAAGCAGCCAGTATCAGGCTTCTTGGTGGCAGCATGAACCTAGTAACTACACAAAGCTGTGGCAATAAATCTGGCTCCCAACAGTACCTCTTTCATGAACCTAGCCTCTCAGGAAGCTAAGGAATTGGGCAGAGCCAGCTGGCAAATCCATAGCTTTAATCCTAGCCATTCCACTTAGCATATTAAAGAGTCATGTGATCAGAAAAAGATAGATGTATACAGTAAAGTTAGATTCATATGGGAAAAAAGATCTATAAATTGTTTACAGTGTGCGTAAAAATATACATAGGCTTAGAGAAAAAAATGGATAGAGAAAGTCCTTTGATAAAAAACATCAGGTATGTTGACATACTTTTAATTCCAGCAATTGGAAGGCAGAGGCAGGAGAATCACTGTGAGTTCAAGACCAGCCTGTTCTATAGAGTGAGATCCAGGACACCCAAAAATACACAGAGAAATCCTGTCTCAAAAAAAACAAAAATTAAAAAAAACAACTTAAAAATGCAGTAAGAAACAGCCACATAAAGGTGGAATACACACAGAAAGTCTGGATTATGTATATTATTGTGTTTTCTTCGAATTTTTTGATGGTGAATGAAATAACTACTGAGAGACAGTTCATTTTACAGGCTGTTAAACTAAATATATATATATATATATATATATATATATATATATATATATATATATTGTACAGGTATTTTGGCTTCAAAATTTGGGTCTAAGGCTATGTTACTTTGGAAATGAGGTTCTGCTTTTGTTTCCACAGAAGATAAAAGCATATGGATTTTTTCCAGGCTTATGTGGTTTTATGGAACAAGACCTCCCCCAAAAAAGGTCTCCATGAAGCCTAAAAATACCTCATGCAACAAAAAGCGGGAAGCAGTTTTAAGAAAATTACTCCAAAATTCCCAAAATGATTGTTTATAAGTGTTTGTTTTCATTTAAAGAGGGTTGATTATTAGTGGTTAATGATCACAGTAAATCTCTTTCTGGGGCCGGGCGGTGGTGGCGCACGCCTTTAATCCCAGCACTCGGGAGGCAGAGGCAGGCGGATCTCTGTGAGTTCGAGACCAGCCTGGTCTACAAGAGCTAGTTCCAGGACAGGCTCCAAAACCACAGAGAAACCCTGTCTCGAAAAACAAAAAAAAAAAAAAAAACAAAAAACAAAAATCTCTTTCTGAAAAAAATGGGGAATGTAATATAGAAATGTATACTCTACATTAGCATGAACTTTGGTTTATTGTTACAAATTTAAGGTCAATTTTGTTATATGTATGTTTCTACTCTTGTTCATGGTACTATGTTTATACAGCTCATTTTAAAATGTAATGCATAATTAAAAATTACATATTATTAAATAGTCATTTAGATACTCAAACTTGTAGTCACGTTAGGATTTCTAGAAATACAGAGATAAATTTCAGTTAGATTGATAATCTTTAACACTTAAAAGTCCTACAGAATATGGCATTTAAAAAGTTTTAAGACTTTTCTCATCTGTGAGAATATCTGTGAGTCATATCTGTTTCTAACAGTATCAGTTACTTCAGAGAGGTTGATGGGCATCAAAGAAAATAATTATGGTATTTGTTTTCAATGTGACAAGTCTAACCATTTGGGCATGAAACTGCTCTTGCCTGGACTGCTTGATGGTATGCTGTAGGAACTGGACATTCAGGACCCACATAAAAATGATGGCTAAACTTTACAAAAGATGGGATGATCCTCAGGGTTCCTGCTTCATGAAAGAGTGTTCCAGACCTTCGGCAGGACACAGAAGAATGTGGCTGACAAATTGCCAATATTGGCAGAACCGTCTTTCAAATTTCATGCTTCATGCAAAAGTCTGCCAGATATATGGTCCTTTTGGCTGAAGATATATGTCCAATGTTAAAGAAAAACTTTGGGTGACTATTTAGTCAGTAAGATGTTTCTATCAATTCTAGAGTTTTGGAAATTGCTTACAATGCACTTTCTGTTTACTTAGGTAATACTATATTCTTTTGGGGTCTTTGATAGCATTGAAAGACAATTATAAATATAGTGTTTGTTAACTATGAAAAAAGATAAATTAGATATAAAACTTTAGACTCATAAAGATAAGATAGATGATAGAATGTTTTTCTTAACTTGCCAAATGTAAACGAACTGAATATTGTAACTACCTATAATCCTTGTTTAATAATTGTTTTTTTATAAGTAATATTATTATGCTTAAGTTAAAATATTCCTCTTGATTTAGACAAAAAACAGAGGAGGTGATGTGAGATGTGACTCTGTATGCTGAGAATGCACTTTGTTACCATTGGTGAATAAAGAAGATGCTTTGGTCGAAAACAGGCAGAATTTAGCAATTCCAGGTAGCTGCTGAAGGAGAAAGACACCACAACCTTACCAATTAGTCACAGTTCATGATGATACCCAATTAATAGAAATGGGTTAATTTAAAATATAAGAGTTAGAGTTAGGTAGGAATACACCTAAGCCATTCACCAATAAGTGTTTTAGTAATATTGTTTCCATGTGATTATTTGGGTTAGGGCAGAAAACAAAGACACAGTCTCCATTTACACTCGGTCTACCTGTTTGTAACACTTTTTTCTGGGATTGTATTCTAGGCTGGTATCTAACTTTGATGGTGAAATTTGTTGTTTTTAAGCAGCAAAAAATCAAAAATGGATCCTATATATTCTATTATTCATCTTTTCACCAGTATATGAAAACCATTAATATTCAGGGTATTTAATGTTTCTTATTATTTTTTTTATTTTTTATTTTGTGTTTTTTTCTCAGACATCCTAAGATTAACTATAGTAGTTTTTTTTTTTAACTTATGTCCTCTTGAGAATATTCATTTTCCTATAAGCGTTTCTTCTAGTATCCTACGTAGTTCTTTCTCAGCAGCTCCATTAACAGGGTTTGTCCTTATAAAACATTTTGATTGTCCTTCAATGGTGAAAGATAATTTTGCTGGTTATAATATTTTCGATTCACACTTATGATCTTTCAGAACTTGTAATATGTTTCTACGGCCTTTCAAATTTAAAGTATCCTCTGAATGATACGATAGTATAGAAGACTGGAAAGTTTCAGGGAGTCTAGAGAGGGTATAATCAAGACTATATCATGGAGGTCTGTGTCATAATCTATGACCTGAATGACCATGTGAAGTTTTAGGGACAAAAGGGACCATGAAATCAGATATTATGTGAAGAACCAGATGTAAGGCAGTCTAGGTCTAGAGTTTTCTTAACAGATCTGTAGCACTCATATCCCAAATATGAAATTATATAATTGCAAAAATTATGAATTGAAATTGAATTTGTAACAGAAAAATTATCGTGTTTCAAATCACAGATGTTAAGCTAAGTCATTCATGCACCATTTTAATAACAACAATTTGCTTTCATGGCTCTGGAGCAATGGATGTAATAAAGGGATATGTGAGAGTAGTGACTCAATATTAAAAACAGGCAGAAAAGGCACAATGTTGTTTATGTAAAAAATCTATGTATTTGTGGGCTTTACTAAGCAAAAGCAGTTTAGGTCCCTCTTGCAGGAACATTATGACCTGTCAAAGATATCTCTTATTTTGGATTCTATATACAATTAGGAGTATAGGTGTTTGTGCTTGTATGTGTGTGTGGTAACAAATAAAAATAAAAAAGGTCATACATTTTCAAGATAGGGAGAGGAGAGTATGTGGAAGGACTGGATGAAGGAAAAGAAAGGCAGAATGTGATTTAATTATATTTTTATTATAAACATAAAAAATAAAAATTCTTTTAAACGAGAAAAAATGCTTAAAATCTAATGAGAAAAATACCATAGTATTAAATGTTATCCCATGGCACTGGCAATGAGATCAGGATTTATCCCTACTGCTTGTACTGACTTTTTAGAATCCATTGTCTTTGGAAGAATGCCTTGATCAGCCTAGATATAGTGGGGAGGGACCTGGTTCTGTCTCAAAACAATTTGCCAGACTTTGTTGACTTCTCATGGGAAACCCTACCTACTCTGAGGAATAAATGGCGGAATGAAATGAGGGAAAAGTGGAGGGAGTAGGAGGGGGGAGGGAGTGGAAACTGGGATTGGTATGTAAAATGAGAAAAGATAGGTTTTTTTGAAAAAATTAATTAATTAAAAAAAGAAAAAAAGCAAATTTTAGCCCATGATTTGTTTCTAAATTTTTTAAACTACTCTTCTAATGATAGCATTTTAAGTTTCAAACTTGTTATACTATCATACATAAAAGTACATTTGTTTAAGTAGAAAATACAGTAATTATATAATACTATATTCATGAGATACCTGATCACCAAATTTAGATATTTAATTACCAAATTGAGATGTCAATCAATATATGATTATATTTTCTCAAGAGGCCTGTGATCATTTTATCCTTCTAAGAATACATCAATAAACATGACTATATAAATAACATTATTTTCATCTTTAATTTTCTTGTGATGGTGCTGGATTAAACAGGCTTTAGTCTTAATAGATACTGAGTTTGTTTTCATAGTATAAATCAAGAATCTTTTGTGTAATATTATGAACTAGATAGACAGGTAACTAAACAACAGAAAATAGATATCAATTTTTTCTATACTTTTAAATCATATATATTGTGTGTTTGGGTATACATATATCTACATGTGTTTGCAGGCATGCATTTCTGTGCACATGTGCATGTGTCTGAGTATACATGCATGGAGACCATAGGAGACATCAGGTACTGATATGGAATTTCCCTCTGTATACCATTGGTTTATAAAGAAACTTGTTTTGGCCAATAGCTTAATAGAATATATCCAGGATGGAAAAGACACATAGAAAGAATAGGCGGAGTCAATAAGATTCCATGTAGGCAACTCCAGAGGAGAGTGTTGGTTGAAAATTGCTGGTAGGCCATGACCTTCTGGTGACCTTCAGACTAATAGAGATGGGTTCATTTAAGATGTAAAATCTAGCTAAAAATACTCTTAAGCTATTGGCCAAACAGTATTGTAATTAATACAGATTTCTGTGTAATTATTTTGGGAGTCTGAGCAGCCATGAAACAAACAAGTAGACTCCAACAACAAGGTAACCTATTCTACCTACATCCCACCATTTAATCTAGAGAATAATGCTCTTGAGACATTTAATATAGAGAATACTGTTTTTATATTAAACGAGCATACCAGGAAGAGGTTCCAGAAATCCTCCTGTCTTCAAGCAATACATTCCTCAGACTTGGAGTCAAGGAGCAGGGAGCAACAGCTACCTTTTCACATGGGTGCTAGGAATCTGAACTCTGGTCGTTATACCTGAGCAAGAGGAAATTTTACCTAATAGGCCATCTCTAAAGGCACTGATTGTGTTGTTTTGTTTTGTTTTGTTTGGTTTGGTTTGGTTTGGTTTGGTTTGGTTTTCTGCTCATTGGTAGTTCAGAACTACCCAACTATCTGAGGCCACACTTGGGAGCGCTTTCAACACTGGTTTCAGAGGATTTTGAAATCTGTCACCCAACTCTTCCAAAGCACAAAGTACTGCAAGGTACATGTTTGCTCTATTAGTTTCATTGTAAAACCGATGAAGTTGATTACAATCCTACTGTGAAATGTTCTCACGCCATTGCTCTCTTTTGTTTTCTTGATTTTGTTTTTATTCAATTCAATCAACTGTGTACCCAGTCTGACATCAAACTCAACATCTCATCCCTCATCCAGCATTCCTGAACAAGAGAAATTAAAGGGCAGTCAGATCTGCTACATGTAATTACGGAATTTTTTTTTATGTTTTATTTTAAGTACTATTTCCTCATAGGAGAAATTGTGGGGAAAATTTAAAATTTCTAGAAGGATCTATAGCTTTCAAAATAATTTTTCAAAGATAAGCTCGTCACTTAGGCATTTTGATCCTGTTATTTCTTTGTCAACCTACAAATTCCTAAATCAAATACAAAGATTAACTTGATTTCCCCATGTATAAATATTGTATTAGTCAGCATTCTTTAGTTTATGAGAATTTATAAAATGAATCTTTTTCTATATATTTATATGTACACACATATATGTGTGTGTATGTATAGAGAGATTCATTTATTTTAGGTGGAGACAGGAACAAAAAGAGGGTGAGGATTTATTAGAATGACTATCGAAGATAGTTTTAGATAAATTTTAAAACAACATTGAAGTATTACTCCTTTATATGCAAAATTTTATGCAACTGGTAGTTATATATGTGTTCATAATTGTGCATAAATGTGTTAATATTCAACAACATTCAGTATGTACACATATATACATACATGCGAGTGAAAATATAATGCATACATAAATATTTTTCAAGTTAGTTTTATTTGTTCAATTAGCTTTTGGATTCTATGGAAACACAATAATCTATTTTCCTGAATGATTTTTCTTCTAGAAATGCCCATTTGATATGTGAAATCTCTAATGAGCTTACATATTCATTCCATAAATGGAGAAGAAATGGTCTTAAACAGATTCATTTAGTGACTTACGTTTCCCACTCTTTATTAAAGTGTAAACAATTCAAAAATATTTTAAAACTGTTAAAATTAAAGTGCCAAAATATTCAAGCAGTTAAACTTTAAAATGCCAGACCAAACAACTTCTTGTGCATATCCATCATGCAGAAACTGCCTCTGCCATACTGGAGGAGCCACGGCTGCTCACCTAATTGGCCATGAACAGGTGGAAGTATCTATCTTCACAGACGGAGAAACTCAGACACAGAAGGATTAGGAAACTTACTCAGAGATCCACAGCTGTTCAAGTTAGTGCAAGCACATAGGAACCCATTGTGAATAGGACTTTATCCTGGGTTTCTCTCCTTTGATGGATCCATTACACAATTGTCTTAGACACAGCTTTCATTTCTTGTTAGCAATTTGCCACACTCAGGTAGGATTTGACTATGTTAAGTAAGTCAAGAACTTGTAAGGGGAAGTCTCTAGGACGTTCATTCCCACTCTCAGATCAGTAGTTCCCAAGACATTTTAACTACTTAGGTACAAGTATGAAGGTGAATGTTTTTCTCTTCTGTACCCAAGGCTCCATATTTTTCTGGTCCTACAGCTAGAATGACAGTCTCTCTGTTTTTGTCCTTTTAGCTTCAAAGTGAACCGAGAAAATTTCCCAGTGTCTATCTACAAAAGGACATTTTCCCAATCTTGGCATAGATGCCCACTTAGATCTCAGCAAATGCCACTGTCTCCTGTTTCTCCACTTCGGCCTGTGTGATAATAATTGCTATACTCTGGTCGTTTTCATAAGTGGCTTGTCAAGGGGAAAATCAGCTATGTCAAGCTGCTAGGACAATACTCAGTATTAACTAAACTTTATTTCCTTAATCCACCAGTCTCCACTTTTATGCGCCTTCTATTTCATCTCTTTCCAACTGCTACCCGGATGTCTTCCATTTGATATTAGCTTATGCATTAATGGGGAAAGAAAGTAATATAATTAAACTGTGATTCTGAGGATTTGTTCCGAGAAACACAAGACTATCCGTTACTTTACTTTAATCTAGCCAGGTGCTTCCTGAAAGTAGAGACATGGACTAAAATACAAAGTGCTTTTGTGTATAAAACATGAATGTTCTGAGTTGGTCTCTGATTACAATTTTGATGTGAATAATTTTAACTTTCTCTGTAAATGCACATTCTACTTGTATCAAAGAGATAACCAAGTGTTTTAAAGTCCCTAGAGACCTTTGGATTTTAAAAATGTTTGGAAGATTCTCTCCAAATTATGGCATATGTCAGTAGCTGAAGAATTTTTCAGTTTGTTTCAAATTATATATAATATTAAATTTAACTCTACAATAGATCCAAATTCTTCTATATGGCATAATAACTTTTGTAACTTTTACTTTGATGTAAAAATTGACTTATTGTTGATGTCAAGTTGATGTGGATATACTGAGATTCTGAAATTGGTATTGTTCTGAAAATACAAATTGTTATATAGTGTCACTGTAAAGACAATATCAAAGTATATTTCTAAGAAACATTTAAAGAATATGCAAAAGATATTATTGGCTATCATCTCTGTAAAACAAAACATAGTGGGTGGATATTTTGACTGATGTACCTTCATATGTAATGTTCTGAATTGTTGCATATGTAGGCATCATTTGTGCTTATATGTTTATACATGAATATGTGTGCTATGTATTAGTCATTTATTTGTTCTAACAAATAGGTAATGTGCTCAATTGCTTAACCTACATTTCTCACAGATCCAGAAGCAAAGAATTCTTTTTTATTTTATTTTATTTTTTTTTATTGAGAAAAAGAAAAAAGTTTCCGCCTCCCCCCAGCCTCCCATTTCCCTCCCCCTCCTCCCACCCTTCTCCCCCTTCCCCCACTCCTCTCATCCTCCCTCTCCAGTCCAAAGAGTAGTCAGGGTTCCCTTCCCTGTGGAAAGTCCACGGTCCTCCCCCCTCCGTCCATGTCTAGGAAGGTGAACATCCATACTGGCTAGGCTCCCACAAAGCCCAAACTTGAAGTAGGATCAAAACCCAGGGCCATTGTCCTTGGCTTCTCATCAGCCCCCATTGTTCGCCATGTTCAGAGAGTCCTGTTTTATCCCATGCTTCTTCCGTCACAGTCCAGCTGGCCTTGGTGAGCTCCCAATAGATCAGCCCCACTGTCTCAGTGGGTGGGTGCACCCCTCGTGGTCCTGACTTCCTTGCTCATGTTCTCCCTCCTTCCGCTCCTCATTGGTAACTTGGGAGCTCAGTCCGGTGCTCCTGTGTGGGTCTCTGTGACTATCTCCATCCATCACCTGATGAAGGTTCTATGGTGATATGCAAGATAATCATCAGTATGGCTATAGCCATAAATAATGGTCACGGAGTATATAATTGGTGAACCTAAAGAAGCTAAATTAGAAGGTGAACCCAAGGAAAAACATATAATTATTCTCTTGACTAAGGGAAGTAGACAAAATTGCCGGGAGAAATTTTGGGATCTTGGGGGGGGGGGGGGACGGGAGTATCGGGGAAGGGGAGAGAAAAGTGAGAAGGGGAGGATGAGGGAAACTTGGGGAAACAGGAGGATTGGGATAAAGGAAGGTTGGATAGGGGAGCACGGAAGCACAATTTTTAGTTAAGGGAGTCACCTTAGGGTTGGCAAGAGACTTGAACCTAGAGTGGCTCCCAGGAGCCCAAGGCGAGGTCCCCAGTTAGTTCCTTGGGCAGCTGAGGATAGGGAACCTGAAATGACTCTATCCTATAGCAAAGAATTCTTATATCAAAATCTTGTCAGATATGCAGTTAGCTGAGAGCCAAACTTACAATTGATAGATGGCTACCTCACACTTAATCTTTGTGTGGGGGAGCTAAAAATGACCAGCTCTCCTTTGTCACATAAAGGCTCCATCTTCTTCAGATAATAAATCCCCAAGGTACATACCACACTATACCTGGCCGCCTGTTGGCCCTACACAATGCGAGTAGGGCCAACATAAGAATTTTAAAAGGTCCGCTATGTATCTCAAGAACAATGGCAATGGGTTTTTGATTCTACTGCACGTACTGGCTTTGTGGGAGCCTAGGCAGTTTGGATGCTCACCTTACTAGACCTGGATGGAGATGGGTGGTCCTTGGACTTCCCACAGGGCAGGGAATCCTGATTGCTCTTTGGGCTGATGAGGGAGGGGGACTTGTTTGGGGGAGGGAAATGGGAGGTGGTGGCGGGGAAGAGACAGAAATCTTAAGAAAGAAAGAAAGAAAGAAAGAAAGAAAGAAAGAAAGAAAGAAAGAAAGAAAGAAAGAAAGAAAGAAAGAAAGAGAATTTTAAAAGGTCATAAACATTATCTTACATCAGGCTTCAATAATAAACCACAAACTTAGTGACTTAAACTAAAAACATTTATTTTGAAGTCCAAATCAAAGAAATCCTAAACAAAGATTTTGGTAAGATAGTTTCATTGTAGGGCCATCTACTTTTGCCTCTAATATAGGGGCAAATCTCCATGTTCTCATACCTTATATAATTATTTCTTATGACTATAACTTCCCCACTTTCTCCTTAACTAACTATAATCACATTTTAGTTGAGTCAGAGGCATCTATATATTTACTAAAGAGATAAATGACAGCTAGATGAGTGGGTAGGTTGGTAGGTAGGTAAGTAGATTTAATGATTGATTTTTTTTATTTATTCACAGAAATAGTATACATAAAAATAGATAACAAATAAATAGATGGTAGATAGATGATAGACAGACAGACAGATAGATAATAGATGATGATGAAGATAGATGATGCAGATAGATAGATAGATAGATAGATAGATAGATAGATAGATAGAGAAAATAAATGATAGATACATAGAAAGATTATTGATAGATAATTGATGATAGAGATGTAGAACTGAAAAGGCAAATTTTTAGACTACCATGCAGTTGGGTACTCACATACATTATCTAAATTGACAGGGAGTTATAGCACTTATAAACACATTTCAATATTTTTCAAATGTTTTAAAACATATGATCTTACAGGAATCCATGAATCCTCTAATACAGATAAAATGTGAAACTAAATCTGCCATCCAGATATTCCTAGAGGATTCTGAGGAAAGTAACATAGTTGGGATGTTTAGTTTTGGTTTTTGCTTTGCTTTGCAAAGATGAGGTAATAGGAAGTGAAAAGTTAGATAATAGTATTGCTTCCCCTAGCAAACCACCAGTAATAGTCTTTCCCCTAACCTGTTACTGAAGAATTTTTACAGTGAGTATACTTGGATCAAGACTAGGCTAGATAAGACAGTGCATACCCAGGAATGCCCATCAGATCATAAGTTTTAAAACTTTTTTAATGAACAGTTAAATACTCAAGAGAAAGTTAGAACTGATAGAATCAAGAAAATGATATCAAAATCTTAAGTCTTTCTTTGGGGGAATGTTTAATCTATGTATTATAAATATGCAAAGGAGAGCACTAAATTCAGAGTCATAAGACTGTGATGATTTCCATATAAATTGATTCAAAAGTGGGATTAAAATGTTCAAAAATTTGTGTTTTGTGTAAATTCAATTCTCTTACTGAGAGGCAGAGGGAGAGAAAAACTAGAAATATCTACTTCAGCCAAGATGAAGAGATTGTGAGACTTTTCAGTGAAGATGGTCATTTTAGTCTTAATCTTGTTAGCTCTGGAAAAAGGATCATTTCAGAAATAAAAAAAAAGACATTGTGTAAAGGTGCTTCCTTCCAGTTATGTAGTATTTCATCCATATATAGAAATATTTCTGTCACCACTGTAAGGAGAATTGTCCCATCCAAAATTAGATCATAAGAACAGTATCCAATTGGAGAAAAGTCCCATGAAAATAAGCTAGCAGCTGCCTTTGTCACTGTCATATAACCTCCACCTAGCAGAGTGACTACATGCTGAAGGATCTCAAAATGTGCTAAACTCTAACATTATTGTGTTTGACTGCTCAGTTTTCACTGTAGCCTTGATTTTGTGTATCAAGAGGATAGTGTTCACTATTGTCCTTGGTGACTCCTCTGTTTGTTCTGGCAGAAATACAAATGCCCCAGCTGCTACTTGGCTCTCAGTTTCTTCCCCTCCTGGTTGTACTGGCTGCTGCTTTTCTTGGCATGGGGTTTTTCAGCTGTGTGTGTGGTTGAGGTACAATTGATTGACTCTCTGTTCACAGATATGGTTACTTCTCTCTGTGATACTGCTCATCAAAGCCTTTTTACACATAATCCCCCGGAGTCCTTCCTGCATGCGATAAACCGTGGGAAACCAAGCTTGAATTTAGCTGCCATCATCCTTCCCACTTAACTCTAGACTTGTACATGCCAAGTTAACAAAAGATAACTTCTCTCAATCATATACTCTTCATAATTGCCATTCATATATTGTAAGGTTATTATTCTTAATCAGACAACTAGTAAGTAAAGGTCTTCATACTATCATTTCTGACTTCCAGATTTGAGCTCCAGTTTCCCTTTACCACTAATATATGTATACAGCCACATAATCTGAAACAAGGATAAGTCAATATTTAAACTAAAATTTATAAGTCAGCCTCACATTATAAATATAAAGTGTGACTAGTAAGTTAAAAATGAGAGAACCTTTTCAACCATCCAGTCAAGTATGATATCTTTTTCCTTTAGTGAGAAGAGAGGCTGAATTACAATAATGCTTTGCCAACCAATGAAGAGCCATGGGAATATTGGATTATATCATATTTCATAGATTAACAAGTGACCTGTAAAATTATCCTGACGATCAAAATTATCAAATGCAGAAGATAAAATTACTCAAGAGATGAATTAGAATACAAACAGTAACCCCACCTTATTCTTTGTTAAAGTATAGACATTGACTTTGAAAGAGGAAGATCTTAAAAATTGTCTGGAGAATATTTTAAGAAGAAATAGCTAAAAAATGTGGGAGGTCTACTTATGCCTATTGCATGTGAGTCTGCCATCCCCATTAACATCAATTCTCCCATTCCTCTCTAACTTAAGTACAATTGGACATTCTACTCCCAGTCTGAAAAAAACTCTTCAGTTACAGTGATATCACTTTCTCATGGCTAGTTGAAGAAATAAGCTCTAAATTTCTTGGAATACTTTTAATGGTTCTCTTTGCCCTTTAAGACGATTCTGGTAATTTACAAGACCCATTCTCACGACATTCTTTGCTGTAATTCAAGAACAAGCACATTCCTAAGGTCTAACTGATGAAGAAGTACCGTCTACTCCAAAGGAAAGAAATTCTTATTCCCACATATTAAAATCTTAGGAAAACATATAAAAATGAATACTAATGGTGTGAGCTAGTGTTGGAGAGTGTAAAGTTAAATCACTTTCTACTTATTGACCTGCTTCACTAAGCAGAAACTCCACATTTTACAAATGGATCAAACAGGTAGTTTTCTTCAGTGGGTTGAAATATGAAACAAAAGATAGCCTACAAAAAGCAAAGTAGAAATGCAAGACATGCCTTGATTTGAAGTAGAGGGAAATGTTTCAAAGGAAAGAGACTGAAATCTTAAACTCAGCTTGTCATTAACAGTTTATTCGCCAACATTATGATGGTCTAGAATGTACAGATTTATCATATGAGAGGAAACACTGCAACATTTAGTAACTATTTGATTGCTCATAACCAAACGTCAGGCTTTGTACTGAGAAATTTAATGGCCGCATTTGGAAAGATACTTGTAGTGGAGGTTTTGCATGTTAGTGGGACTATCATCAAATGACCACATTTAACTCATAATGAATGAAGAAGACCTTGAAAGAAACCATCAGACAAGACAAATTATAATTGGTTAATTGTTTTAAGTGATCCTAGCCACAGGATAAATGTACTGATAAATCCTGTTATGAGCAGAAGAGTTCCAGATCAACAGAACATATTTTTTGTATGAAAATCGCAATGGTCCTTGAACCAGTTCCTGGATTTGAGACGGACTGTAGATGTAGAAATCCTATTATAGAGGTGAAAACAAATTCTCGTGAGAAACTAACTGGGACTGATTATTTTTCTCCAAGTCTTCCCTGACAATGCCTGTATCCTTGTCACAAACAAATGTAATTTTCAGGGTGTTACTACTTATTGCACATCAACTGTACACTGAACCTAATTCCAAGCAACTGGAAATTCACTGTTGTCCAAAAGTCAGTCTAGAAGCTTTGAAAAGACAGGTGACCAGCAGCTTTAGCGGGATCTAATTGATTTCAGTATCTGCCATGATTAATCCCATAGTATCTGAAAACATAACTTGAGTTAGTGTATGCAGCAGGTTATAGAATCTCAATATTAGTCTCCTTTAATATGGAAAATAAATCAAGATAACAGGACAACTGGAATGGCAGTCGCTTTAACTACTTATCTTGAGAAACTATAAATAAGAAATAATACTTTATTCCTGAAGGATGTGCAGAGACCTGTGTCACCAATTCTGAGCTAAATAATAAAGATTGGTTTATCCCCACAATAACATCATTCAGTGTTCATATTTTATTTGTGAAAAATACTGGTAGTTATTGAGAGTGATATCAGATTTTAATGAGTTAAGCCTGATTAAGATTGCAATTGTAGTCATTATTACTAGATATTTAAGAAAATTAACAATTCTCTGGTACCTGCTACATATGTATTCTCATGTAGCAAATACATTTTTCACCATAGCTGTTTATGCCACACTGGACATAATTTTCTTAAGCATGTGCTGTCAAAAATATGCATTTATGGCATTAATTTTGGGGTATTTTAATTGTCTGCCATGTCATAATTTGGCCACAAAAAGAGTGTGATTGTCATTCCTTTCAAGTGGATATTACAATTGTTCATATTAGTCAAGAGTTTATAATAATTTGGTTGAATTACCAATAAGCAGTGACTACTTTAGAACTTTAGGTAAGATGTTGGGAAGCTAGATAGTCAGATATGAATCCATAAAAATACAAAACATTGAAACCATCTGATTCTGTAAGTGTTCCTTGGTACATGGCTATGTGAGGAGGATATGCCTTCTTAAACGAAAGGCATGTGGTTATTTATGGCCCCTATAACTGAAAACGCAATGTCAGAAGAGCCTGGTTAGATTTAAATTTTTGGATGTAGAGTTTCATACTGTTAACTGTGTAGGAAAGCTGAAAACAGACCCTCACTCTAGAAGAGAAACTCAAATGAGTATTTCTTCAAAACAAGACACCCAGGATTATCATGCTCTATGATCAAAGCCTGTGGAAGATGGTGAGGACCTAATTTAGACAGGAGAATAGAGAATATTCAAGAATAAAGTTTGAGTTGTGACAAATAACAAAGAACAACAGTTGGCTGAGCTTCAACATGGACTGTGGAAGTTGATAAGAAAAACAAATATGAATACAAAAATAATTATTTTTCTATTTTATTTTGTCTGCTCTGAAATGTCTTTATTTCCTTTTATCGTTTATTCTCTAACATGTAACTATAGAAGACTCATATGTTACTTTTGAAAGTATTGGTAAATTTATCCCTTCATGTACAAGTTGCAAGATATCAAAAAAAGAATAAACATCCTTTCACTTCTCTAGTCCCTCTTCTATGAATGTCTTCTAATTATATATACAATAGTTCTACATACAAAATGACTATTCATACTTACTGTGTATATGATTGCTCTGTTATAATAATTCCACATTCAGTGGAAATGTGTCCTTGTTAATTACTTTACTTGAGAATTTCATGTCATTAAACGATATATGTATAATGCTAAGTTAACAAGGGGTGAAATTTTAATGGTTGCTTTTCATTATCAATTGTATTAATTGTATGTGACCATGATGTGCTCAAATATCTAATTGACTGTTTTAACTCGATATGTCTGCAAGAACATATCCAGAAAAGGTAAATGTTTTAATAGCTATAAACTGATGAAAGTAGGTGATGCTTTCCTACTCAGAAAGGTGTCATCTTTCTAATTAATGGCTAAGTGATTCTAAAAGTTATAGTTTTGATTTCTCTTCTTCCTAAGTGTTTAAGTTCAAACACTAATATTTTGTACTTGTTACTTTGTGATCTCTAGTGTGAAATTCACAGCAGCTATAATGATTGTTTCCCTATTTCAAGAATAGAAACCATACCACTTGGATTATTACACACATATATATATGAAAATAAAAGCTAGTGGGTTATTTATCTTCCATAAACATGTGAAACAATACATAACAGCAAATATATTTTATTTATGCAATCTCTCTCTTGCACCATACAGCACACAAACACATCACATACACACATATACATACGTAAATACACACACACACACACTCGTATATGTGCTCTGTTTCTCCAAAGAACTCTAATACATATAGAGAAGAAGAGGAACAAGATTCCAAATGTGGACAATAAGAAATAGATTTTTTTGGAAAAAACTAAAGAATGAGTGAGGTTTTTTTTTTTTTTTCAGGACACAGCTGTTATCTCTAGGGAATACACTCAGTGTAGCAAGAAATAATTTTAATGTTCTATGATCCATTAAGCATAGAATATCTGTTTTAAGAACCATTATTTTATTTAATTAGTTTACTGAACTGCCTCCAACACATAGTTACTTTACAAAGTACTCGGTTTGACCCATGTTATTTTTATTTTAGTTTGTAAACTTATTTTCTTACTTTTTAAAACAATCTTATTTTACATAGTAATCCCAGTTCCCTCTCACTCTCCTCCTCCTGCTCTGCCAAAGTTCCCTTCACCCAAAGCCCCACCAATCCTCACATAGGGTGAGGCCTCCCATGGGGTGTCAACAAAATCTGTCACATCACTTGAGGCAGGAAAAAGACCCTCCTCACCATATTTAGAATGAGCAAGGTATCATTCCATAGGGTGTGGGCTCCACAAAGCACTAGGGATAGATACTGGTTCCATACCATTGGCCCCACAAAAACTGAATGCTGGGAAAAAGAAGGCGGAGTCAAAGAGATGCCGTGTAGCCGCCAGAGAGGGAAGACTAGAGCTGCCAGCTTGAACCTTGCTGATAGGCCACAAACCTCATGACAAAATATAAAATAATCGAATTTAATACATAAGAGCTTGCTAGGAATATGCTATAGTGATTGGTCAAGCAGTGATTTAATTAATAAAATTTTCTGTGTGGTTGTTTCCGGGTTGAGCAGCCAGGAACAAACAAGCGCCTTCCTGTTACACTTTAGGGTTGTGGACTGTAGGCTGGTTAACCTTTGCTTTATGTCTAATATCCACTTATGGGTAAGTCCATAGTGTGTTCATCTTTCTGGTTCTGGGTTACCTCATTCAGCATATTTTTTTTCTAGTTTTATTTCTTTGCTTATAAGTTTCAAGATGCCTTTGTGTTTTTTTTTTTTTTTTTTTTTTGCTACTTTGAAGAATTGGGCTGTGATTTTGATGGGGACTACACTGAATCTGTAAATTGCTTTTGGTAAGATTGCCATTTTCACTATGTTGTTATCCTACCTACCCAGGTATTATGCAGTAGTCACAGTCACTGTGAAGTCATGTGTGCAAAGGAGCTGTGTCCAAAGAACTGTTTTGTTGCAGAATCCACTACTTCTAGCTTTTATAAACTTTTCCTTCCCATCCCCATTACTGCAATGTCTGGGCAGAGTTTCTGTGAATAGCATTAGAATGAATCTAAAGAAAAACCTCTCTCTGCACAACTTGTTGGACATTAAATTTGTAATACTTCAAAATTGCCTTCTCCAAGCTAACAAAAGTTAAAAGATCGAAGTAGTCTCCATACTTACTATGACAGTTCCTCACTAAGGCAATATCCCTTTAGAGACAAATAACCTAAAAGCACTGTAAACAGACACTGTTCTTTAGTTTCCCCATCACCTAGACCTGAATAATCACACAATAATTATATTAATTACACACTGTTAAGCTGATGACTCAGGCATATTTCTAGCTAGGTGTTACATCATAAATTAACCAATTTCCACTAATCTGTGTATCGCCAAGAGGCTGTGGCTTATGAGTTAGATTCTGGCATCATTCTCCTTCAACAGCTACATGGTGTTTGTTTGCTTGATCCCTGTTCTTTACCACTGCATTCAGTTTAGTGTTTCCACCTACCTATATTCTGCCCCGCCACTGGCCAAAACAGCTTCTTAATTGACCAACGGTAATAAAACATATTCATAGCCTACAGAGGGTAATCATTTCCACACATCTTCTCCCCTTTTTTTGTCTAAATAAAAAAGAAGATTTTTAGTTTTAACATGAAAAATGCATATAACAAATCAGGTATCAAGCAAGGATTACAGGTACAATATTTCTTTGTGAGTCTAAAGTTTCATGTCTAATTTATCTTTTATCATAACTAAGAAAAGCTATGACTATATCTATCTGTCTTTAACTCCATCAAAGACTCAGAAAGATATAATATTACCTAAGTAAACAGGAAGTTCATTGTATGCAATTTGCAAAACTCTAGAATTGACAGAGACAGCTGCCTGTACAGTCCCCCAAAGTTCTTCAGTAATACTGGGGCATCCATTTTCAGTCTATAGTCCCTATCTGGAAGATCTTTCCATGAAACAGGACATTTGAAAGACTGTTTAACCTATATTGGAAGTTTCTCCATCACTTTCTTCTGTGTCCTCCAAAATGCCTGCATACTCTTTCATGAAGGAAAACCCATGAAAGTTGCCTATACTGGCAATTTCTCAGTCACTTTCTCCTGGGTCCTACAGAATGTCTGGCACACTCTTTCATGAAGCAGGAACCCTGAAGGACTGTTTCACCTTCTTTTAGGCAAGTTTAACAGTCAATTTTTTGTGGGTTCTGCATGTGTAGTTTATACAACATACCATCATGCAGTCCAGGCAGGACAGATTCTTACCCAAATGGCTAGCCTTGCAGCATTGAAGGCAAATTTCAGAATGAGTTTCTTTAATGTCCATCAACCTCTCTGAAGTAATTTATGCAGCCAGAAGCAGACATGTCTCACTTGCAAGAAAATTCTAAGTTCTTAAAACATTTTAAATGCCGTATTCTGTAGGTCTTTGAAGTGTGGAAGATTGTCTATCTAAAAGAAACACATCTCGGTATATCTAGAGAGCCTAACTAGTATAAGTAAAAGTTTGATTATTATAGATGACTATGTATTAACATATATTTCTTAACTATACATTACACTTTAATGTATAGTTACAGTTTAATCATACTTTTAGATGAGCTGTATAAAAATAATACCTTAAACAAGAGTAGAAATATAAACATATATATGCTATATAACAAAATTGTCCCCAAATTTGTATCAATAGACAAAAATTGATATTATTTAAAGTATTTATCTCTATATCATCTCTCTATCTCTTTTTTTAGAAATTGACTGTGACCATTAATCATCGGTAAGCAACAGTTTTAAAAGAAAATAAAAATGTATAAACAATCATTTTGAAAAATTGGGCACTGTTTCCTCCAAACTGCTTTCTGCTGTTTGTTGGGCAAAGTAGTTGTATTGCACACAGAGACATTTTGTGGAATCTTATTCCATCAAATCACATTAGAATGGAAGGAATCCACAGGTTTAAATCTTCTGTGGAAACAAAAGTAGAATATCTTTTCCAAAGTAACATATCTTTAGACTCAAAGTTTGAAGTCAAAATACATTTAACATTATATATATATATATATATATATATATATATATATATATATATATAT
>JABTXL010006079.1:16435505-16493087 GCA_025134845.1 Neodon shergylaensis
TATATATATATATATATATATATATATATATATATATATATATATATGTCTGTGTGTGTATAAAAAGATAGATAGATAGATAGATAGATAGATAGATAGATAGATGATAGATAGATAGATATTAGATATGATAGGTGAACGTAGCATCTCCAACAATCAAATATCTCTCTGCCAAATATCTCTCTGCAACTAACTAATTAGCAGTCAAAAATTTAAAGAAAAAAGAACAGTATACATAATCTAGAGTTTCTGTGTATTTTACATTTTTATGTGGCTTTTTATATTACCTTAACTATCTCTTTAAAAACTTTGTCTACTTTTTGAAAACTATTTATTTATATAGCTGCCTGTACCCATTTTATTTTTTTCTTAAGCCTATGTACATTTTTAAAACAACTGTGACCTGTTCAGATGTTATTTCTGTCTGGATTTGTCTTTATTGCATACCTGTAATCCTTTTTTGATCACTGTTGTAAAGGGTTAAGTAGGTATGGCTAGGACCAGAACAGCTGCTTTGACTGTTGGTTCCCATTCTTGTGGATCTAGAAACCCTCTTTATTTGAAGCTTTTTTTAGGTCTTACGTGAATCTATAACCCCACATTGGGCACCATTATGTAAACGGAGACTATGACTTCATTTCCTGACTATTCAGACCAAATAATTACACAGAAACTATTTTAATTACAAGACTAGTTGGCCAATGACTTAGGCATATTCCTTGATAGCTCTTATATCTTAAATTAATGCATTTCTACTAATCTGGGTATCACCAAGAAATTGTGACTTATCAGTAAAGATCTGGCTTTTTCTCCATCAGGAGCTACATGGCCACTGCCTTCTTTCCTCCTCTATCTCTGCTTGGATTTCATGACTTTCTATATGCTGCCCTGCCAGAGACCAAAGCAGCTTCTTTATTAATCAATGGTAATAAAACATATTCACAACATACAGAAGGGAATCCCACATCAAAGCACTTAGATAAAAATCAATAGAATTTGGGTTAAAACACAATAGGTTTGTTTCCAAAGTATGTTATAATTAATGGTATACATACAACTTCTATAAAACAAGAATTTTAATTGCAGTTACAGTGAAGATTTATTGTTTGATGATGATACAGGATTTTCTACCTGTGCTCACTTTTTAAGTTTGTGTAAGAAAGGTGAGCAGGATGTGTGTCTGTAATCTCAACACTAAGGGTGCTGAAGCAGGAGAATCATAAGTTACACGTCAGGCTGTAGCACATAATAAAATCCTGTCTGAAAAAAACAGCAGGATAAAGGGAGGTAGGGAAAAAAGGAAAGAAAAGAAAGAAGGCATAAAAACAAGGATAAGCTAGCAGAGTTACAGTATGAATTTTACACTGAGGAAATTCAAATTGCATAGCAAAACCATTGTCAAATGTCTTGTCAGGAATTGAGTAGACTAAAAAGAAAAATCATATTTATTCACATATAAATATGCATTATACAGATACACATAGGTACATACATATATATAAATTTGTATCATTTTCAATAGGTAGACTTTCCATTAGCTTCAGTAGACAGCTGCTTAAATTGCACCCATTATCTGTATAAATATATAATGTCCCAAGTGTGCAATTATGTTAGCCCACAGTAGAGAATGACTTGACTTTAAATCCCTGTGTTGGGAACATGACTGATTCTGAAAGATTTGCATTTGAAAGGAAGAAACTCTTCACAGAAGCTGTCAGTAGCTCAATGATGCCTATTAGTGCACTTTTTATACTAAAGAAAGGAATGTTATGGCTGGGAATTTTCCCTTTCTCCCTGCCTGAGGGATACACTTTCCGTATCACAGTTTGATGAGTTTGTGTATAGTTGGCTTCTTGCCCATTCCTCCAAGGCAGAATATTCTCTCCAGATAAATTTTTGCTAACAATATGTAAAAAGTCAGTATCTAAAATACAATTTGGGGAATCCATTTACTGTTCAAATCGATACTATTATTCTTGGATCTAAATATACACGCTTATTATTTCATCACCGTAGCAGTATCATCATTAAAAACTATCACAATATTTTTCTCTAAGTGCTTGACTAGATAAAAATGATTGTTTATCTCCTGAAGGATCTAACCATTGTTTTAAATTACAAACCAAGTTTACAAACTCTAAAAGTTCTTACTCTACAGTTCTTACAGAACTTCTTACACTTAATTTTGTGTTATATTGGAATAAATTTTATATAATATGATCATTTATATACTATATGAGATAACTGCTCTATTTCTGGTAGATATCATGCTAACTTAGTGCACTAAAGAAAATACTAATTATGTCCTGGAATATAAGATTTCTTGAATGCTTGAAATTAAATTAAATAATGCTGTCTATAATAAATATTTATCTTAATGGATGATAAAATAATCTAAAATAATTTTGAGATTGAATTAAATGTAGTTTATTAAACTGAAGATGGCTTGTTGCATAAAATACAAAAAAGTTAAAAATCAAAACTGAAAGAATTTATAATTGATAACATTTTAAAATGGCATATAAAATCCCAAGACCCAAAACAGATGGTCATGTTTGTACTATGAAATACACTTGAAGATATTGAGCTTACAAACAAAGCTTTAAAAGACAAGGAATTTTGCGCTGCTATTGTTACATGTCCCACTGAAGCAATATTTAGAAGTCTGTACTTTGGTAAGTATTTAGATATGAGTTTGCTGATCCCATTAGAAGATTATTAATATATTGAGTGATCCATACTTTTACTTTATTTTATATTGGGAGATGATGAAAACTAAGAAGGTAATACATTATTTTAGGGAGCTAGACTTTGTGGGCTGTATCTCTTCACTGTTCTTCCTTTTCTGTTTCCGAGCCATTGTGGGGTAAGTAAATTTAGCTACTATGCCGTACAAACTACCATGTTCTGTCTTAGCACAGGTCCGTAAGCAGTGGAGGTATGTGACCTAAAACCCTGGCAAAGCCTGGGGCACTGAAGCAAACTTGTTGACTGGAATGAATGGTCTTCAAGCTCTGAACAAAAGTAATTTCTAACCTAAAAACATACTTTTCTTAAACTGTGGATCAGTGAGGATAACTAAGGTAAATATGTGTTTGTCTATATCAACTACCAAATTGGAACTATTCTATAGTCCTCATTTAAAATAAAATTTCTAATTCAAGTAATAGGTTCGCCTTAAATTTTACTTTGCTTCATATCAAAATTAATTCAACAATTTATCTTGTTTGGGGTGATATGTTTTTACCTTATTCTATACTCTTTAGACAATCCTGTGGATAATTTACATAGACGGAGTTTTCCTAAAGTAAATCTGATAATTTCCACCAGTGTTTCTTTCAGCTACTTTGTGCTTCCAATTTTTTGTGTGTTTTGTCCATTTATATAATGTGTTTTCATTTGAATTGACTGCTTTATTTTTCTTATTTTATATCTTACATTATTTTTTGATAATTTTCTGTCTGTATGTGTTGTATTCTTCATATTCATATCCATCTGTCCACACTCTCCTTTCTTCCTTTCATCCCTGACGACTCCTCTGCATCCTTAAAAATATTTTTTCACAGTCTTGTCTTCTTGTTTGGTATAGTAATCCATTGTCTTTAACAGTTTTGGCCTGTGTGTCCAGGAGTTTCAAATTATTATTCTAAGCCTGGCAGGCTCACTGTGGGTACCAGATGAAAACAATGACTACTTCTACCCCAAATACACCTGAAGCCATTGTGAGTTTCTCCCTGATCCATAATTAACTAACGACAAGCTCAGTTTTATGCAGATTTTGTTCAAGTAATTATGTCTACTGTGATACCATGATTATCACAAGGGTATCATGCATGCTCAGAAGACATCTCATAAGCTTCCACAATGTCTTTGGTGATTACATTCTTTCTCTCTGCTCTTCTACAACTTCCTTGAACCTCAAAGAGAGTGGATGTGTATCTTGTTTGAGAGTGACCAGTTAGACATCATTTATTATCAGTAATTTTAGCATTCACCAGAATCCAATATAAAGAAAAGCTTCTCTGGTAAAGGTTGGGTGTATCATATGTCTACAAATGTGTTAATACTAATAATTTAAATGAATCATTGATAAATTTAATTTCAATGTCAATTCATTTCCTTACATTTGACATAACTTTAATATATTTTAACAATGATTATGAAGTATATCATAATGCTAAATATTAGCATGTTCCTTTTCAAACATTTCAAAACAAGATTAATGTTTAAACCCTTATTTTTATTAGTTATTTATAAAGTAAATTTTCACCCTATGCAAGTACTATCTTAAATATTTTAAGATCATCTTTTTAATACTTAGAAAATACTATTGCTATTATCCTATATTTCACATCTTAATTTAATTTTCCACATTTATTATTTTATTTTGGTTGCTGTTTATTTTCACCTTGAACATTTTAATTCAGTTTTTAAACATTTCCAAAACTACACCTCAGAAAGCTTTCCTAGTGAATGTGTCCTGCTGATGCATTTTTAAAAACTCATTTACAAAATATTTATTCAATTCTCTTTTCCAAACAACAGCTTACCTACATGAAAGTCATATACTGAAAATTGCTTAACATTCCTTCTTTTATTACTTTGTGCACTCTTTTCTAAACTCCATCTGTGCTCAAGAGAAATCCACTGTTGGTTTCATTGATTTTTTTTCTTGGCAGATAATTTTTCACTGTACTTTGAGTTCAATTAAAGTCTCATGCTTTTTGATTTTTTTTTAATTTTAACAAAAGTTATTTGCTTGTAGATATATGTTGTTCCCATGATATTTATTCTGCATATTTAATTATTTTATTTTCTGAGATTATAATTGTCTCGTTACTGCCTTCATTTTCCTCATTTCAAACACTCCCATAACCTTCCTTTCTCTCTTTCAAATTAATGACATTTTTCTCATTAACTGCTCATACATGAATATATGAATATGGATATACATATATATTCTACAATACATAAATATAAACCGCTCAGATTGTATATTTCATATCTATGTATTTTTTAGATCTGACTATTACTTTCTTTTTTTTTTTAATCTGGACCCTTTTAGGTTTTCACTGCTCTCCAAACTCTTACAATTTATCTTTAAACACTTGGTGTTGGTGGTGGTTGTGCTTGCCTCTAATCCCAGCACTCAGAAGGCAAAGGCATATAAACCTTTGTGAGCTTGAGGCCAGTCTGGTCTACAAAATGAGTTCCAGGACAGCCAGAGCTGTTATACAGAAAAACCCTGTTCCAAAAATAAAATAAAAATTCTCTTCAACAGTCCATTAATTTTTCCTCTAGATTTACAATTAATTATGTATCTTTGAGTTCTCTGCTTTATTTCCATGTTTAAATATTATTTAATTAATTACACCCAAATGTCCCCCCAATTCCAGCCTTCACTCCCTGCACATATACTCTCTCTCTCTCCATCCTATCCTTCCCATTTTTTTGAGTTCATCTTGAGTTTTGTTTGCCTGGACTTTATTTTTTTTCTTTCTTTTTTTTTTATTGAGAAAAAGAAAAGAAAAAAAAGTTTCCACCTCCTCCCGGCCTCCCATTTCCCTCCCCCTCGTCCCACCCTTCTCCCCCTCCCCCCGCTCCTCTCCCCCTCCCTCTCCAGTCCAAAGAGCAGTCAGGGTTCCCTGTCCTGTGGAAAGTCCAAGGCCCTCCCCCCTCTGTCCATGTCTAGGAAGGTGAACATCCAAGGTGGCTAGGCTCCCACAAAGCCCGAACTTGAAGTAGGATCAAAACCCCGGGCCATTGTCCCCGGCTTCTCATCAGCCCCCATTGTTCGCCATGTTCAGAGAGTGGACTTTATTTTAAAAGGAAGAAAGAACAAGAATGAGAACACAAAGTAGGGTGGGTAGGGAAGTTGGTATGATCTGGGAAGAGATGGGAGAGTAGAAAACATAATGAAATTATTCTATATGAATTAATTAAATAATATTTAAACATGGAAATAAAGCAGAGAACTCAAAGATACATAATTAATTGTAAATCTAGAGGAAAAATTAATGGACTGTTGAAGAGAATTTCTGGGTTATCTAATCTTTGGTTCTTGATAACTCAATCAGTGTTATGTATAGGTTCCTTCTTGTGGAGTGGGCTTTAAGTTACATTAGACACAAACTTTTGGCTTAAAATATGTCCTGCCTGCAAAACATACTAGGGCAATGATGTAGCAGAATTTGTAGGCGTGGACAACCAATGTCTAATGTAACTTAAAGCCCACTCCACAAGAAGGAACCTATACATAACCCAGAAATCTAGAGTAAAAGCAAGCCAAAAATAAGTGAGTAAATAAATAAATAAGTATCAGTAAAGTGACTCCTAATGGTATTCCCCTATACTTTTGGATCAGGGCTTTATCCAGTCATCATCAAAGAGGATCCTTCCAGCAGATGATTGAAACAGAGATCCACAGCCAGATAGTCCATAGAGAGGGTCTAAATTGAAGGCCTTCATCAAATCCCTCCCTTTAGAGCTCAGAAAAGAGAAGGCAGAAATATCTTAAGAGACACAGAGGATGGAGGCTACTAGGAGAACAAAACCACATGAATCAGTTCACCAAGGTGCATATGAGCTCACAGAGACTGAAGCAACACGTACATGGCCTACATAGTCTGCACCAGGTCCTCTGCTTATGTATTATAGCTTTTAGCTGAATATTTTTATGGGACTCCTGACTGTAAGAATGTGTGGGTCTCTGAGTCTTGTGACTGCTCTTGCAATTCTTTTCCTCCTGTTGGGTTGCCATACCCAACATTGATGTGATAGTTTTCCCTTCATCTTATAATACTTTATTTTTTCATGCTTGGTTGTTATCTCTTGGACACTTATTCTTTTCTACTGAAAAGAGGAGTAGATCTGGAAGGTAAGAGAGGTGGGGGCAATGAAGAGGAAACTATAATCTGGATATATTGCATGAGAAAAGAATGCATTTTTATAAATGGGGAAAAGGTTGTGCAAGAGCTGAAGATATCACATGCTGAAAAAGTCCAAGTGTCATGAAATATACATGTATACAATACAAATAACAACAATAAAGCAAAAAAAACCAATTGTTTTGTTTTGAATTAAGTAGCATAAACTTTATGGAACAAACCAGACATGTCTTGATTGGGTTTAGGGTCCACTCTGATGAATCCCTACCTGACACTCATAAAATTGCCAGCCTTGATAGTTCTGCATCTTTAATTGTCCCTTTTGTATACATTCCAACTCAGCCAGTACTCATCTGATGGCGTAGAAATTACATGAGTATCTAAGCATTGACAAATCATGGAGCAGGTACTTAAAGCTTTGCTTCATGTCCTTTGGAGAGCTGCTAAAGCCCAGAATTTCCAATATGTTGTAACTGAGTACAACAATATGCATAGTGTATCAGTTCAGTGGAGGGAAAAAGACCATGAGGCCTCAACCACTCAGAAGAAACTACAAGCAACTAAGGAATGCCGAGAAGAGCACACCAACTGACTATTCAGTACCAGATGCTCCTCCCTGAAAACATACATTCAAATATACTTTTAAGGGTGGTGTATGCACAGTGAAATTTTATTCAACTACAGGTATGAACTTTGAAGGCAAATGTGTGAATATGGGGATCATCATGGTAAGTGGGACAAACCAATACACAAAATCAAGCAAAACATATTTCCTTTCATGTACTGGGTCTAGGTAGAAGAGAAGACAGAAATATAAAACATGTATTATTAGTGGTTAAAGCTTGGGCATACAGTGATTTCAAGGTCTCTGAAAATTACATTCTCTCTAATACTGAAATCATATTATCTCTAGATTGCGATTGATTATCCCAAAGTGAAAGCTGGAACTTCCCTTCGCAAACATTTAAACGAGGTCATTTTCAGTAGAGTATCATACACTTGGTGTGATACACCTCAAGGTCATCACATTTAACACAGAAGAAACTGACACAGAAAGAAATTCCTATTACAGGTACAAAGTATCAAAGTTCAAGCTGTGAAGCATGAGTTTAAGTGACATCCCCTCCTTAGCATGAGCATAAAAAGGCTTCAACACATTCAGCCTTGCTTTATCTTTGCTTTGAGGCTGGAGGAAGAAACAGAACACATTCAACTTTGTGGCACTGATTTATAGGAAAAAGAATAAGAGTAGTGTGTAGTAAAAGACATATTAAGATCTTGCTCTCAATATGAAATAGTGATTTTTAAGCCTTTTCTGCCTTTGCCTTTTATGAATGCTGCCCACATGCCTACTTGCTCTGCCAATGGACAATTTTATGAATCTTCATGTTCATTCAAACCACCACATACATATATATGTGCTGTTTATATATATGTGCATATATATGTGTAAATATATATGAACAGATATTTACCTACTTTCCTATATAAATATAGGACACAAAATAAATATGTCCAAAGGATTTCAAATCAGAAATTAAATATACAAAACAAAGAGATAACCAAATAAAATACAAGTACAGAGACAAGAGAGTTTTTAAGTTATTTTTAAAATTAGAATAGAATTATATCATTTCTATCTCTACTTTTCTACCTCAAATACCTCTCATATATCCCTCCTTACATTCTTTCAAATTTATGGCCTTTTTTTTTCAAAATTTATATTACATCCATATAGATAGATCTCTAAATACATAAGTATAACCCACTCAATCAGTATAATATTACTCTCAAGTATGTGTTTTCAAGGCTGACAGTTTGTTATCGGATAAGCAACTGCTGTGCTCTTCTCAAGGTAGGACTATCTGCCCCACTCCCAGCATTCCTTAGTTGCCTACATTTCTTTGTATACAGCTGAAGCCTACTGGACTTCCCCATCCACTTTACCATGTCTGTTGTTGTTCTTGATCAAACCATGTTTAGGCAGTCATGTTCGTAAGACTTTATGGGTACAGCTTCTGATATTTCTAGGAAATACAATCTCAAACCAAACTCCCTACTCCTATGGCTCTCATAATCTTTCAGGCCTAAAGAAGCCATGGATCCTAGAGGAAAACCTACAACCTCCACTTTATTTAACCACCATAATCCCTAACTGCATTCTCAATATGTGTGCTTATATCCATAGATAATTGGAGTCCTCAGTTTCATCAAGGAAATGTCTCTTTGCAACAGGTGGAGATCATTACAGAAAATCACAGTCCATCAAAATGCATATTTGTGGATCCCAGCCCCAATGGATATATTCACAATACAAGTATACAAGTCCCTCACCTACAGCACAGAGATCACTGCAGTAGAGGAGGCCATGGACTTTTTTTTTTAACTCAACTCTGAGGTACTTCATTAGCCTAGACATGCCTCTCCTTTTAGGAGAGTAGAACTAGAAAAAATAGTCAGAAGATTCAGAACTTATAACTTAGTAGGGAATAAAGGAGATTTAAAATAAAAAATGAGCAAAACTGAGGTGTGATGTAGGATGTCCTATTGTATGCTACAAATATGTGTTGTTTTTATTGGTTGTTAGTGAAACTGTTTTGGTCTATGCCAGGAGAGAATATGGCTTGTGGGAAATCCAAGCAGAGAGACAGGGAGAAAGAAGGTGGGGTTGCGAGAGATGCCAGCAGCAACCAAAGAAGCAAGATGTGAGATAACAGGCCATGAGTCTCGTGGTAAAAAAACAAACTAACAGAAATGGGTTGATTTAAACATAAGAACTATCCAGAAATAAGCTTGAGCAATTGGCCAAACAATTAGAGTTAATATTAAGCCTCTGAGCTTAATTATTCAGTTATGCGGGAGAGAAATGTTCGGTTACAAATGTTGCCCAACGTTGGGCTCTCAAATTTTCACAAGAACTGAAAATTTTTTCACACATTTTTAACTCTCTTTTATTCATTTTTTACAGTGCTTTTTCTTTTTTTATTTTTATTTTATTTTTTATTTTTATTTATTTATTTATTAAAGATTTCTGCCTCCTCCTCGCCACTGCCTCCCATTTCCCTCCCCCTCCCCCGATCAAGTCTCCCTCCCTCGTCAGCCCGAAAAGCAATCAGGGTTCCCTGCCCAATGGGAAGTCCAAGGACCACCCACCTCCATCCAGGTCTAGTAAGTTGAGCATCCAAATTGCCTAGGCTCCCACAAAGCCAGTACGTGCAGTAGGATCAAAAACCCATTGCCATTGTTCTTGAGTTCTCAGTAGTCCTCATTGTCCGCTATGTTCAGAGAGTCCGGTTTTATCCCATGCTTTTTCAGACCCAGGCCAGCTGGCCTTGGTGAGTTCCCAATAGAACATCCCCATTGTCTCAGGGGTGCACCCATACACTGAAAATTTTTTTGAACAGGTCTAAATGCACAGAAACAGCCACGCTGGACTTCCTAGTCTCAGGGTCTCTTGCCAGCAGCAGTATATTCATCTCCCAATAGCTGCCTGCAAGATGGAACTGGCCGCCAGCCAACATGAGCTTAGCACCCTGGCAGGTTCCCACATTCTCACACAGGTCTTGGTACAGAAAGGCTAATCAACCAGGCACTGTGTGGTGGGTTTAGCTTTTGCTCCTACAGACAAAAAAAGTTTGTGGGCCACTTGTATGCTACCTGATGGCTGCACTGGAGGAGGGGGCAGTGAGCCTGACTCTGTTACTTCCACCATGTTGAAAAGCCAATCAGGGCCAGGCAGTGATGGCACACACCTTTAATCCCAGCACTCGGGGAGGCAGAGGCGGGTGGATTTCTGTGAGTTTGAAGCCATCCTGGGCTACAAGGGCAAGTTCCAGGATAGGCCCCAAAGCTACAGAGAGACCCTGTCTTGGAAAACAAACAACAAACAAACAAACTCTGTTCGGCGCAGAACTAAGAGCCAAAGCAGCCACTTCTGGTCCTAGCAAGACCAACTCAACTGTTTAAAGCAGTGATCAAAGAAATGATTACACATGCACAATAACACAGAGTCAGACAGAAAGAAACCTCTAAACAGGACACAGTGTGTTTATAAAAAGTGTACATAGGATTGAAAGAGATAGGAACGTTATACAAAGAAATAAGTTTATAAAATAAAACAAAATCTTTAAAGAGACAGTAAAAGTAATATAAAAGAAAAAGCCACATAAAGATGGAAAATACACAAGGAGTCTGGATACTATTTGTTATTGTCTTGATTTTGAATTCTTTGATGACTGATTGACAAGAGACAGCTGCTGGGAGACAAGGGATTGAAATAGACACTGATAAAATATACCAACCTAAATATTTTAAAAATGCGCTAACTTTAAAACAAAAGTCAACATCCTCCCCTTCTCCCTTTTCTCTCCCCATCCCCCGATAATCCCATCCCACCCCACCCCCAAGATCCCAAATTTTCTACCCAGCAATTTTGTCTACTTCCCATAGCCAAGAGGATAATTATATGTTTTTCCTTGGGAGAAGGGGAGGATGAGGGAAACTTGGAGAAACAGGTTGATTGGGATAAAGGAAGGTTGGATAGGGGAGCACGGAAGCACAATTCTTAGTTAAGGGAGCCACCTTAGGGTTGGCAAGAGTCTTGAACCTAGAGTGGCTCCCAGGAACCCAAGGCGAGGTCCCCAGTTAGTTCCTTGGGCAGCTGAGGATAGGGAACCTGAAATGACCCTATCCTATAACAATGCTGACGAATATCTTGCATATCACCATAGAACCTTCATCTGGGGATGGATGGAGATAGTCACAGAGACCCACACTGGAGCACCGGACTGAGCTCCCAAGTTCCCATCGAGGAGTGGAAGGAGGGAGAACATGAGCAAGGAAGTCAGGACCACGAGGGGTGCACCCAACCACTGAGACAGTGGGGCTGATCTATTGGGAGCTCACCAAGGCCAGATGGAATGAGACGGAAGAAGCATGGGATAAAACCGGACTCTCTGATCATGGCGAACAATGGGGGCTGATGAGAAGCCAAGGACAATGGCCCTGGGTTTTGATCCTACTTCAAGTTCTGGCTTTGTGGGAGCCTAGCCAGTTTGGATGTTCACCTTCCTAGACATGGACGAAGGGGGGAGCACCTTGGACTTTCCACAGGGCAGGGAACCCTGACTGCTCCTTGGACTGGAGAGGGAGGGGGAGAGGAGTGCGGGGAGGGGGAGAAGGGTGGAAGGAGGGGGAGGGAAATGGGAGGCGGGGAGGCGGGGGAAACATTGTTTTAAATAATTTTAAAATAAAAAAAAAAAAGTCAAAAACTATATTTGCAAAAATGGAGCTTAAAACATGCATTGCTTTGAAGAAGTGGTTTTGCTTTTGTTTCCACAGAAAACAAGAGACTATGGATTCGTTCTAGGTTAAGATGGGCCAGAATTGATCAATAGAGACCTCCTTAACTTTGACAAGTGATATCTGCATATCACTTGGTTATAGCTGGTCTTCCCTGGACTTGGCTATTATCTCAGATTTTCTCAGAGACTCTCAGATTCTTAGTGCACAAACAACAGAAAGCAGTTTGGAAAAAATAAAGTCCACATTCTCAAGCATTGGAGGAGTATGGATGATCTTTGCTTATTTGGTATATTATGGATGTTTGTTATATTTAGGAAAATATAGAAATATAGGATAAAAAACAACTATTATTCTCAGATATTTTGCATTGGTGTGAATTTTGGTATAATGATACAAATTTAAGTTTAATTTTTTTACTCTTGTTTAAAGAATTTTAAATATTGATGCAAATTTAAGGTCAATTTTGTTATACTATATGTATATTTCCACTCTTGCTTAAGTTATTATATTCATGCAGCTCATTTAAAAATGTAATGCATTGTTTAAAAATGTAGATTAATAGTCATCTATAATGGTCAATTTATAGTCATGTTAATTAGCTTTTCAAGATATACAGAGATATAATTTAGATGGATAGGAATCTATAGTTCAGAGACCTACAAAATATGGCATTTAAAGTGTTTTAAGGACTTAGACATTTCTCAAAAGTGAGACACATCTGCTCCTGGCAGTACCAATTACTTCTTTGGGCATCAAAGAAGCTCCTTATGGAATTTGCTTTCAATGTGGTAAGACCAGCCATTTTGGCAAGAAACTACTTTTGCCTAGACTGTTTGATGTTGATGGGGAAGTTCTGTCCCACGAGGTCCTATAGCCATTTAGTCCCAAAGAAGCATGTGTTGATCATAAACTGATGGGCCTGTTAGCTCAGGCATTTTATTAACTCTTATAACTTATATTAGCCTATAATACTCATCTGTATTAGCCACATGGCTTGGTACCTTTTTCAGAGAGGCAGTTGCATCTTGTTTACTCTGTGTCTGGCTTTTTCTCTGTCTTGGTGGCCACTGCAGATTGAAACTTCCCTTTTCCCAGAATTCTAGTTGTCCTGCCTCTACTTCCTGCCTGGTTACTAGCTAATTAGCATTTATTTAAAATACAAATGACAGGCTAGAGACCATTGGCCCACAGCAGTTTGACAATATTCTACCAAATCAAGGTGGAAGCGTCCAAGGGTTCCTACTTCATGGAAGGGTTTGCCAGACATTCTTAATGACACAGAAAAAACTGACTAATGAATTTTGCCAAAAGTTATGGGGCAGTCCTTCACATTTCCTGCTTCACTGGGAAATATGCTGGACATTCTAGACCTATAGGCTGAAGATGGATGCCCAGGGTTACAGAAGACTTTTGGATGACTATCCAGGCAGCCATATATCTCTACTATTTCTAGACTTTTGAAAGTTGCTTACAATGCACTTCCTGTTTAATCAGGTAATATTATATCCTTATGGAGTTTTTGATGGAGTTGATGACTAGATAGTTATAATTATAGTTTCCCTTAGGTATGGTAGAGATAGGTTAGAGATGAAACTTTAAACTCATAAAGATAGGACAGATAATAGAGTATTTTATTTGATTTTTCAAATACAAGGAGACTCAATGTTGTAACTGTAATTCTTGCTTGATACCTGGTTTTTTAAATGTAGTTATGCAATGTTGAAGTTGAAAACTTCCTTTTAGATTAGACATAATTGGGGAAGTGATGGGGATGTCCCTCTGTATGTTATAAATATGTGTTGCTTTCATTGGTTGATGAATAAAGCTGCTTCAGTCAATAGCAGGGCAGAATATAGCTAGGAGGGAAATTCAAACAGAGAGACAAGGAGAAAGAAGGCAGGGTAGAAGAGACACCAGCAACCACCAGAGAAGCAAGATGTGAGGTAACAAGCCATGAACCTTATGGTAAAATATAAGCTAATAGAAATGGGTTAATCTAAACATAAGAGGTAGACAGAAATAAATCTGAACCAATGGCCAACAATTGTAATTAATAATAAGACTCTGAGTGGTTATTTGGGAACTGGAAGGCGGGAGAGAAACATCCAGTTACAAAGTGGACTGAAGATTAAAAGTGTATAGTTTGGGTACCACTACTTTGCCCTTGGACGAAAGGATAAAAATTTACTTCCTAACTGTAAGGAGAGAATAAGGGACTTAGATTAAAAGAGAAGCAGAATTCACTCATCTGAGAAATTGACATTGAGCTAATGACCAAATACCATACAATCAAAATAAAGGCTGCTCCTTTTCAAACAGAAAGTATTATACAGAAGAGAGCATTATCTTGGCCACCGTCCTGCTGCAATCAGTGTCAGCTCTCATACACTGAGGGAGTCAAACAATTCCTTGTTCCACTACCCAGACTCTTTCAGTATTCAGTACCTGTCACCATGATGGTAGACACCATTCCTGGAACAAAATTTTTCCCAGCAAGCTGGATCTGTGGGGGTTTCTCAGTGGATTTCCCTACTGAGGCACAGCTAGTACAATTCACCTGCTGCTACAAAGAGGTTTTGTCTTTCTGCCTTAGTTCTAAATCAATTGACAGCTAATGAGCAGAAGGATTACAACATACAGAAACCACAAAACATCTGCTCAGCCAGGCGGTGGTGGCATGCGAACACACTCAAGAGACAGAGGCAGGCAGAACTCTGTGAGTTCGAGGTCAGCCTGGTCTGTAAGTACTAATTCCAGGACAGGCTCAGTAGCTACAGCAGAACCCTATCTTTCAATTTTAGGTCTTCCTTGGTTTTCTTCTTTATTCTTCCAAAACATAAACAATAAAGTAACATATTTTAACTATAAGTTAAATTACATTCTTCCCTATTTAAATTTCTATTTTGACTTCTTCTGGTGCATGACAAATGTTCTTATTGCTATCGATTCCACAGCAGTCTGTAATTTTACAGAAAGACCATTTGATCTCAGGATGAACCTTAAGGCAATAGACTCAATTAAATTGTCCCTATTATAGCCGTGCCATTTCCAGTGTAGGATTCCTCTTCCCACAATGTATAACCCTGATTTCTACATGCATAGATTCTTCATAGTCATTTTACTCTCAGTTCCAACATTATCTTATGGTGTCATCTTTATATGCCATGTCATTCTGATAGGTCATCCCACTCATTGGCTATGTAGCAGTTCGTTGTCTGTCACCTGCCTACAAGAGCACATGCAGACACGTTAGTGTGTTGATAGCATTGTCTGGATCTTTGCTTCATCTTCCACTTTTTCATGCTACTAAATCTGTAATGACATAAAAGTAAAAAAAGAACCAATTGCTTCTCTATGATTCTCTGTTAGAGAAGTCTACATTTTTTTATATCTAAATAACTGATGTGGTAGGTATTTTGATGATGGACTTTCTAATACCTTTGACTCGCTGAAGATTTTTATCAGAATTTTATTAGCTTGAAACTTGGTGAAGTATAACTTTCTTCACCTATACCTGTCAAGACAAAATAAATCATGTTACCAATGATTTATGAGGGATGGTTAGAAAAAAAGAAGTAGCTTTAATACCATTAGAGTATAATTATTTAGTTATACATATATTTACATAATCTTAATAAATATAATACTTTTGACTCAGGAATTCTACACTTTTAGATACTCAGACTAAGAAGGGCATATAAAATTGTATTAAGACCAGTTTAGGAAGAAAATAAAGATGAAAATATTAAGAGACACAAACGGAATCATTAACAAACTGCATTTTGATTCTTTAAAATGACCGTTTCATATTTTCAGCACTTCTCAAAAATACTTTAGTATTGAATTACCTGAGTGACAGCTAAAGTGACCCCTTAAAAATGTACACTCCCTAATGTTCAGAAACTGTGATAATAGTATCTATCAAGGCAGAAAGGGCATTGTATATTTGATTAGGCTAATAATCTTTAGAAGGGGATTTTCCTAGGCGGCTTCAATGTAGTCATAAGACTCTCTTTAAGAGGGGAGCTACGTGTTCACAGTCCAAGGATGGAAGATGGGAAATGCTAGCTGGAGTAGATGCACATATTGATGCATCTGAGTATCTCTTCGAAACTAAACAGCAAAGATGCAAATTTTTGCTAGTACTCCCAGAAAGAACATAGCACTACACAGTCACTGTGAACTTCACACTAACAAAAATATAGGACAACAAGTTTATGTTATAAACAGCCACTGAAGTAGTGATAATTTGTTACCACAACAATAGTAAATGAATGCACAATACCATTTGATAGCGGGGAAAAAAGTAAGAGGATACAGCATTGAATAACACAACATGGTTCACATAAATACACACCTGTTCACACATTCTGCATATGCATGCAAGACATTCACAAGAGAATTAATAGTTTTTGAAAAAAGTAATAGTTATCTATTCTGTGGTATATAATATAAACATATGCCCCTGTTTGCTTGTGAGGTCAGAAGTCAACTTTTCGAAGTCAATTCTCTCATTCTACCATGTGTGGTTCAGTCATCAGTCATTCAGTAAATACCTTGATGCACTGAACCACCTTGCTCCCACAAGCTTTGAAATTTGAATACACATTTTTTTTAGTTTTTTTTTCCTTCAGTGCTTTAGCTTTCCTATTTAAACTATTGTAACTCAGAAATGGCACGAAGCATGCCAACACAGTAACATGAAGCCCACTACTGGAATACATAGAGAAACCCTTCAGAGCACCATCGACCACATAGCGAGGTGAGACTCTCTGGCCTCCCATTGAAAGTCGGCCTCAGTAGATCATTTGAGTCTTCATATTTCACTGAAATAAAAGTAAAGGGAGGCTAATGAATATAATTTACTCTTAGACCTTTCAAGGATAAATATTGTTCATTACCTGCTTTTTAAAAAATAACAAAGTTTGTGATTTGACAACATTGTCTTTAGCAAGATATGTAAATTTCAATGTAAGTAGGTAGAATATTTTTAGTCTAATGATTGTTTAGAAGCATTATTATCCAAAGCCTATTTTTGTGAAAAACTTGAATATTTTTTTGTTTACTCTGGATTTGATATGATAGACTGCAAAAATGGCCTGCTGACTTAAGTGGATGAAAATGTATGTATTTTTCTCATTTAAAAAAAAATCATTCAACCAACTTATTATACTTGAATGGCATAAGAAAATTTTTACATTTGGCCTGAAGTCAAACAGGCTTTAAATTAAGGGAAACAATTTTTGAGTGACTAAAGAGTTTTGTACAGAATGTCGTTTAAGATGCAACTAACTTTTGGTGGTTATTTTTTTGTTGGTTTTAATAATTTGCACTTACACACTCCCTTCAAAGTTGTGGTGGCTGCTGGAAATGTTACCAAATCATGCAAAGTACCTCGAAAACACAGGGGCTAAACAATGAAGCTGACAGGCCTGTGTTACTTCATTCTTCGCTTCCACTTCATCCAGCCTAGCAGCCTCCAGGCAAAGGCCTACGCAACGCTAAGTCTGTGATTTTCCCAAGTCCTACAATCCTGTGTCACAAACCACAGGTTGTCTTTTATACAGGAAAAGGAATGTGGCTTTTTCTTATGACACTTAGGAATGGCCCTGCAGTTTGTCTAACACTACCACTGAAACTTTATTCCAGATGCCTTGTAAGTGCAGACGTATTCCTGTTCGTCCCTAAGCACTGATAACTAATGCTTCAACCCGTACTATTAGCGTTGCCTCTAACAAAGGAAACACCTCTGTGACTCCGAAGAAAACATCACACAGAAAAGCACCATGGAGACAAAAATACAAGGCCACTAGTCTATGTGCAAATGAGACAGCAAAGGTAGATACATGTGTAGGGATCTCCCATGTTTCCCCACGTGTGATAAGTATTTCAGCCTTGATCAGCACAGAAAATAAGAAGCTCAGAACCAGACTGCTTCAATTCAGAAGGTCACATGTACATTTTTATGGCTTGGGCCATGCTTTTTTATTATTTATTATTTTATTTATTCTAAAAAAAATCTTGGGCTATAAAGATTTTATGTCTTGTGTCTAATTCCTACATTATTTAGTTTTACCTATGTGCATGCTTGTGATACTCTGAGGAAGGGAAAATTGCGTTTCTGAGATATGGTTTCATATATCCCTGTTGGCTTAGAGCTCAGTCTTTAGCTAAGAATGCCACCTCTACTTCCTGAATTGTGGGATTTCGATGTGTCTGCTACATATCTGGTAAATGTGATGCAGGGAATTCAATCCTTCATGAATGCCAAGTAAGCATATTAACAAAAGAGGAAAATCTCTAGAATTTGGAAATTAAATTTCATATTTGATGTATTCTATAGTCTGAAATTAATCTTAAGCATTTATTCCTCCTTTTCCAGCATGCATACTATGGTTTTGTTATTTTTATTAGTTTTTTAAATCTATCTGCTCATTACTCCTCCCCAAATATTATCAGTATCTTATGTTTTTATGCTTCTGACAAATTTTTGGTTCTCTTGTGTGGTATAAATTTTCTTCTACCAATTGTTTGTTGTCATTACAAAAGTCCAATTTAATTTCGATTATACACCTTGTATCTTACAGTGTCGCTAAATTCATTTATTGGCTTTAGCAATTTAATTTGAATATTATGGTGAATGACATGGTTTCATTTACAAAAGCTCATGCTGGCAGCAAATAAAGATAATGTTTACAGCTTTTTTTCCTCTTTCTCTCCTTAATGTCTAGACTTGGTCCAGCAATGACAATGTTATAATAAATGACGAGGATAAATTTTCTCCTGCCTGGTAAGATGGCTCAGTGGGTAAAGGTTTTTGCCACCCATCATGATGACCTGAGTTCATTCCCCGGGAAACACAGGGTAAAAGCAAAGATGTGATGGCCAAACCTGCTTTATGACCTTCACAGCCTACCTGTGGTCCATGCATGCCCCTTACTGGTAATTTAAATTTTAAACAAATAATGAATTTTCTAGAACCTCCCGCCCCAGTAATAGTCAAGAAAAGAAAATCACAAAGGGAAACAAACAAGCCATGTGAATGATTTCCAGACTTTAAAGGGGTCCCTTCAGCACCTTGCCATTCATCGGGAAATCTCATTCATCTCTGATCGTCATGCTTGTCCTATAGTCAGATGGAGATTTTATACACAGACACTTTTTCTATCATCTCTGAGATTTGCCTTCTGAAGCTGAAGAAGTCATTGTGATTCCATGATTCTGTTCTGATGGCATCACCATGCCCCTGTTTTCCAACATCTCCACATATGTTTGGAGATGCCTGCTTTATACTGATGGAATACCTTATTGTTACCATGTCAATGGAAAATGCTTTGGATAGTGTCCTAAACAGTGTACAGGACAGCATACTGTAATAGCGGTAAAAGTGTGATGTTGGATTAACTCCACAACCTTAAAGGAGAAATAACTTAGAGGATGCATAAACTGAAAAATATAATTCATGGTTAAAGGTACAAGTGAAATTGAGGACTACTGGCAGATTTCCCAAGACATGACTATAGACAAAGTTTGACTGTGTCTTGCCAATATTTGTTGTAAAATAAATTAAACGCATAATGCATTGTTTGCTGCAATTTTCATATCTATTATTTGAACAAACCATTTTCAGGATACGGCATTTATGCCCTTAAATGTTAAGAAGCATAAATTACAGCTTTCCCATCAAACAAAATTTAGCTAATCAATAATGATATACCCAAACAACTACGCTTCCTGAATATTATGCACTCAGAATTAGCTCCTCCTGTGCAGCACAACCTTCTTCTGCATAGCTGATCTCTGAGATATTACTTCTTCCTTCACCTATAAGTTTCCCTACCACTTCTGAGTATTGATAGTTGTGGATTGGAGAGACAAAGCTGTACATTCTTTTACTTGGTTGGAGAGACTGAAAGACAACACTCTTCTTCACTCATTCCCTATAAGGTGGGACAGAGTCACACAACTAGCCTGTTGGGAAGGGAGACATAGAAATGGACACTTGTGAGCTATGCATACAGCAACCCCAAACAATAACCTATTACTGTCCAATAGGCAAGATCAAATGGGTATTGATTTGGCATTTAGCAGCATCTGCCCCAGTGACCATTATCCAATGACATTATTTTATTTATTATAGTCATATTTCATAACAAAATTCCAAGCAAAAATGCCACAAGCAGTACAAGCCCAGGAAATAGAAAATACAAGATTTGTCAGCAAGAGTTTGAGGGAAAATGCACTTTAATCCAGTCCAGTCTCTATCTGTACAGATTCCATTTTTATGCTCTTGTGGATTTACCCTTATTCAAGGGTAGTTTCTGAAGCACTTATATATCTGACATAATCACATGATTAAGCAAGAACTTCTCTCAATTTGAGGGTTTTATGAAGAAAGAGGTTTCTGCAGTATATTAATAGGAAAGGTTTTCTGTAGCCTCAAATTTTCCTTGGTTTCTCCTCCTCCTCTTCCTCCTTCTTCTCTTCCTCCTTCTCTTCCTCTTCCTACACCTTCTCTTCCACTTTTTCCTCCTCCTCCTCTTCCTCCTCCTTCTCTTCCTCTTTCTCCTCCTTTTCCTTCTCCTCCTCCTTCTCTTCCTCTTTCTCCTCTTCCTCCTCCTTCTCTTCCTCTTTCTTCTCCTCCTCTTCCTCCTCCTCCTTCTTCTTTTTCTTCCTCTTCCCTCTTTCTCTTCCTCTTCTTCTTTTCTTCTTCCCTTTTCAAAGCTTTGGTTGTTTATGATATCTTCAAACATTTCTATTAAGGAACTTAATCTCACTTGTAATTTGAATAATTCATTGTAACGTTTTTCTGCAGTTTTGTCCATTGTCCTTCCATAAAAATACACTTATGAATGTGGAAGTAACCCAGCCATGACTGCTGAACTCCCAGCTCCTAAATACTTTGCACATGTTTGGGAAATAGCCTATGTTATAGTTTCATGACTCTTCTGGGAATTGAATTTAACACTTGCCTAGGACTCCCATCTCAAACTTTCTCGGGAGACCAAGCTGGAAGTAGAAGGACACAGGCAAACTGCTAGGCAAGACATTCAGCTTTTAGTGGTCCAGAGGCATCAGCAGGGTGCATCCAGCTCTCAGCCTTTGATCAAAGTGGCAGTGAATCTGAGGAATGGTGGGAGAAGCGGGGTCCTGGCTACATTAGGCATCAGAACAGACTATAATCATCATAATCAAGTCTGAAATCCCAGACCTTTCAGACACTGAGTAATGTTTTTGAATGAAACAAGTATAATCAAGATGTACCCTTCACAAATTGACCCAGATGGTCACCCTATAGAGAAATCCATGTGATGACCAGTGGAACAGAGTCATCACTGGTATAATAATCACAGTCATTAAGTGTTAGGAGAAACTTTAAACCATTTAAAAAGAAAAATTACTGATAACTAAACAGACTAAAAACAGAGTGGTCAACCAGGATAAAATCAGCAGGAAGAACTCAGGAAAAAAAAGAGAAAAAAATTCTTTAAAGGGACATAAATATAGAAAGCCATCTTCAGATGGGACCTGCAGATACCAAATAAAGCCTTTAGATCTTAAACTTTTTTAAAAGCAAAAAGTTATTTTAAATATGGTTATTGGAGAAATGTATCGAAATATGCACACAGAATCAGTTTGATATTCAGAAAACATCAGTTATTCATATTGATATTGTTGTTCACTGCAACTATACAGTTTCTTATAGCCTAAAATTAGAGGAGACAACAGATAATTAAGACAAAGAATATGTTGAGATACAGTCTCTGAAAATAGCACTGGGCAGAAGTACAGATTTAGGACCATCATGCGCAGCCTTATCATCACAATGGACTCATCATAGGAAGAAATAAAATTGATTTCCAAGGAATCACATATCATGGAAAAGAATTGTTGTAAACTATTTCTTTAAAAGAGAAAACTATCTTAGAAACTATTGATTAAAATTACATTTTTGAAAATGTAAAATTGAAACCAGGGACCAGTTTACATGACACAATTTGCATGCTGTGTGTATCTGTGTGTATATGTGTACATGTATGTGTGTGTATGTGTCTGTGTGTGTGTTGTGTGTGTGAAGAGAGAGAGGGAAAGAGGGAGGGAGGGAGGGTGGGAGGGAGGGAGGGAGAGAAAGAGAACATGCATGTGTGTGATGAATTTCTTTGTTGTTCCTCTGCATTGACTTCGAACTACCAATCTACAAGCCGAAGTTCAATTTGCTGGCTTGATCTTTCACTAACTGAAATATTAATCCCTCTCAATATTAAATCACTTGGAATCTGTTGCCTTTATTCACTACAGGGGAAAGATCCAGGGGAGCTAAGGAATAAAGTGAAGACAAAAGCCACAAGCTAACATCTCTTTAAGGTTTTTCCCCTCACCTTCTCCGTGTGATAGAAAGGGTCAAGTGGAGAAAGCAGCAGCTGCTATTTCTCACAGCTTTAAAAGAACTGACAAACACTTCTCAGTGCCACTCTCCTTTCAAATAATAAATGTGTCATCTTTGCAAGCTGCAAGGAGTACTTGGGGAATTAGATGTCCAAGAGAAACCTCTATGTGACAGAGTGAGACATTAGTTCATGGCCAATGAGCAAGTGAGTCAGAGTGATTGACCAAAATCCTGAAAATTAAGCCACCACTGGAGTTATTCTGATTTTTATGATAAATTGGTTTGTGGATAGAAGAAACTCACATTGTGATAACTAAGATATCAGTCCTGCTGTTGGAAGGAAAGCTGGCAAATTGAACGAATATTTGGTGTCAATAGTATGCACATAAAGCAGATGCAGATGTCGACACTGACAAAATAACTTGAGAATGAACTAATTTCTGGGAAAATTTACTGTTTGGTGATACCATCAAAATTAAAGATTTTTAACATATACAGATATGAAGACAGACTGACCTGCCTACTGTAAAAGAGACATTGATTCTCAGGGAACCTGTAATCAGTAACTCACCTAGAAGTGGAGGGAACCTAAAACAGTTGACATACACTTAGAATCTCTATTTAGAAACTGTCTATTTAATTTCCTGCCTGCTCTTGCATTGACTTATCACAGATTTCCATAGAATCATCATTCCAATACTACACTGCCTTCTCAGGTTCTTGAAATCTCTATTTCTCATGTCACATTAAGAGTCTTCACATATGTCTGTTTGACCTACAATATTCACCCCATATGCCACCCCCTTCGCCCAAATTCCATTTTATTAGTTTATTGTCTTGTTTTTATATTGTATTAAAATATTCCACCATACCAACTGTGATAATCACAGGTAATATTCTATACTTGACTTGTTAGTACATACCTTAAGTGAACACGGTTGAATCCATGAATGCACAAGCGTCCCTTCTTTAACTGGAGGCTTCTTTCCCACCTGTCAGTTCCAAAATCTATGGCTTAATATAAATTTTAAACTGTTTGGCCAATTAGCTCAGACTTATTATTAATTAGTTCTTACAACTTAAATTAACCCACTTTCTATTATTCTATATTTTACCATGAGGCTCATTGCTTGTTTCCTCACATCTCGCTTCTCCAGAGGCTGCTGGTATATCGGCAACTCTGCCTTCTTTCTCCCTGTATCTCTGTTTAGATTTCCCTTTAGCTATATTCTATCCTGTCATAAGCCAAATCATATTCTTTATTAACTGGTGGTAATAAAACATATTCACAGTGATCAGAAGGGCATCCCACATCATCCTTCTATCATTTGTGCTAACGTGCCAGGCTAGTAGCAAGCCGACAGCAGAAAAGCATGTCAAGTTTCATTCCTCAGACACTGAGAACATTTCAATAGAAACATTTCAGTATATAAAGAGTCCCTTCTGACAATGTTATTTATCAGTTTATTAGTACCTTTGAGAAGAAATGGGAAAAGTATTGACGAATATTCAGTTCAATAATGTTTGATCTCACTAAATTTCTTGCTACAAGGCTTTTGGTGATTGATAATACATTATAAGCCTTTTGTTTAAAATTGTTTAGTAGTTCTACTATGTGAATAAAAGCTTTTGACTTCTTAGTTTTTGTACATTGAAGTTTCCATACACAAAATGACAGTACTAGAAGATGGGTACTTTTAGAAATCTCAAGAATGGAATTAATACCTGACTTAAGTCCCCTAGTTTCTATCTGTGAGAACACAGAAGGACACCATTATCAATAAGAAAACAAAACTTTAACCAAGGCTTCAAGTCTGTGGGAAATCAATTTCTCTTGTTTACAAGCAATCCAGTTTCAGTGCTGTACTGATGTAGCCTTAGTGAATTAAGACACAGATAGCAAAGCAAGACTAGATTTTTAGTGCTATCACCTCAATGACATGTGACTTACTGTATACCACATAACTACTTTTAAATTTATTTTCATCTATGAAATGGAGATTAGAGGCTGTCCTCTAGAACCTCTTACAAAGCCAATGAGATCACAGTTCATCCCTGGATTTGCTGCTGTTGGTCACTTACCTCCAATCCCAGTGGACTTCTGTCCCAGAGGTACAGGGCACACAAGCAAAAATAGGTAAATGCCCTGCCTACCAATAGAATTGTAACCTTCCCTGGAGTCTATCTCCTGAGACCCCTAACCAGGACAATACTGTTCTAACTTGTCCCTGTCCCAGTTACTTCTAGGCCCTGTCCCCACCCCCAGATGACTTCTACCACTGAGGTACAGACCACACCAGCAGTAACCACTCTGAAAAGTTAATAAGTGGCTCTTCCCCACAACTGAAGCCAAGTTCATAGGCACAGACACAGTCCACGAAGTTTGAAGAAAAGGCCCAGCACTTCTACCCATGGCCAGGCTGGTCCTGGGTATCCCAGAAGAAGACTCAGTCTTTAAAGGAAGTCAGGTTGGATATAGAGACCCAAGAATATTTCAGCTTTACTGGAGGCCAAACTGGATTAAGGGACCCATGGCTCTCAATATCCAAGGAGACTTTCTACTGAACCTGAAGACTCAGTCAGCAGAACCCTTGGCCACTGAGTACAGAAGACAAGAAAGCCAACAGAAACCAAGGAACAAAACACCAATTTAACAAAGACAAGCACAGGATTCAATAGCTAGACCTACAATTATCCCAAATCCAGGTGCCTAAATGCCAGTATAAGAATACAATCATTGGTCATTAATACCTCTCAATATCAATGAACTCAATTCACCAATAAAAAGACACAGGCTAACAGCATGATTATGAAAGCAGGACCCATCATTCTGCTGCATGCAAGAAACACACCTCAACATCAAAGACAGAAAGTACATCAGAGTAAAGGGTTGGACAAAGCTTTTTGAATCAAACAGATCTAAATAAACAAGCTGGTGTAGCTATCCTAATATCTAACAAAATAGACTTCAAACAAAAATTAATCAAAAAAGATGGAGAAAGACAAAATCACCAAAATGATGTCTCAAGTCTGAATGTCTAAGCTCCAAATACAAGGGCACTCACATTTATAAAAGAAACATTACTAAAACTTAAATCATATATCAAACCACACACAATAATAGTAGAAAGATTTAAACACCCCACTCTCCACAACGGACAGATAGTCTAGACAGAAACTAAACAGAGAAATAATGGAACTAACAGATGTCATTATTCAAATGGTACTAACAGATATCTGCAAAATGTTTATCCCAAATACCAAAGAATATAGTTTCTTCTCAGTACCTCATGGAACCTTCTCCAAAATTGACCACATACTTGGTCACAAAGTAGTCTTAATAGCTACAAAAATTGGAATAACCCCTGTACATTACCATATCACCATGGATTAAAATTGGAGTTCAACAGCAACATATTACAGGAAACCTACAAATGCTTGGAAACTGAACAACAAGGAAGAAATAAAGAAAGAAATTAAAGACTTCTTAGAATCCTGTGTAAATGAATGCACAACATACCCATTCTTATGGGACACAATGAGAGCAGTGCTTAGAAGAAAGTTCATAACACTAAGTGCCTTCATAAAGAATTTGGAGAAATTTCATACTAGTGACTTATCAACACACCTGAAAGCTCTTAAACAAAAAGAAGCAAACACAAACAAGAGGAGTAGAGAGCAGGAAATAATAAAATTGAGGGCTAAAACAAATAAAATACAAAGAGAACAATACAAAGAACCAAAGAAACAGAGTTCTTTGAGAAAATCAGAAAGATTGACAAACTCTTACTCAAACTAACTACAAGGCAGAAAAAGAATAACCAAATTAACAAAATTTGAAATGAAATGTAGAATATAACTACAGACCCTAAGGAAATCCAAACATAACATCACATCTGTATCCACAAAAACCTGTATTCCACAGAATTGGAAAATTTTTTATAAAAAGAATTGTCTTAAAAGATACACCAGATTTAATTATACCAAGGTCAAGAAAATTTACAAAGATCTATGACCACTAAGGAAATAGAAACAGTAATTAAATGTCTTCCAAGCAAGAAAAGCCCAGATACAGGTGATTCAGCACAGAATTATACCAGACTTTCAAAGGAGAGATAATATCAGTACTCCTCAAATTATTTTACAAAATAGAAACAAAAAGAACATTGCCAAATTCATTACAGGAAGCCAAAATTACCCATTACCAAAATTAAAAAAGACTCAACATAGAAAGGCAATTATAGACCAATTTCCCCCAAGAACATTGATACAAAAATAATAAATACTTGCAACGCAAATCTAAGAACAAATATAAAAGATCATTCATCATGATCAAGTATGCTTCATCCCAGAGATGATTTAACACTTGAAAATCTATTAATGGAATCCATCATATAAACAAATGGAACGTGAAAAACTATATGATCATTTCATTAGATGCTCAAAAAGTCTTTGACACAATTCAACACCACTTCATAAAAAATGTACTAGAGAGATCAATGATATAAGGAACATATCTAAGTATTATAAAAGCAATATACAGCAAACCAACAGCCAACATCAAATTAAATGGAGAGAAACTCAAAGCAAATCTACTAATATCAGCAACAAAATAAGGCTTTCCACTCTGTCCATATTCATTCAATAAAGTACTTGAAGTTCTAGCTAGAGAAATGAGACAACAAAAAGAGATTAAGGGGAATCAAATTGGAAAAGAAGAAGTCAAAGTATCTCACTTTTCAGATGACATGACAATATTCATAAATGAACCCAACAATTATACCAGATAACTCCTACATCTGGTAAGCATCTTTCCTGAAGTGACTGTATATAAGTTTAACTCAGAAAATCAGTAGCCCTCTTATTTACAAATAATAAAAGGGCTGAGAAATAAATCAGAAAAACAACACCCTTCATTATAGCCACACATATTGCAAAATATCTTGGGGGAACTCTAACCAATCAAGTGAAAGACCTGTGTGACAAGAACATCAAGTCTTTGAAGAAAGAAATTGAAAAAGGTATCAGAAGATAGAAAGATCTCCCATGCTCATGAATCAGTTGGATTAGCCCAATAAAAATGGCCATCTTACCAAAAGCAATGTACAGATTCAATGCAAAGCCCATCAAAAATTCAACACAATTATTTACAGACCTAAAAAGAACAATATTCAAGTTCACATGGAAAAAAAAAACAGGATAGCGAAAACAATCTTGGACAACAGAAGAGGTATCACCATCCTTGATCTCAATCTCTAATAGAGAGCTATAGTAAGGAAAAAAAACATGGCATTGGCATAAAAACAGACACATTGATCAATGGATTCCAATAAAAGGCCCAGACATAAATTCACATACTTGATACTTGACAAAGAACCCAAAATTATACAATGGAAAAAAGAAAATCTCTTCAACAAATGGTGCTCGCATAACTGGATGTAGGCATTATAGAAGAATACAAATAGATCCACATCTATCACCCTGCATGATACTCAAGTTCAGAGTATCAAAGATCTCAATATAAATCCAGTTACACTGAACCCTATAGAATGGAAAATGAGAATTGCCTTGAAAACACTGGCACAGGAGACAACTTCCTGAATAGACCTTCATTAGGGCAGACACTAAGATTGCCAATTAATAAATGGGACCTCATGAAGCTAAAACGCTTCCATAAAGCAAAGGACATTGTTAATTGAAGAAAATGTGAACCTACAGGGTGGGAAAAGATCTTCATCAACACCATATCCTACAGAGGATTGATCTACAAAATATATAAAAAACTCAAATATATTATATCAAAAGTCAAATCATCCAAATAAAAACATGGGGTATAGGCATAAATAGAGAATTATCAACTGAAGACTCTCAAATGGCAGAAGAATACTTTTTTAACATGTTCAAAATCCTTACCCACTAGGGAAATGCAAATCAAAACAACTTTGGGATCCATTCTAACACTTGTCAGGATGGTTAAAATAAAAAACACAAGTGATCGCTCATGCTGGAGAGGATGTGGAGCAAGGGAAACAATATTGTTGATGAGAATACAAACTTGCACATCAAATTTGATCATCAATGTTGTAGATTCTCAAAAAAAAAAAACTGGAAATCAACCTACCATAAGACCCAGCAATACTACTCTTAGACATATACTCAAAGGATCCTCTATAACACTTGCTCAACTATGTTCATAGCAGCTTTATTTGTAATGGTCAGAACCTGTAAACAACCTAGACACCCCTCAATTGAGGACTGGGTAAAGAAAAGGAGGTACATTTATACAATAGAGTATTATTCACATGTTAAAAACAATGGCATCAGAAATTTTGAAGGCAAATGGATGAAACTTGAAAAATTCATCCTGAAACTTGGTACAAGGGAAACTCCCAGAAATTTGGAGTCTCCCCATATAATACTCCTAGCAATAGTGGATATTTGGCCTGGACTGACCATTTCCTATATTGATGACTACGCCAAATGCCATCAGAGAGCCTTTATCTAGTAACTGATAGGGACAGATAAAGAGACCAATGACCAAACATTGGGTTGAACTCAGGGAACCCTGCTGAAGAGAGGGAAGAAGGGAACAGGGTTCAAGGACATCACAAGAGAAACCACAAAACAACTGACTTGGCTCACAGGAACTCAAAGCATCTAAATCAACAACTGGTAGTCTGCATGGTACCAACCTTGGTCCTCTACATATATGTGACAGTTGTAGGGCTTTGACCATTTATGGGGCTCTTAGCAATGGAGCAGATGTCATCCCTATTGCTTTGGCTGGCTCTTGGGAACCCATTCCTCATACTGGATTGCCTTGCCCAGCCTAAATACAGAGGAAGAGCTCAGTCTTGCCTCACCTAGATGTGCCAAACTTTTTGGTTACTATGGGAGGTCTGGACCTTTCTTGAGAAAAGTGTGGGAATAGATTTAGGCTAGGGGCTGGGGAGTAGGGAAGGGGGGTGGACTACAGTTGGGATGTGAAGTGGATAAATAAAATAATAAAAAAATGGAGATCATTACCTAGAAACACTCTATTTTGGAGGTTAAATATTGTGATCCTTTACTGTTGTTAATTATGGTAGAATTGTGAGGTATTTTTTTTACCATGATTGGCTTAATTGCTAAGGATTATTTACATGAAAGAAAAATATATACTATCTGACTTGCTTGTAGTTTGAAAGGTACAGAGTATATATGTGCAACATTCAAGGTAGAGATGCTGAAGACATTTCCACTTGAGTTGTTTTCAAGCTTTTGTCCTCACCTGGAGAATAATTAGTAATATTTATATGATATTCAAAAGAGGAGCCCAACATCACAGCAAGCCTGTATCTCTGATGAGTATTTATAATAAATTACCGGGACATATTTTACATATATTTGATGTTTGGGGGGTATAGTAAATAAATATTCAAACACTTTTACAGTGTGTTATGTTTATCCAATTGATTAAAGATAAAGCAAGATTTTCCTGATTGAGATGACAATTTCTGTCAATGTTCTTACTAGTGCCATTTTACAAATTTTTAAACATTATTAAAATGCCAAGCAATTTGTTTCTTTCCTCTAGTGAAGCAAAGTGCTAGTTGTAAAAGGATGCCAATTATATTTGTTAATCTATTGATTCTGGTAGAAATAATGTTACCATCTTATCTGGAAAAAGAAAGTAACAAAGTGTACTGACTCAAATTGCAGTCACACAAAATGATATCCATCTCATATTTTATTTTATACTTCATATTTTTTAAGCTGATGATTTTTTTCACTATTGGAGTATAAGAAAGGTAAGAGGAAGGGAGGCAGTAGAAAATGGATTTGATATTTAAAATGAGAAAAGATAGTTTTTTTTATTGAAAAAAAATCGCTGCTTCCTCCCAGCCTCCCATTTCCCTCCCCCTCCTCCCGCCCCTCTCCCCCTTCCCCCACTCCTCTCCCCCTCCCTCTCCAGTCTGAAGAGCAGTCAAGGTTCCCTGTGGAAAGTCCAGGGTCTTCTCCCCTCCATCCAGGTCTAGGAAGGTGAACATCCAAACTGGCTAGACTCCCACAAAGCCAGAACATGAAGTAGGAACAAAACCCCATGCCATTGTCCTTGGCTTCTCATCAGCCCTCATTGTCCGCCATGTTCAGAGTCCGGTTTTATCCCATGCTTTTTCAGTCACAGTCCAGCTGGCCTTGGTGAGCTCCCAATAGATCAGCCCCACTGTCTCGGTGGATGGGCGCACCTCTCGTGGTCCTGACTTCCATGCTCATGTTTTCCCTCTTTTCTGCTCCTCATTGGGACTTTGGGAGCTTAGTCCGATGCTCCAGTGTGGGTCTCTGTCTCTATCTCCATCCATCGCTAGATGAAGGTTGTATGGTGATATGCAGGATATTCATCAGTATGGCTATAGGATAGGGTCATTTCAGGTTCCCTATCCTCAGCTGCCCAAGGAACTAACTGGGGACATTGCCCTGGGCACCTGGGAGCCACTCTAGGTTCATGTCTCTTACCAACCCTAAGGTGGTTCCCTTAATTAAGTTATGTGATTCCCTGCTCCTCTATCCAACCTTGTTTTATCCCCAATCATCCCGTTTCCCCAAGATCCCCCCATCCTCCCCTTCTCACTTTTCTCTCCCCATCTCCCCTTACCCCTATTCCACCCCACCCCCAAGGTCCCAATTTTTTGCCCAGCAATCTTGTCTATTTCCCATAGCAGGGATAATAACTATATGTTTTTCTTTGGGTTCACCTTCTTATTTAGCTTCTTTAGGATCACAAATTATAGACTCAGTGACCAATATTTATGGCTAGAAACCAATTATGAGTGAGTACATCCCATGTTCATCTTTTTGGGTCTGGGTTACCTCACTCAGGATAGTGTTTTCTATTTCCATCCATTTACATGCAAAATTCGAGAAGTCATTGGTTTTTATGGCAGAGTAGTACTCTAATGCGTATATATTCCACACTTTCTTCATCCATTCTTCCATTGAAGGACATCTAGGTTGTTTCCAGGTTCTGGCTACTACAAATAATGCTGCTATGAACATAGTTGAACAAATGCTTTTGTCATATGATAGGGCATCTCTTGGGTATATTCCCAAGAGTGGTATTGCTGGGTCCAGGGGTAGGTTGATCCCAAATTTCCTGAGAAACTGACACACTGATTTCCAAAGTGGTTGCACAAGTTTGCATTCCCACCAGCAATGGATGAGGGTACCCCTTTCTCCACAACCTCTCCAGCAAAGGCTATCATTGGTGTTTTTGATTTTAGCCATTCTGACAGGTGTAAGATGATATCTCAAAGTTGTTTTGATTTGCATTTCCCTGATCGCTAAGGAGGTTGAGCATGACCTTAAGTATCTTTTGGCCATTTGAACTTCTTCTGTTAAGAATTCTCTGTTCAGTTCAGTGCCCCATTTTTTAATTGGGTTAATTAGCATTTTAAAGTCTAATTTCTTGAGTACTTTATATATTTTGGAGATCAGACCTTTGTCTGTTGCAGGGTTGGTGAAGATCTTCTCCCAGTCAGTAGGTTGCCTTTTTGTCTTAGTGACAGTGTCCTTTGCTTTACAAAAGCTTCTCAGTTTCAGTAGGTCCCATTTATTCAATGTTGCCCTTAATGTCTGAGCTGCTGGGGTTATACTTAGGAAGTGATCTCCAAAATGGAAGGATCTCCCTTGCTCTTGGATTGGAAGGATCAACATAGTAAAAATGGCAATTCTACCAAAGGCTATTTATAGATTTAATGCAATCCCCATCAAGGTCCCATCAAAATTCTCCACAGATCTTGAGAGGACAATAATCAACTTTATATGGAAAAACAAAAAACCCAGGATAGCCAAAACAATCCTATACAATAAAGGAACTTCTGGAGGCATTACAATCCCTGACTTCAAACTCTATTACAGGGCTACAGTAATGAAAACAGCGTGGTACTGGCACAAAAACAGAGAAGTCGACCAATGGAATCGTATAGAAGACCCGGTTTTTAGCCCACAAACCTATGAACACCTCATTTTCGATAAAGGAGCTAAAAGTATACAATGGAAGAAAGAAAGCATCTTCAACAAATGGTGCTGGCACAACTGGATGTCAACCTGTAGAAAAATGAAAATAGACCCATATCTATCACCAAACACAAAACTCAAGTCCAAATGGATCAAAGACCTCAATATCAGTCCGAACACACTGAACCTGATAGAAGAGAAAGTGGGAAGTACCCTACAACAGATGGGCACAAGATAGTTTTTTAAATAAATTAAAATAAAAAAATAGGCAGAAACCCAAAGATCAAAATTGGATGAATTAACCCAGTAGGAGGTAAAAGGTACCACAAAGAGGCAAAAGAGTCAGAGAAACCCCCACTCTCATTGTTAGAAGTCCAGCAAATCCACAAATTAAACAACCACACAATGAATGCAGCAGTCATAATGCAGACCCATGGAGGCTCCGTGACTGCTGTTTCAGTTTCTGTGGGTATGCACCATGCTTAGTTGGATTTATGGGCCATTTTCTCATGCTATCCTTGGCTCCTATGTTTCCTATAAAAATCATCCTGAGTTAGGCAACTGAAACCCAGAAGGACAAGTATGATATGTACTCATTTGTAAGTGGATATTAGTAGTTAAGTAAAGAAAAATCATGCTACATTAACAGACCTAGAGAGGCTAAGTAACAACAAGGGCACTTGGAACAACACATGCATTTTCCAGGGAGGGGGAATTAGGATAGACTTTAGGGGTGGGATGGGGACAGGTGGGGATGGAAACATGTTGATGAATTGGGAATTTACAGAGGACACTTTTTATGATTCTTCATGAATATATAAATAGTTACAGAAATATCTACCTTCTACTTCCTCAGAGGGTAATGTACATAAAATGATGTTTACTATAAACACACATTACATGAAATCTTAGGAGGCAGGAGGGAACATCCCACTAATATTATTCTAGGGGTGAAGTCTAGCTGCAGGGCAAACTATAAATGTCTATCTACTACACAGTCTGTTTATCTGCTTGTCAGCTTACTCATCAGAACCTTTTGACAGCATATCTGCCTTCTTCCTACAGAGTAGCCAGGAAAAATGCTTTTCAATTATCTCTATCCAGAAAATAGCTGATGTATAAATTATTTCTATTTTCATTTTATTGAAAATAGCTTTAGTTCTTACATAATTAATCTTGATTATAGTTTCCCCTCTTATTCATTTCCCAGTTTCTTCTACCTCCCCTCCCATCTGTATTCACCACTTTCTGTCTTGTGTTAGAAAACAAACAGGTTTATAAGGGGTAACAATATAAAAAAATAAAATATGTAATATGAGAAGTTTAAACAAAAACTGATAATTGCAATAGAGCAAAACAAACAAAAAGAAGAAAACACAAGAAAGGGCATAAGAAAAGATAAAGATGATGAGACCCAATCATTCACACACTCAGGATTCGCATACAACATGGAATGGGACACCATAATACTAAGTAAAGGTTTGCTTTTAGAATATATTGAATTGAATCAGATTCACACACCAAGACCTATGATTCATTTTCAATCAATATTTAAAAATTATAGTAAAAATTTTAAAACTGCTTAGGAAATTTAGCTTTATTAAATATTTAAGGTCTGAAATCTCTGACCTAAGGATATATGAATACATTACCTACATAACAATATTTCTTTCACTCAGGATTCCATTGTTTTCAATAAATTTGGGTAGTTATGAAAAATTATTTGTGTCAAATGCCTTCATTCACTTTTACTTCTAAATTAAAGAAAAACATCTAAATGGCCACCACATCTTTGCATTTTGATTGATTGTAGGTCTCTATTAATTACAAAAAAGCACATGAATTGATAATTTTTCATTTTTTATTGAAACAAATGTTATTTCTCTTGACTTTAACTTCAGTTCTCAATGTTAGTTCCACAGAGGTGCACAAGTTTAATTTAATTTTGAACAATTGAACATGATGAAGAATTTCTCAGTCAGCCTGCCGCAATAAAGCAGCATGGGTAAACATTTTCACTGTGAAAGAAAATAATGTTTGTGTTCCTTCACCCCACCCTCTTTAAGTAAATGCTTTTCAAACAGGTTAGCTCCCAAACTGAACTCTAACTTCCATTTTGAATATAAAGGCTTAAATTAGCATATGTTCACTTCTAAAAGTGACTGTATTTTCACTCTAAGGACTTCATAATACAAACATCTGGAGTTAAACCAAGGTTGAAGCATTATTTTTTCAATCTTTGCAGGTACTTCTGGACTTAATGATCATATTTTCAGCAGCTTTACTTTGTTTTTGCATGTACTGTAGCACATTAATGCTGGTTTCCCTTCCTGTCATCTAATTCAAATTATATAGACAGTTTTATAACAGATTTGCTAATGAAAAAAGAAATGGAATCATAGTCCAAATCAGTAAAAGACATGCTTATGTCTCCTTAAGAAAAAATAAGGTTTGTTTCAGAAAATAAAACTATGTCAATAAGTAAAAAATGAAATTATTTATACTAGAAAATTAATTTCATAAGGCAGAAGTGATATTCTTTAGGATAACAGGACAGGGAATCTTCTTAAAGATAACTATCACAATTATTTCTGGGCCACCTACACGTATATTAAAAAAGAAAGAAAGAAAAACCCTTTTATGAAGAAGCTCAGTACCTATTACAGAGTAGCACATTGTCATGTAGGTGAGACTACCAAAGCTCAGAGGAAATTGTTGCATTCAGAGCATTCATCTGTGAAATATTAAATTACTCAGTTCTGAAGTGCCATTCTTGAGTTCCAAAGCCATTTCCTAAGAAGGATTTCTCAATGTGCCACAGATTGCTTTAAAAAAGAAGCTGATCACAATAGGAATAAAACCAACATTAACAATATGAGTGGTACTTTTAACAAATCCAGACTAACAAATTCAGAGCTCTGTGGGCAGCAGCAGTGGTCTCTGTACATATAAATGTTGCTTGGCTACATAGGAAAACTGGTGGGCATAAGGAAAGAAAGACATATCCTTTCTGCTCTCCCAGTGCTACAAACAGTAGAATCATCCCAGAAGAGTTTAGGGGGATATTTCAGTCCACAAAGACTCTTCCCTTTAGAAGCTGTTTAGAATCTAACAAATTGTCTAGTTTGACAAGATCTGGGATCTCTTGTTTACAGAAATTTTTAACATCAAGTAATTTAAAATTGAATTATGATAAAGAATCTTTAGACACAGAAAGTACCAATCAAAATAATAAATTTGACTATTGCCCTGAAATTCATTTTTTGTAATGTAACTTGTAAATAAAAAAATGGGCAAATATTATTGTATATTCACTGTGAAATTACTGTAAAACCAAATTATCATCATGATTCATTTTTATGAGCCTATGGGAACCATTTTCATTCAGACCACTACATTCCACTCCCTGGCTTTCATAGATTTGTATTCATACCCTAATACAAACTGCAATCTGTCCAAATTCAAAAGTCACCAAAGTCTGCAATAGTATCAACATTATTTAAATGTCCAAAGTCTCTTCAGAGACTCAGGCATTCTATTTATTAAAATCCCCTGTAAAATCAAAATCAATAGGCAGATTACATACTTCAGTGTACAATGCTATGGTATATACATTATCATTCCAAAAGGTAGGAACGGTGGGTGAGGAAATACTAGACCAAAGCAAGACCGAAAAACAGCTTGGTAAACTACAGCTTGTACATCTCCTTGTCTGATGTCAAGGCACTCTTCAGATCTCCATCCCCATTTAGCCTTGTTGACTGCAATGCACTCTCTTCCTTGGTCTGATTCCACATTGTGTCTAGAGCTTTCTGTGGGATCTGCAAGGCAATAAGTCACTTTTACAGGTTCATGCAATGGCTTTTCTGGGCCTCCATACAGAAACATCCCTGTCACTGCCAAGCCTCAGCAGGTTTACTGAATCTCAAAGGGCAATTCTATAACCCCTCGCTTATATCCCTGACTTTTTAGCTAGAACCATTTGGCCAAAGCTGCCAAGTTCTGCTGCTTGCTGGGACTGGAACACGGGCCCCTCACTCACATACATTTTCACCAGTTATCTGTTTTCGATGATTCCCTTTACTACCTAAGCTTGGCTGTCCTGGAACTTCTGCAGGCCAATTTGTTCTTGAACTCAGAGATCCACCTTAATCTGTCTTCCAAGTCATGGACTTAAAGGCTTGGATCACCATCCTCTGTTGTAGTAATGGCAGCTGGGCTGCGTCCCTGGCACCAGGCCGCCCACATGGCTAGCTTATGCCCGAAATAATTACACGGAAAACTGTATTCTTTTAAATACTGCCTGGCCCATTAGTTTTAGCCTCTTAACCCATTTCTAATAATCTATGCAGCACCACGAGGTGCGCTTACCAGGAAAGATCTTAACCCGCGTCTGGCTGGAGTGGGAGAATCATGGCGACTCCTCACTCAGCTCTTTCTCCCAGAATCCTGTTCTGTTTACTCCACCCACCTAAGGGTTGGCCTATCAAGGGGCCTAGGCAGTTTCTTTATTAATAAGAAATCACTCCCACATCAATCCTCTGTCCTTAGCTATTCTTTAATTACTTTTCACAAGTTGAAAGCTTAGCTGGGCAGGGTCAGCTGATGTCAACACTCCCTTTATTCTACCTAATATCGGGCTTTTCTTTAAAATGCTTATTTCCTTGAACACAGCACTTACCTTTATTAAACTTCCTGGTGCCTCCTTTCTCCTCAAACAATACATTTTTTTAATATTTCTTTGATCACCCTCCTCCTTTTAATTATAGGCCTGCCCAAGACTGGCCACAAATAAGCACTTGAAACAAGTCCATACTAGGCTGTTGGGAAATCTTCTCTGATAATACTGTTACTGCAAAACTGTTCAATTTACCGTCAGGCAGACATTTTGGGGAAGCCACATTCTTCACCAAAATATTGCAATTACATATCTAGGCCACATACTAATATTGTTCTCCTGTGAAACCTCTCAAGCCAGAACACAACAGCTCGAATCACTCTCACAACTATTGTCTTCCATGATCCAACTAGAATAGCTTATCAAGCCCCACTTAAAATATCTGATAGTTTTTCTACTCCAAAGTCCCAGAGTGTTCCATATTACTCCAAACTATGGTCCAGTCTATCACAGCGATATCCCAGTCATCGATACCAACTTCAGTCTTATTTAATGTTCTATTGCTATGAAGAGACACCATGACCATGCCAACTCTTATAAAGGAAAACATTTAACTAGAGCTGACTTACTCTTCAGAGGTTTAGTCCATTTTTATCATGGTGAGAAGCATGGCAGCTTGAAGGCAGATAAGGCTCTGGAAATGTAACAAAGAGTTCTACATCTAGACCCAGATGTAGCAGGAAGTGACAGTGACACTGGGCGTGACTTGAGCTTCTGAAATCTCAAACCCCACTTCCAGTGACATATTTCCTCCAACAAGGTCACACTTCCTCCAATAGGGCCAAACTTCCTGATAGTGTTACTCCCTATAGGCCTATGCAGGCTATTTTCTCTCAAACCACCACAGAGACTTATTCGGGTTATAATTCTTGAGGCCCGGGCCTTCCAGTCGATTAGCATTTACATCTTGTCATCTGGTTAAGGACTTCTGGTTGTATCATTCCATGTTTGAGGTTATCATATGGTATGACAAGCAACTATGACAATTTCTATAGTAACAAAATCACTCTTGAAATAAATCATCAATCCATTAATCTCTGAAGGGCCTTCTGGTCATACAATGACCCCACAAATGATCCAATTCTTAATCCAACTACATCCGAGAGTAAGATTTCACTGCATAAACTTAAAGAAGAAGCCTAAACCTCAGGAAATAGTTTCTTCCTGGGTGGAAGGTTTAGTACTAGGGTATCCTAGAAAATACATTTCGTTAAAAAGAATATTAATGAAAATAAGTACTTTGTGAAATAAGTTTGAGGTGAATGACCATAGAAATTGTAACAGAATCAAATTTTGTATTTTTTTTTTTGTTAAAAGCCAGCTGCAGAACTAGAGGAACTCTTTTATCATCTTTTCATGCAGCTGTTTTCACAAATGTCTGTTTGATCATCCCTGGCAGTCAGCACAGCCGATATGGAAGAAAACAGAAAGTCCTTGTTAGACCACCTCTACATCCATTGTCTTCTTCATGCGATGACAAAGTATGGTTGCATTGGCAAATCAGAAACCACTGATGTTTGCAGAGTTGGGATATTAGTAATGAAGTTCACAGTCAGGATAAATAAATGGGATCAGTCCATGATTTAATATATGGTTCCATGATCCAGAAAAATGGCAGAATAATCTGTTTCAATCCAACCAGTGTGGTTTAATTGTACTTACAATTTAGACTAGATTTTTTGACAACGTAGAAGCTAGACAAAAAAACACATAAAAGTACAAATGTTGAGGTTCTACTGCTAAAGATACAAAGTAGAAATACAAGTACCTCAAGCTTGCCAACTTAATACAATGAGAGCAACATGAAATAACTACCAATAGATAAGCAAAATGTAGAAATTACTAGATTCGAGCAAATTTAAAAATTAAGTTAAATTTTCTGCTACTTTGACTGCTGCAATTCAGTTAGATGCGTAGGTAGGGTCAGCTGTGTACTGATATCCTCAGACTATACCCAGTCCTGGAAAGATTAACAGGGCCTACGTGAGTGGCTATTTCTGCCAACTGTGTGTGACACTGCCCCCATTTCACACCCTGAGATGGGCAGGGATGCTGGAATGAAGTCTATTGTATGCTTTATTCCAGCATTTCTATTCCCTTGGGCAGCATTGTTTGAGTTCTGAAGAAAGAAGGTTTTCTTTTTCTGATATTCATATGCTTTCCATCTATCTTAGCAACATCCGAGGGGTTAGTTCCATAAGAGTGGACCATAGTGCCTGTACTTATTTAATAAATATTTATTAAATTAGAGAGTATAGCATCATATTGTGTTTTTCGAGACAGAGACTCATTATGTATCCCCAGCTGACTCAGAACTCATTATGTGGACCAAGCTGGCCTCAAATTCATAGAGACCCAACTGTCTTTGTTTCCTGAGTACTCAGTTTTTTGGGCTGGGACTATTGTCATGAAGATAACTGTTTTTCTTCCAAATTACTCTCTCTCTCTCTCTCTCTCTCTCTCTCTCTCTCACACACACACACACACACACACACACACACACACACACACACAAATATTTTCAGAAACTTTGATGGCATGATATTTGCTAACATGACCATGGCAGGATATTCCAGAGCAGTTTTTTAAATTCTCAAAGGACCCTAGAGGTCAATTGTACTTCAAGAGGAGTTGTCCTCTTAATTTTGAACTCTAGATTGAGTAAGAATTAGCCATGGGAGGAAATGATTTAATACAAGTTACAATTACCTAAAACAAAAAGTAGGGAGGGGAGGCACAAAGCAAAGACAGTATGCTTGTGGGTGAGGTGTCACATTTCCATATTAACTGAAATTTAGAAAAGGAGAGAAGGTCCAGAGACAATGCTCCTACTATAGTCAGGAGCCAAATCATAAAGTGCCACTGATGCCTTGAACAAATGACAAAAATAAAAAAGGAGCTAGTAACAGTGTAGACCAGGGAAATTAATCGTACTAAATGTGATAAAGGTAAGAGTATATATTTTTGGAAAACAGTGAAAAAGCAAAAGTAGAACTATGGAAGACAGAAAGATAAACACAGGACAATAGTTAGAAGAAAGGAAAGACAGAAATCTGTGCCTTTGAGAAGTATGATGAACTGATTTGGTTGGTTCATTTGAAAGTTGAAAGATTCTCAGGCACTGATAAAAAACAGAGTTGGAGAAACAGGAGAGGAGAGGATAACCGAGAAAGAAGGAATTGGAGAAAGAAAAGAATAGGCTTGGATAACTTACACTTAGTTACGACACAGTTTTTTTTTTTTAAATTGAGAAAAAGAAAAAAAAAGTGTTTCTGCCTCCTCCCAGCCTCCCATTTCCCTCCCCCTCCTCCCACCCTTCTCCCCGTCCCCCCACTCCTCTCCCCCTCCCTCTCCAGTCCAAAGAGCAGTCAGGGTTCCCTGCCCTGTGGAAAGTCCAAGGTCCTCCCCCCACCGTCCATGTCATTGTCCTTGGCTTCTCATCAGCCCTCATTGTCCTCCATGTTCAGAGAGTCCGGTTTTATCCCATGCTTTTTCAGTCACAGTCCAGCTGGCCTTGGTGAGCTCCCAATAGATCAGCCCCACTGTCTCAGTGGGTGGGTGCACCCCTCGTGGTCCTCACTTCCTTGCTCATGTTCTCCCTCCTTCTGCTCCTCATTGACACAGTTTTATTGAAAGTTTCCAGTGATACATTTTACTTGTACGATCTGAAGTTACTTAAGCATGAAAACAAGAGAATTATTGCCTGCATGTATGCATCATTCAAAGAAAATCAACCTTAGTATACCAGCTCTATTAAAGAAAAACAGAAAAATGCAGAACAGGACTGAAACCTTTGAAGACTCGCTTCTTTCATGGTGCAAAAGAGAAAGGCAAATCCATAAAAGAACGCAAAAGTACATCAGATGTGTCTAATCTTCTTTAGAAACAAATAAAAATAAGTGGTTCAGATAAAAATGAGCTTACAGTTTCAGGTAGATAAAGACTAAACATTATCTCAAAGTAAATGCAAACATAGTATTATTGATTGCAGGTAACTACTCTAAATGAACGTTAATTTTCTGGCATAGTGTACACTTTAATTTTAGCTGAAGTATCATAATTAAGTATATGAATGCCACAGTGGTATTTTAATTACAAATAAACATTAGTTTATTGATTACTTAATTTTTACTAACATAATGCAATAGCATCATTTGTATGAACTGTATACATTAGGTATAAATCTAAAAGACATGTGACCAAATTGAATAAAACAGTTTTAATGGCATAAATTTCTCCTGATTGAGTTATTTTGTGTATTTAATGGGATACCAACCTTAGGTGTACAGAAATGTGAGCACTCTGAAATTCCTGCACAAATAATGATCCTACATATTATGGTATACTTTGTCAACACTGAATTTGAGTCCTATCTAACTCCAAGGAAATGGTGTCTTCCAGACACAACAGGATTGATACACATCGGAGTTCACAGAGTGTGCCAGTACCCACAAGACATGTCCAAGTCCAAACTAGATAAAATTTGGAAGTGAAAGAAAGAACAAAGTTCCATTTTTTTTTCTTTTTGGCACATCCCAGACATGCCTTCATTTTCACTGATTGTAATCACTAAATTAATATAACGTTTTTTTTCCTATGGGAATGCCCCTGCCCTTATAAGCTCTCTACATGATCTTATGTACCTTCTACTAAACTGAAAATGTTCTGCTACAGAATTCTTAGAACAAAGCAGGAAAGTTGAATCTTGAAAGAAAGGAGAAAGAAGTTCAAATCTAAGTTAGGAGAAAACAAAGGAAGACTTGTCTTCTGTAAAGAAGAACTTCTAGCTATAGTTAGCTCTGGGCATATAACTAGCAATGTGTGTGACATTAGTATTAAAGTGGTGAGCACAGCTATCTTCCTTCCAAAAGGCTATTTGTCATTGATAGTTTTCAGGGGAGAGAAAATTTTGATTTCCCAATGCTGACATTAGATATGTCAAAGACACCAGGGTTGGTCTCATGTTCAGGAGTAGTTGGTTAACACAAAATAGGCCTGTGCCTTTTGGGGGAACTTTGTGTGCTTGCATGGGTGTGCACATGTGCATGTGTGTGTGTTTGTGTGTATGCAAGTGTGAATGTGTGTTTGAGAGAGAGAAGAAATATGAAATTGAGTCAGTTGTAGGGAGTAGCTGAAAGGAGTTGAAGGAAGAGAAAGAATGTGATAAAATATATTGTATGAAACAACTTTTAAATAAAAGAGATAAAATAAGATACATATAAATATCTGTTATTGTGATTGCTCCTAGTTTGTCACTGGGTGCTATTATTGATAAGTCAAATAATACCTCATTCCTTCTAATAGTCATAGGGAATCTCATTCTTGTTTTTAATTTAGTATAGCTAGCTGTACTAATAAATAAACAATTTTTATTTATTTTTTCATATAATGTATTTTGATCATATTCTTTCTGCTCCCCAACATTCTCCAAATTCCTCCTCACCCTGAAACCAATAATAGCTATAACAAACCCTTTGAAAAAGGACATAGAATAATCCAACCTATTCTTGGTACTTGGGGTTTTACTTGGTAGCATATATACATGTCTAGTTGGGGGCATTATCTTCCCCTTACATGATCACTCTATTTATATATGTATATATTTTAGGAAGTTTTCTACAGGAGTGGGTTTCCATATGGCTTTTTAAAAGGCCTTTAGTGCTAGTTATCCCTTTCCATATTGCCTTCTGCACCTACACCCCCATCCCTTCCATTTCACCCTCTTATTGCAGTTGCCACTTAATTCCTTTATAACCTTGTGTCCCACTTCCCCTTATTTCAAAGATCATCTCCTCTACCATTGTCCCTTACTGGCTATTTAATCCCTTTTGACATTCTAAAGAAAACACATATGTAAATCTTAAAAACTAATGCTCAAATAGAGGGAATGTTTTTTTTTCCTAGCTCTGAGCCATCTCACTCAGAATGGTTGTCTCTAATCCATCTACTTACCTTCATATTTCATTATTTCATTTATCTCACATCCGAATAATATTTTAATGTGTAAATGGACAACTTTTTCATTATCCATTCATCAGTTGGTAGACATTTAGGCTGTTTCCAAATTCTGTCTATTGTGAATAGAGTAACAAGAAACATAGATGAGCAAGTATCTCTGAAATATGATGTAGAGCCCATTGGGCATATGCCTTAGAGTGGTATAGCTAGATATTGTGGTAGATACACTTCTATCTTTTCTTGGGGGGGGGGAGCTTTCACTAACTATGTTTAATAATGATGCACTTAAGATGTCCCAAATCTTCTCAGGTTACACATGTAGTTAATAGACATGCAGAGAGCGTCAGTATTCCCTTGTAGCTTAAAGACTTTGTAGGGATAAGCAGGAAACAGGTACTTTCACTTCTGAAATTCAAAAAATGGTTTTTATATCTGATATCACTTTAATCAATTTTACCTGAATTCAAAAAAAAAGAAGAGTCAAAAACAAAACCACTGTTTACTGTATGTTTCAGCCCACTGTCTTCATAAGTGTTGTCAAGGCAAAAATTGGTGTAATCATGAAAACTTGAAATTATAGGCTCAATTATATACGTAGTCATTAGATGCTGTTTTGCTAAAAATAAAAATATTAGAAAGCTTTATGAACTTATGTTCAAAAAAGGTCTCGTCACGGGTAAAATCTGCTAATTATTTGTGGAACTTGTGTCATTTGCTTATTCACATACAATAATAAATATTCTGGCATCTCGGCTGAAAATTATGCCCAATTTAGAGTCATTGGGGAAGAAAAGGAATGTAATAGAAAAAAAAGAATCTCTTTTCTTTGCTTTTTCTGAACCCTTTCTTTTATTCGTATAAACTTTATAGAATGAAATTCTTTCTTCCAGAGGACCCTTCAATACTATTTAGTGCTTTATGTTGCTTTTTGCCTGAGCTTTGACTTTCACATATAATATCCTGAAGTTACTTTCAGAAGTTGAAATTAAAACTGGGATTTGGACATTAGGTGAACTGGCATCTTTTATAGTTGCATTCTGCTTTTTTTGAATTATATCACACAGAATGTTAGCATTAATCCTCTATTTAAAGAGACAGTTACTCAAAAACAATACTCTCCACCCCCCAAGAAAAGCAGGCAGTTTATTGATAGCTTTGAGAAGTAGGTCCAAACACAGTAAGATAAATTATAAATTTGATCTTACAAGCCCTATTTATTAGCCCTCAGGATTTATATTTTACTTATTATGTTTGGGTTGCCATTAGTATTATCTATAGTCTTATAATAAAGATATGCTATAACAGAAATAATTTTAGTTTTATCATTTTTTCTACATGAGGAGGTATTTACATTTAACACTGAGAATATGAACAGCATCAATAGATTTTGAGGTCTCAGCATAACAATAAAAAAATTTTAAGTGTTAGAGAGTCTCCATCTTGACCTAAGTTTGACCTATCTTCTAGACTAATCAACCATCAAACAGACTATATGAATCAGTGAACTGCTCTACCTAATCATATTAGAGATTACCATTAGTGTTTTAATTGATAGCTAGAATTTGATACTTTGAAATATATAATAGTAATTTGGCCTGAGGTGTTTAGTAGCTTTTTAACAATTGTTCCAAATTCGTCCCTTATGATATCTCAAGAGAATTAATGCAGAATGTTTCAAGGAAGGAAAACAGAGAATGTCTTACAGTTGTTCTTTCAACATTTCATTCAAATCCTGATTAGCCATAAGAAAAGGGATATATTTTAAAGAATTTAAACACCTTAAAGATGCAACTAAAATAATTTCTATACCTACCTTCAAAACCTTTGAATGATTTGTTAATTATATGGTTTTTTTTAATAAAATCTGTTTCAGTTGGGCATGGTGGCATATGCTTTTAATCCTAGCATTCAGACTTTGAGGACAGCCTAGTGGTGCAAAGAGAGTTCCAGGATGGCCAGAACTATTACTCAGAGAAACACTGCAACAAGTGTATGTCTGTGTGTGTGTGTTCAGTTCTATATCTAATTGAAAAACATCGTAGAAACTCAAAGCCCATTGAATATCTCACAAAGCCCTATGTAAACTATTGTGTACTATTATTTTAACTAGGCAAAGATGTGTTGCGTTTGTTTCTGCTGTCTTTGTTAACTATGAAAAGATGTGCAGCATTTGTTTCTCCTTGTCTGCCTAAGGCAAATGATTAGAGTAATTAACAGCTGAATGACCAAAGCTGGTCAAAAGAGGGATGGCCAGGGCTGAGAGGCACAGAGAATATAGGTTCAATAGGAAAGAAGGAAAGAAGAAGGAGGGAAAGAAAATGAGGCAGAAGGAGGGACACACCTGGGGCCAGAAACCGTGCAACCTCCAGATACAAGAAGCAAGGAAAATAAGATACACAGAAGGAAAGGGAAATAGCCCTGAGGCAAACATAGATAAAGAGAAATTGGTTATGTTATGAGAGCTAACAAGAAATGAGCATAAGATAAAGACAAGCATTCATAACTAACATTAAGTCTCCATGCATGATTTGGGAGCTGGTTGGTTAGCCCCCCCCACCCCCAAAAGTCCTGCTACAGTAAACAAATTTTTGTTAAATGCCTGACATCTGTTCAGTTTGCTTTTCACGTCTTTGCTCCCACGTGGTTTGACCTTAGTAATCTTCTTTGTTGAATTTGTGACTGTGCTCTTTCCAGTCATCATTTATTAAATTTCCTAGGTCTTTTTTTCAATATAACTCCAGGACGCGTCACTTTCCTCTTCTCCACCAACATGTTCAACCAACTCTGAGGTGAGAAACTCTTACTTTGTGTTATAGTAGAGTCTAATTTCTTTTCCTTTTCATGCACAGAATTATTTTCATTTTACATGTCTTACTTATTTTTCTTATAATATAGTTATTGAACAGAATTATGAGGTTCATTATGGCAGTGTCATACAAGCCTCTTATGTAGCTTCATTGAATCCAGTGCCACCCATTGCCTGTTCCCTCCCTCAGTTCCCCCATACTCTAATTTCTTGTTGAAACAAAGGATAGAGAAGGTAACATCTTATTCAATATTTTTTCTTAAAGTGGTGAACCAAATGAGAGGCCAGGATTGAATGTCTAACAGAGTTTTAAAAAAATGGCTAAATGTTAGTATTTAAATTGGTGATATGCACAGGACTAAGAAAATAGTTTCATTTAAATAGAATTTTCAAATAAAAAGGTTTGATAAAATTAAAGATAAGCTAAAGAGAAAATATATTCCAAATTCCCCCACAAACATAAATTAAAATTATTTTAAGTTATTTCTGGTAAAATGTTTCACCACCTTAAATTTCTCATTGAAACAAAACTCTTACAGGTGCCTGCATTTGACACTTATGGAATCATAAGTTCCACATTTTCCTTGTAGTTAATTCCTTCTTATACATGTTATACACACGACATTCTAATGCTAAGTTTTACTTTTCCTAAAAAGTGTAAAACACATTTGAAACTCTATTGTTATATTTTGTTTTTTCTAAAGTGGTAAAAATAACCTTTTTGTAGTTTTTTCCCAGAGATCTTGAGGTCTACAAAGGGAAAAATAAATTTGCATTTTAAAAATGAGATTCAACAAGGACCTGACCTTAAGAACATCACAATATGTTTCCAGATTTCTTGTTGTGGTTCGTCAAATTGTTTTGTTTTCTTCTCCCTCTAGCAGTCCTTTGGATTTTAAGAGTGAATTTTCTATTTATTTGTAATTGTTAAAATAATTTAACAGGTAATGTTGACCTGAGAAAATTTTATATTTATTTTACCTAACAACCACAGTTTCCCGTCCCTCCCTCTTCTTACTCTCCCCCCCACCCCCCCCACCCCCCCCCCCCCGCCCTTAATCCACTCCTCAGAAAGGGTAAGGCCTCCAATGAGGAGGCAACAAAGCCTGACTCATTAAGTTGAGGCAGGACCAAGTACCTCCCCTCTGAATCAAGGCTGACCAAGGCATCCCACTACCGAGAATGGAGTACAAAGCCTCACAACTGTCCAACGTGGAGAGGACCTAGTTCTGTCCTATGCAAGTTCCCAAACTGTCAGTCTAGAGTCCATGAAATCTCACAAACTCCAGTTAGCTGTCCGTGGGTTTCCCCAACATAATCTTGATCCCCACCTTGCTCATATTATCATCCCTCCCTCTCTTCAACTGGACACTTAGCTTTGTGCTTAACTGTGAATCTCTGCATCTGCTTCCATCAGTTACTGGGTGAAGGTTCTATAATGATAGGGTAATCAACAATCTGATTACAGGGGAATGACAGTTCAGGGTTCCTCTCCACTATTACTAAGAGTCTTAGTTGGGGTCATACTTTTGGGTTCCTAGGAATTTCCCTAGCCCCAGGTTCCATCCTAACCATACATGTCTCTTGCCGGGCGATGGTGGCGCACGCCTTTAATCCCAGCACTCGGGAGGCAGAGGCAGGCAGATCTCTGTGAGTTTGAGACCAGCCTGGTCTACAGAGCTAGTTCCAGGACAGGCTCCAAAGCCACAGCGAAACCCTGTCTCGAAAAACCAAAAAAAAAAAAAATGTCTCTTTCTTTGCTTTCCCTCTTCATTCCTCCCCCAACCTGACCATCCTGTTCCCTCCTGTTCCCATTCTCCATCACTTCCCCTCTACTGCCCCCTCCTCAGTTTACCCAGAAGCTCTCATCCATTTCCTCTTAACAGGGTGATTTATGTGTCTCTCTTAGAGTCTTCCTTGTTACCAGCTTCTGGGGAGCTGAAGATTGAAACATGATTATCCTTTGCTTTACATCTAGTATCTACTTATGAGTGAGTACATTCTGTGTTTATCTTTCTGGGTTTGAGTTACCTCACCCAGGATGCTTTTTTCTACTTCCATCCATTTGCCCGTATATGTCATTTTTTTTACATCTGAGTAATGCTCCATTGTGTACATGTATTACATTTTCTTTATCACATTTTTCAACTGAGAGGCATCTAGAGAATCTTTAAGACAATCTTAAGGAAGAGAACTCTATTTAGAAACAACAGATGTATTTCTACCTATCACATTAAAACTATAATAAGGTATAATACAATATCTACTAGAACGGTTATTATCAAAAAGACAGATAATGGAAAATATTGGACAGGATATGGGGGAAAGTACATATTGCTACATTGTTAGTGAGAATGTAAATTAGTGTAACTATTTTGGAAAACAACATGGAGTGTCCTCATATGAAGAAATATAGAATTACGATGTGATCCAGCAATTCAACTCGAGGATATACATTTCCAAAGATGATCTTAGAGATTGTTAAAATGATGTGTTCTTACTCTCATCTCTGTCCTTCCTCCATCTTGACTATCCCGTAACCTCAAGTTCTTCCTCTTCTCCCCTTATCTGTCCCTTCCACCCTGCCTTCTCCCCCAACCCCAAAGCTCCCAATTTTGCCAGGTGGATTTGCCTATTTCTACTTTCCAGGTGGATCTATATATGTTTTTCTTAGGGTTGAGGGAGTCATTATGGGGCTAAGAAGAAACCTGGAACAAGAGAAATTCCCAGGAATCCACAATGATGACCCCAGCTATAACTCTAAGCAACAGAGGAGAGGGTGCCCGAACTGACCTTGACCTGTGGTCAGACTGATGATTGTCTTAAATATCACCATAGTACCTTGAACCAGCAACAGATGGAAACAGAGGCAAAGACCATCAGCAGAGCACTGAACTGAGCTCCCAAAGTCCAACTGAAGAGTGGGAGCAGTGAGAATATGAGCAAAAAGGTCAAGACCATGATGGGGACACCCACTGATACAGTTTGCCTGAGCTAATCGGAGTTCACCAACTCCAATCGAACAGGGAAGGAATCAGCATAGGTCCAAACTAGTCCTGCTGAATGTGGTTGACAGTTGCATGGCTGGAGCAGACTAAGAGGCCACTGGCAATGGTACCAGGATTTATCCCTCTTGCTTGTACTGGCTTTTTGGAAATCTATTCTCTTTGGATTGATACTTTGCTCAGCCTAGATATAGTAGGGAGGGCTTTGGATTTTCCACAAACCAATGTGCCTTACCTTCTCTGTTGGGTGGATGAGGGGTGGAGGGGAGCTACGTGGAGGGAATGGGAGGAGGGAAGAGAGTGGGAACTTAGATTGGTATGTATAATAAAAAAAAGATACTTTGTTTTCTTTTTTAAAACATAAAAATAAAATTTAAAAAATGTCTGTGTTCATTTTGTCATTATTCATAATACTCAAAGTAGTCAAAACATCTTAAGTGCTTTTCAATGGATAGGTGGAAATAGAAATTAGGTATAGCCCCAATGAGGAGCGGAGGGAGGGAGAACATGAGCAGGGAGGTCAGGACCGCGATGGGTGCACCCAACCACTGAGACGGTGTGGCTGGTCTGTTGGGAGCTCGCCAAGGCCAGCTGGACTGTGACGGAAGAAGCATGGGATGGGACCGGACTCTCTGGACATGGCGAACAATGGGGGCTGATGAGAAGCCAAGGACAATGGCCCGGGGTTTTGATCCTGCTTCAGGTTCGGGCTTTGTGGGAGCCTAGCCACCTTGGATGTTCACCTTCCTAGACATGGACAAGCGGGGGGGGGGGGGGGGGGCTTGGACTTTCCACAGGGCGGGGAACCCTGGCTGCTCTTTGGACTGGAGAGGGAGGGGGAGAGGAGTGGGGGGAGGGGGAGAAGGGTGGGACGAGGGGGAGGGAAATGGGAGGCTGGGAGGAGGCGGGAATTTTTTTTTCTTTTTCTCAATTAAAAAAAAAAGAAATTAGGTATAGGTGTATATACATGTTTTATATACATAAACACTAACTTAACTAATGTGACAGCTGTATACAGTCCTTAGAAAGAAAGGCATTCTTTTATTTGACCACTGTGAATGTATCTGAAGGATATTGTTAATGATAGGGAAAGGGACTGGGTTTATTGTGGTCAAAGATTATAAAATTTTAGTTAAATAGGTGAGTTAGGTGTTAGTGATTTATTGGACTGCTTGGTAGCCATATATAATGAATGCTTCAAAACTGCTTAAACACACACACCAAGAGAGTGCAAGAGGTTTTAGTCAGCCTTAACACAATGAAAGATAAGATGAGAAAAGTTTATTAATCCTGATATAATTTTCTACTATATGTAATATATTATTTAAATGAATATAAATATCACAATTGTCCAAATATCCATATATATGGGTGTGGTGGTTTGAATAAAAATGCCCCCCATAGACTTATAAGTAGTGGTACTATTAGGAGTTGTCGCTTTGTTGGAGGAAGTTCATCACTTGGGGGCAGGCTTTGAGGTCTTAAATGTCTTTAAAGGTCAAGCAAAGTCTATTGGACATTCACTTCCTGCTACCTAATGATCTAGATGTAGAACTCTCAGCTCCTTTTCAAGAACCCTGTCTGACTACATGCTGCCCTGCCTCCTGCCATGGAAATAATGGACTATACCTCCAACTGTAAGCCAGCGCCAAAGAATGTTTCCTTTATAAGGGTCGCCATGCTCATGGTGTCCCTTCACAGCAATAAAACCCTAACTGAGACAGTGAATATCTGTGATGGCTAGTCTGAGGTTAATTTAACACAAGCTAGAGTTATTTGGAAAGATATAATTTCAATTGAGAAGTTGCCCCCACAGGGTTGACCTACGTGCAAACCTCTGGCCACTTTCTTCATTCATGATTGATGTGGGAGTTCCTAGCTCAATATGGGCAGTTACACTATTGAACAGATGATCATGAATATTATTTAAAAATTTAGGCTGGTCAAGTTATGGGAAGCAAATTATAAGCAGCACTCCTCCATGGCTTCTTCTTTATTCTCTGTCTCCAGGCTGCTGCCCTGCTTGAATTTCTGTCCTGACTTCCCTTGATGAAAGGCTCTTCCCTGGAAGTGTAAGATGAAATAAATATGTCCCCTTCCAAGTTGCTTTTGATCAGCATTTATCACAGTAATAGAACCATAACTACTACAGTTCTAATAACATCGGAATGGATGTGCATTACTTTTTTTTTTAGGAGGAACACATGAAATAAGTAAGGTAAGACCACTATGTGGTATTGCTGGGGAAATATAAAAGGACCTGATATAAATTGTGCTGTCTAGGGTCATGTAAAGAAGGGATTATGAGAGAATGAGTGCAGAGACATGGGAAATTGTTACAGGAGTCCTGAAGCTGATTTTCACTGAAGCTTTTCAGTAGGTACTTTGCAACACCCTCCTCCTGCCACCCAATGTAGAATGCAGGTTATCATAAGTTTAATACTGTAGCTCTATATTTCTCAATCCCCATGACTTCATCAAAAAGACAAACGTGTGCTGCTCTTTTATAGAGATCTGATTGCAAGCAAACTGATAATTTTCAGACACCTACAATTATCCATAACAATTTCCCAATTCATCTGTGTAATTTTCCTGCTTCCCTGCCTACAAAGACATAATTACATGGACACTGTGTAAAACCTAGTTCTGCTTCAGTTCTAGAGTATATATGCCTCTGTCTGCTCTAAGTTCCACTCTCTGTTTCTTCATTCTCTTGTCATAGGCATACTAAGCACCTGCAGCAGCAACCTCCTAGTCTAACAGTTATGAACTTCACCATTTTTTTTCTTTTCTTCCTTTCTTACTTGCCTAACCAGTCCTGAAATTCTGCTTCCCTGTTACTTATCAGCAAAGAAGATAATGGTGATGAAAGAAATATTCAGGAGGTAGAGATAGGGTAGACCGAAGAGACATTGTAAAGGACATGGGGGTATTTTCTTTCATATTGCAGTTACAAGACAAAAATTGAAAAGAAAAACAACATTTTCCATCTTCTTTGCCATATGGTTAAGAAAAATCTTTAATAGAATAAAATCAGTAAAATAATAATATCAGAAAATAGTAAAAATCAGTAAAACAAGAAACTATTCTAGGGTCAACAAGTTGGCTCAGTGGATAAAAGGGCTTGCTTGCTATACAACCTGATCATTCGAGTTTGATTGTCAGGACCTTTATGGTTAGAAGAAAGAACTGACTTATGAGTTGTCCTCTAACCACCACATGCATGGCACGTGGGCACACGCATGCATACACACACACATGCACACATACACATGCACACACACACACACACACACACACATACACAGTGTTAAAAAAAACCTATCTTATGAACCATTGGCAGAAAAAAAGTGAAACAGTTTTCATAAGTATTGGCAAACATTGGGAAAGTGAGAGTATGAAACAAATGTAGCAATTCTTAGCTGAGAGTAGATTCTCCATGTGACCCAGCTATACTACTCCTGAGCCCATGACTGAAGGACTTGATACCCTATTCAATGGACACTTACTCAGCTGTCTTCATTACTGCTGTACTCACAATAGCACTGAAATATGGACAATGAAAATGTGGTACATATATACTATGGCATACCATTCATTTGTAAAGAAAAATTGAAGCTTACAATTTTCCCAACAAGACAAGGTTGTATTGAGTGGGGAAACCTAGACTCAGAAGGAAAACATTCACATGTTCTCCATCAGCTGAAGCTCCTAGCTCCAAATCTTTAGATGTGGATTTATATTCTCAAGTAATTGCAGAAAGCAGAAAGGTAAAAGAGTACCATTGCCAGGTTATGGAGACAGGGAAACACTGAAGTAGGAATAGCAGGATATAAGTGTTCAAAAGGGCTAATGTGTAGTAATAAGAGCAGCGGGGCTGTGTCCCTGGCACCGGCCGCCAGCTAGCTTATGCCCCGAAATAACAACACACAAATTGTATTCATTTAAACACTGCTTGGCCCATTAGCTTTAGCCCTTACTGGCTAATTCTGATATCCCGATCAACCCATCTCTAATAAACTGTGTAGCACCAGTCTTACCCGGAAAGATTCAGCATGTCTGACCTGGCAGCTTGCTTCATCGCGTGCGTCTGGAGAGGGGAGAATGGTGTCTCTCTGAGGCGTCTTACCTCACTTCCTCTTCCTCCCAGCATTCTGTTCTGTTTACTCCCCCCACCTATGTTTTAACCTATGAGGCCAAGCAGTTTCTTTATTACTTAACCAATAACCTTTCTTCATCACTAATGGAAATATGGGGAAGTGCTCTAATTAGGGAAACGGGGAAAATCAATACAGAGGGTCTTGGGGGGTGAAAAAACAATAAGGTTGTCAGAAAAAGTAACAAATGATACTATTTGCCTAAAACTTCTACAATACAACAAGTACGTGAATAAACATATATATGTTTATTTTAAATGAAATTTGCAATTTGGGTTGGCAAAGCTTCCTCAGAGAGTCAAACAAAACCCTAACACCATGCATGAGAAGTCTATTTTGAGTTGTTGGTCTGGGTTGTCCAAAAGACTCCCAAAATATTAAGGCTATTGCAGTCATGCTTGTTTGCCCAAACTTCCCATAGGTGGAAGGTAAGACTCTGTTTCTGAAGTTGCTATTCATGTTAGACATAGGGCCCAGAGGACTCTGAGCAGGAACTCTTCTGAAATCCTCCTCCATGCGAACAGAATTTCTTGATAACAGAAAGATTTTCCAAATGAGAGAGGAAGCCAGCAGTCCCGTGCAGCTGTGATGCCTATGAACCATAACAAAAACCGTGACTTGCTAATCCTCACCATGCAGTAGCAGCATGTATACCTTGCTGAAAATCAGCAGCACTCTGGTTTTCTGTACTCATGACCTGTTCAATAAGAGGAAAATCATACTTAGAGCTTAAAATTTAGACAACTACCAGAGGTAGTGAAGTCATTGGTCTTGGAGAACTTAAAATTGCTAAAGCAGCAGCATCATTAACCACATTCTAAATATTTGTCCTTATATCCACCGATAAAAATAATACTTACCCTTCATCAAGGAAACTCTTTTGGCAACACACAGGGATCATTTTAGAAAGTCTCAACTAATCAAAATGCAGAGCTTTGGAGCCCAATTCTAACTGATACTTCTGCCATACAAATTCCACAACTAAAGATCAGGAATCATTACAGAAGAAGAAAATGTAAGATCCAGGATTAATGTGTTTACTGTTATAGACTGTGTCTCCTAGCAGTGTCAGAAGCTACATCCATAAACTCTCATCAACACAACTGTTAAAAAATGAGCAGAAGGACAGCAGCTTGTTCATAGATAAGACAAAGTAGATGGGAGAAAGCCAGCAAGGCCTCAATTCTACACAAAAACTATAGTGAACTAAGGATTGCTGAGAGTTAGAGAGCTTTTGAAAGAATTAGTCAAAAAGTTAATGTGAATAGTTAATATAAAACAATTTATAATCACTCATGAAAGGTATTTCTATTGTAACAAAAATAAAACTTAATTAGATATTTTTCCTGAAAATATTTGAAGAATAACAAAAGCAATATCTCAAAAAACGATTAATTACACTTTTCTATAATATTAAAATGAGGATATCCAAATTAGAAAGAATTTGTTTTGTGATTTTACTACTACCTAATAATTTTAGACATAACTGAGTGTCATATTTATTAGAAACCATGTCATTTCTAGAAATTAGAGAACATTTTGGTATCCTGTCTTGATTAGAATAAGTATGATTTTCTTGTACAACCTTGTGAATGATTTTCCCAGCCCAAGGCTTAGATAGCAACATATACCCACTAGAAAACAACATCCTTGAACAAAATAACTTTGTGTGAAATATACAGAAAGTCCGACTTGAGAGACATTAAAAATTGCAACATAAACAATGCAGTTTTCCTTCTCATAAGCACATAAACAGAAGAAATGGTATTGACACTCTGCAGCTTTGACTTCCCTTCTCTAATAATGGCCAAGAGAGGCTGCTTCCTGGCAGTTAATGTATTCTAAAGAATCAAAGTATGAAGGGTATGCTGATAGTGACATTCTTTATTAGTATGTATAAGGAACATACTACAGATTTTAAATACCAAAACAGACATGGCTTTTAAAATATTATTTATTTAAAATTAATACAAATAGAAATGTTGTAAAGACAAAAATTTTAGATCAAAATAAAAAAAATGGTTGGCATATAGAAATATGTCCTCATATACTCTTCCATGTATTAAGTTTAAAGTGCTTCATACTGGGTCCTCACATTTATTTGTATAGGAAGCACAAATTAGACTCAGTAAGCATTTTTTTTGAAAAAAAAAAAAGACTGGAAGATGAGAGGATGAGGTGAATTTTGGAGGAGTTAGAAAGATGAGAGGAAAAAAATCCATCATGTGCAAACAAGAAATTCTCAAATGATTAATAAATTGTTAGATTATGAACCTTTATGTGTTTTCTGGCCAATAACTAGTAATGGAGTGTTTCATTTCCTGTACTGTGATTTTGATTTAGTAGCCGGTGTCTTCTAGAAAGCATCATCAAAGACTGAAATTTCCCTCTTTAGTCTTACCTAAGCCAGAATATTCTGTTATTTGGCTATTCTTACTGGAGTGTGGCAAACCCTTGTTTACATTTCTCTGGGGCTATGAGATATAGCCCCACTTTTTCCAGTGTCTCTAGCCATTTCTTATTTTGATAATTTTCTGATCATTCTGTAGTTCAACTGAGTTGTTCATAGTTTTTCTGTTTAATTTTTTTTGGTTCTGTGTATGATCAAGACACCAATCCTCTGTAGCATAAGTAGCAAAGATTTTCTTATATTATCTGGACTTTCTGTCTATTTCATTTTTCTTTGTTGTGAAAAAATCTTAACTTTTGTTAAGATCTCAGTTTTGGTGAGATCTCAGTTTCAGACTGTTGGTTTGTATCTTATACTACTGGCGTCTTATTCAGAAAGTCCTCATTTTCGTCTATAACTTGAAGCATGCGCCTTACTTTTTTCCTCTAGGAATTTCATAGTATCCTTTCTTATGCTGAGATCCATGATCCTTTTGGAGTTGATTTTGTGCACAATGAGACTAACATGGGTTGTTGTCATTTTCCTTGGTTCTCCAAGAACATGGTAAGACCCTATTGCTGAAGACACCACACAATTTGTTTTTTTTTATTAAAGATTTCTGTCTCTTCCCCACCTCCGCCTCCCCTTTCCCTCCCCCTCCCCCTCCCCCACAATTTGATACAAAGACCAAAAGAATCAATCTCAAGCTGATCAGAAAACATTTTATAGTGCTAGAAGGTGCTATGAAAGCCACTAACTATATAAAAAATCTTACCCTGTGCTGAGCCCTTCACATTTCAATACTAACCTCTCAGACAAGTTATACCTATTGATTCAATAGTGGAATGACCAACCTAACAGTTTGCTGCATGTACTGACATAATAGTAGCATGACTATTGTGTTTTAACTAATCTCTCTCTGACTGGATAGAAGCCTGTACTGTGGTGTGTATTATAATCCTGGTCAGTCCCAGCTCATGGGTGGGAAGACCAGAGTCCCTATTGTAGAACATATTACTGTTATTTTGCTAAATGTCATGAAGCCAAGTGTCTACTAAATGTTTATGTTTATACAATAGACCCCAGCAGCCATCATCCTTGTAAGAAAAGCCTTTCTTTTGCATATGTCAAACATCAATATAGGCATGCATAATTAATACAAACACTGAGAATATGACTGGGTGCTCAGCCCTAAATGGAACATCTACATTAACTTGCACTACCACCAAGTCTGTGGGAATATCTTGGAACGAGAAATGGAAAGAACCCAAGAGCTAGAGGATGGAGAGGAATACTTCAAAGTGTTGCATTTGGACATAACATAGATATTATAATCATGAACTCACTGCAGGTTTGTTTACCTGCCCATGACCTATACAACATCAAAGCCAGTCAAAATTCCGGCATTCAAGCGGTTGATGTTCTCCAGTCCTCGTAACATACTGAATAACTGTTGGTAGTAGACAGTCAATTGGGTGGAAAGAAAAATTCTTTGTGGAAGAATATGGATAGTGATAATTTTCCTAGGTTTAGTAGATGGTCCTGCATATATGTATATGGGCAGTAATGGCTGGACTTACTGGGTTAAAAAAAGGAAAAATAAAAAACCTGAAATTTGGAGATGTGTGTTGGGGTAGGAATCGGGAGAGTGAAAGGGGCAAATTGGGATAGATATAACACATTTCACTGTATATATGTATAAAATTATCAATAATAAGGAAACATTTGGAGACTATATTTTTCTATAACAAAGAACTTCACTGGAGAGATGACTCAGCATTGAGAAACCTTTGCTCTTCTTGCTGAAAGCCTAGGCTCAGTCATCAGTACCCATGTGGCAATTCACAATCATCTGTGACTCCAATTCATGGAGATCTTATCCTCCCTCTGTTCTTCAGGGACACTTTGAGTATGCAGTGCATTTACATTCATGCAGGCAAACCATACATAAATATAAATATAAATGAGAGAAGAAGAAGAAGAAGAAGAAGAAGAAGAAGAAGAAGAAGAAGAAG
>JABTXL010006079.1:16493097-16535700 GCA_025134845.1 Neodon shergylaensis
AGAAGAAGAAGAAGAAGAAGAAGAAGAAGAAGAAGAAGAAGAAGAAGAAGAAGAAGAAGAAGAAGAAGAAGAAGAAGAGAGAAAGAGGGGGGTGGGATGCCTCATCATCTTTGAAAAATTTTGATTAGAGTTACCATTATCTATTTGTCTCAAAAGTATCTACATGAGGCCTTACATTAGCAAACATTCCCTGCCAAATGGAATTGCTCTCTTTACTACTTATAGAGCACTAAGTTTAGTGTATAGCCAAAATGTACACTCAGCTAAGTGTCCTTATAGAACCCATTCATTCATTAGTACAGGCATTACATTACAAAAAAAAATAGATTTTGGCATATACTAAACACCATATGATACACTAGGAAGATAAAATAAAACATAAATACCTTTCCTTATGTATTGTTAAATATAAGGATTGTTATTCACACATGCCATACTAAGAAGAACAAAATACCAAATGTATCATGTCTAGAAACACAAATTCCTCTATTCAAGTATGATGGAGGCCATGTTGTGTTGTCAGCAAGGCTTACCAAGATACAGAAATGGAAAATATCATATAATTGGAAGGAAATAAACAGACTAGCTCCTCTTACCTCAACTAGAATAGAGAAATTTGAATAAAAGAATTACGTGCAATTAAGATAGGTTCAAAAGTAAAAATAAAGCCTGGGTCTTCATATGGACTTTGTGGTCTTCAGTGATTTCCCACTGAAGAACCTGTAACTTATAACTGACCATTTAAGCAGGGAAGATACAGGAAACACTCATTCTCAAGCCTGGAACAGAAATCTGAATATGAATCTATTTTTGGAAAAGTTCTTATCTTGAACAAAACAGGTGTCTGAACTGTGGGATTGTATTGAAACTTTAGGAAATATGATCACTTCATAAGAATGTACCTATCTTCTCATCAGCCCTCATTGTCCGCCATGTTCAGAGAGTCCGGTTTTATCCCATGCTTCTTCCGTCACAGTCCAGCTGGCCTTGGTTAGCTCCCAATAGATCAGCCCCACTGTCTCGGTGGATGGGCGCACCTCTCGTGGTCCTGACTTCCATGCTCATGTTCTCCCTCTTTTCTGCTCCTCATTGGGACTTTGGAAGCTTAGTCCGATGCTCCAGTGTGGGTCTCTGTCTCTATCTCCATCCATCGCTAGGTTCTATGGTGATATGCAAGATATTCATCAGTATGGCTATAGGATAGGGTCATTTCAGGTTCCCTATCCTCAGCTGCCCAAGGAACTAACTGGGGACATTGCCGTGGGCACCTGGGCGTCACTCTAGGTTCATGTCTCTTACCAACCCTAAGGAGGTTCACTTATTTAAGTTATGTGATTCCCTGCTCCTCTATCCAACCTTGTTTTATCCCCAATCATCCCGTTTCCCCAAGTTCCCCCCATCCTCCCCTTCTCACTTTTCTCTCCCCATCTCCCCTTACCCCCATCCCACCCACCCCCAAGGTCCCAATTTTTTGCCCAGCAATCTTGTCTATTTCCCATAGCAGGGATAATAACTATATGGCATGGGGTTTTGTTCCTACTTCATGTTCTGGCTTTGTGGGAGTCTAGCCAGTTTGGATGTTCACCTTCCTAGACCTGGATGGAGGGGAGAAGACCCTGGACTTTCCACAGGGCAGGGAACCCTGACTGCTCTTCAGACTGGAGAGGGAGGGGGAGAAGAGTGGGGGGAGGGGGAGAGGGGCGGGAGTAGTGGGAGGGAAATGGGAGGCTGGGAGGAAGCAGAGATTTTTTTTTCAATTAAAAAAATTTAAAAAAGTTCTCAATCTCTAAATTAGAAATACATTCATGTATAAATAAAAATGTTTGTGTTATTCAAAAAAATGTACCTATCTGCTATATTCCAAATATTTGAACACATGCCATTGATCTAATTAAATTCAAAAATCTAAAGAGAATGCCACAAATTAGTTTTTATTTTTCTTAGTATAAAGTTTATCAGGTGTAATGATATTTCAAAACATAATTAATGGGTCTTAATTGGTTTTCTTTGTTGTTCTTTTTATACAACACGTGTTGGTCACATTCAGCCTCCTACACCAACTATTCCCAGATCTACCCCAACTTTATTACCTACCCTATTTTGTGTCGATTTTTATCCTTTCAAGAACTATTGGTGATGCCAAAATATTCTGCCTCTACCTCTCACAGCAACTATGTGCCTATGGCTACAATGATGTATCCAGCTTTTCTCTCATCCTAGAATTTAGTCTGGCTTGTGTTTCTACAGATGATTCTCAAATTACTGGCAATTTATATGTGCAGTTTACCTGTTTCTTCCAAAAGATAATGTTCCCTTATCTAAAGTTCTTATATGTCTTTCTTTCTCCTTTTCTGCAGTGGTCCTTGAGTCTTGAATGCTTATATCTTCCCTTTATGAATGAGGATTCTCTAGTATCCTTTTCTCTGCACACCTCATCTGCTTCAATCAAAAGTTCCTCAGATGAGTTTTGAGAGATACATTCATTTATGTGTATAAAAAGTCATTAAAGTTAGTTTAATACCTTATACATTTTAGCAGAATAATTTGTAAAGTTAAAAAGTAAATAATAAATTTCCTGAAATGTTCATAATATCATGTTCTTTTCGGCTGAAATAAATTTCATTGTGTATTTTTTTCATTATCCACGTGTCCATTCTTCTGTTCATGGACACCTAGGCCAACTCTAATTCTTAGTTATTGTGAAAAATGTAGCAACGACTATGGACATGAAAGTGTCTCTAACATATGGTTGGTCATCTGGAAATATGCCAAGAATGGTAGATCTGAGTAGCATGGTCATGGTAGTTGTAGCTTTTTGAGGAATTATCATACTGTTTTCTACAGTAACCGAGCTCTTCTGGACTCACTCGGTTAATAAAGGTTCTTCTTTTTACACTGATTCTATTATACTTTGAAAAACTTGTAACTTGATATGACCTGAGAATTAAGGCAAATCGAGATAATTACAGACAGAGATCACAGTGAAACTTGTAAATAACATATCAGAGCAATGGATCTTTATCCAATATACATGAAGACTAAGGTGAATAAAGATATAAGTTGACAAGAGTATTATAAATATAATAATAAAGATAGGAAGGATAAGTTCAAGTCTTGAAGTTAGCTGGATCAAAAAACTTCTGCAAGTAATCCTTTGTCCAAAGGGTTCTGAAAAAGAAGTAGGAGATGAAGTTTAGAACTCATTTAAGGAAATTGCCTTCCCATCCAGGGGGTCTTCCCACATTAGCACAGACAGCTGGTTACCTTATCTCTTTGCTCCGCTTGAATACTTCCAATTGCAAGGAGGTCGCCAGCAATTGCAAGGTTATAATGTTTATGTTAAAAACTACTGTTTTTTATATCTCAGTCTTATAAATAACTCCTTAATGAATGCCTCTGTTCCTACAAAATTTTTTCACTGTCATTTTAAGTTGTCTAGATCTGCATGTAATAGTAAGTAAGATTATTCCTGTCCAGTGTTTATACCAGTTATGTCTTTTTTTTTTACATAATTGTATTGTCAGGTTCTACCACAAAGTGCTTCAAATAGTGAGAATATTGAGCATCAATGAATTCAGTGTTAATAATGTAGCGTTTCATATTTAAGCATAATTGTGTTTTCCTCTCTCTCTCTCTCTTCTCTCTCTCTCTCTCTCTCTCTCTCTCTCTCTCTCTCTCTCTTTCTCTCTCTCTCCCCCTGTGTGTTTCTGTGTGTGTGTGTGTAAATATCTGTGTGAGCCCTTAAATCCTCCTGAAAAAATTTTATGTCATGTTAGAAAAAAGTTATAAACTGTATGTTAATATGTTAATCAATTATTGAGGTGCTAATGAATAAACATTCTTTTTTTGTCAATTGTATTTCCATTTTTGGTTTTTTATTTTGTTTCATTTTTTAAAAAATAAAACAAACTTTGTTTTTTTCATTCTACATGTCAATCCAGTTCCCACTCCCTCCTTTCCTCCCATTCCCTCCACCTACCTCCCCACATCACCTCCCATCCACTCCTCAGTGAGAGTAAGGCACATTGCTCTGGGGAAGGTCCAAGGCCCTCCCTACTAAATCTAGGCTGAGCAATTTTTTTGTGTATATGTCTGATGATAAACTCAATATTTTATTACTGGATAGAATTTTATATGATGGCTTTTCTTTATGATGTGTCACATATTCCAATTTGCTACAATTTTTGTGGACTTTTTCATCGAGTATCATCATAAAGCTACCGTGCTACCATGTGGTGTTTTTTTTTTCTCTTGCATGTTGTTGAAAATAATACAGTACGGTTTTATCCTAGGCTTTTTATAGACCCAGGCCAGCTGGCCTTGGTGAGTTCCCGATAGAACATCCCCATTGTCTCAATGTGTGGGTGCACCCCTCGCGGTCCTGAGTTCCATGCTCGTGCTCTCTCTCCTTCTGCTCCTGATTTGGACCTTGAGATTTCTGTCCGGTGCTCCAATGTGGGTCTCTGTTTCTGTCTCCTTTCATCGCCTGATGAAGGTTAATATTCAGGATAAAACCGTACTCGCTGAACATAGGGAACAATGAGGACTACCGAGAACTCAAGAACAATGGCAATGGGTTTTTGATCCTACTGCACGTACTGGCTTTGTGTGAGCCTAGGCAGTTTGGATGCCCACCTTACTAGACATGGATGGAGGTGGGTGGTCCTTGGACTTCCCACAGGGCAGGAAACCCTGATAGCTCTTTGGGAAGGGGACCTGATCGGGGGAGGGGGAGGGAAATGGGAGGCGGTGGCGGGGAAGAGACAGAAATCTTTAATAAATAAATAAACGGAAAAAAATAAAATAAAAAATTTCTGGATTTAATTTTGTTTTAGTTCTTCTAGAAAATATACAATTATAACTTTGTATACAATAGTTACATAGTGTTAGGTGTGTCATCACATACCAAATGAGTCATATGAATAATATCAGTTGTCTCTAGGAGGTGGAAGGTCTTTGTGTACAATGTTTCCCTATCTCTTTCTTTAGGACTTTCAAAACCCCTTTACCAGTGATCTTATTCCAATTGACACGGTTAAATCTATTTTTTCTGTACATGGCTAAAGTTTTAATGCTTAGGGGGCTGAGCCAGGATGATTACTGAGTTTGAGACCAGTGTGGACTTTATATTGAGTCTTTGTCTCAATAACAAAACAAAACAAAACAAGGTGGGAACTAAGGAATTGAACTGGTCTCTTCTGATTATATGTGGTTATTGACTGATAGAGGAAGGAAAGATACTTTCTTCCGTGGTGTAACTACTGGTAAGCTGCCCAAATAGAGATAGTTGGGAAGGGAAGGGGATTAATAGAGATAGAAGGGAGACAGATGAAGGTAACAGAGAGACAAATGTGTTTGGAATATATTGTATATATGTACAAACTGTCACAATAAAATCTGTTATGTATAACTAATATGCTAATAAAACATTTAAAAAAGAAAATAATACAGTATTATATTTTCTCTTAAAAACAAAATTTCCCCCTTTCTCAATTCTGGAATCATGTAATCTGAAAAGATATTTGAGAAAAGTTTGAAAACATTGACACGGGAGGTCTAGAGCTGTTTGCATATTATATTCTCCGATTTAAGAAAAGGTTTGTGCTTTAATATTCCAGTGTTATCAAGTCCACTGTGGTAACTTATGGTAATTTATACTTACAATTAATGTTGAATTTTCTTCAATTTTTCACAAACTCCAACAATACATGACCTTATTTATTTTCTCATTTGTCACAAGGAACGATGTTCATGTGGTCTTGATATGTTGAACTTTAAAATATCAATAATTTAAAATAGGCTTTTTGGTTTTAATTAATTGAAATTTGTTTTTAATCTCAACTTGGTCATTTCTTTGAGTTTATATAATTTGCTTTGTTCATCTTTTTTGTGACCATTTTAGATGATTAGATACTTCAATTAGTCAGATTAATTTCTATTCACTAATATTACTATTTGCTACAAATATTCTTCTGAGTATCCTTTGATTAAAATTACAAACATTGTACTTTATATAAAGAATTTGTGTATTTTTGTTAGTTACATAAAATAAAGGATTGAGGCTTAATTTTATTCTTTGACATAAATGAAATTTAAGAGCAGTGTTTGTGCTCTTTAATGTTCATATTTCTAGAACTCTTACTTCTAAATTTCTATTCATTTTAGTTTATTGGAAGGTTGTATTCTGCTAAAGTTTTTAAACATCTGTTAACTCCAGAGTATGTTCCCTGATGATTTCTGAGTATTACAATTCATAGAATAAGGTGTGTTAACTAAATGAGGTTTTCGTATATTAGATTTTATGTTTTTGTTCATCTCTCCTTCAAAAGATTTAACTGTTGATATATTATGCAATATGTATATTGTAGTGTCTTTTAGAATCTTATAGAGAATTGCATCTTCACTATTAAGGATTTAACGGAAATCTCAGTTGTGTATCAATTCTCCATTTTCAGCAAGTTCTGGCCATTCTGATTCCTTCAGTTTTTCATGAGCTAAAGTTTCTAGGTCCATATTCTAAATTCTTTCTTTGAGATACAATCATATTCAGGAATGTAATTTGAAAACATGGTGTATAAAACCAAAGATAATTCTGATTTCTACTTGAATAATATGGATTTCCATTTACCCCAGTAGTGTATTTTTTTCTGTCACATTAATATTTCTAAGATTGCTTGTAAGCAGCCACATCCCCTAGACAGCTCAGACTGAACACTAATTCAGCATGAATTCATCAACACCCATTATACTATATTTATGAATCCATTGATATTCATGTATAAAATTTCTTACCTATTAGATAGTCAAAAAAAACTTTAATGACTGGAAGAATATGTAAATCGGGACAAGATGTACAGATTATGCAATTTATGAAATTAAGGTCCTCTACAAAGGGCAGTCTTTATTAATTTTGTGTTTACAGAAAAAAAAGCTCATTCCAAATTTACTTCAATTAAGTCAGTAAATGTCATTCTTAGAAGTTGTAGGATCATAATTGCCATCACTTAGTGTAATTAGGTAACACTTGCTTCGAGAAAGGACAATCAGTACTGAGCTGTGGAAAGTGATACCCAATGTAATGTAAGCAATGAATAGCAACTCTCTAATCTCCCAAGAGCTGCAATAAATACTTCAGGTTTTACCAGCACTGAAATAATTGGATAATTAGAAATGCATCACTACAGAATAACAAAAGCTTTGTAGAAAAAAATATATTCTACACAAATTAGAAGATAAATTCTGGAGACAAGAAAAAAGGAAATGTCATAATTTTAATTCATGTTTAGCTGAATAATATACTGAAATTATTTTGAAATATTCTTCAAAGTTACCTTCATCTGATATCTTTTAAATATCGAGCGTTGTGTATACATCTTAAGTTTAATCTTGAATATTATCATGAATACTGACTTGAAAGCAATTACTTGTGAGTATAGAGTTATCACAGTGAATTTTTTGGTTTATGTACATGTATATAATTAGTCTTAAGAGTTGCCACTGACAGAAGGAAACCAAGGGTATCCACTATTATTTATTTTTATTAAGTACTTTTCATTTTCTGAAATTTTTCTATTTGCTGATCTAACCGACTCTCTTCCCAAAATGGAACAAATCAGGGATTGCATTTCCATCCCTTTCTGCCTTGGGAGGCTCCGGAAACATTGGCATTAGAAAGGACTCAAAAACAGCTATGTCAATTATGTGGGCAGCATCAGATATCCCTTGTTTAAGTTTCTGATAACTCAGCGAACTACGAGTTCAGAGAACTAAAGAAATCATCTTGTCAGGGGGTTTAAGAAATCCACACCGACTGATGATCACTGAGCTGACATGAATGACAAGAAGGAGCTAGTTGCAAGGAGATATGAATCCATGTGGGAAACCCCAACTTTGTAATTGACCTGGGGTGGGGTGAGGGTATTATATTCACAGAACAGTCTAAAGAAAAGTGGAAAGTAAATCACAGAAAACATAAGAAAAGCTGGAATAACAACATATAAGTGGAGCAGATTTACTTTTTAAAATCAGAGTTATGTGTGAAGTATTCTGAAGTTTCAAAGTCCCTATCATCTCAATAATAAAATACAATTTAATAGTGAAACAATAAGGTTCTATTCATCCATAGTTTTCAAATATTTTCTACATATAGATATAATGTGATACCATACTATTTTTCTTAGTTTTGAGATAATTATAACATTTTGTTGTCATTATTCTTTTCACATACTGATCTATACTGACAAATTTTCATCTAACAAGTGACTCTGCTTAATTTCTGACTTATATACTCTCTATTACATTTCAATTTGTTTATTTAATTGATTTTTCTTAATTTATAAATGAAGGTTATCATCTCTTCATTTTATTATCATTATATTGTAAACATTATAGGAAGGTAATGTTGACTTCATAAAGTGGTAAAAATGTTGCTTCTTTTTAATTGGTACAGTTTATATTTCAAAAAGTTGCTTAATCCTTAGATATATGAGAAAATTTATCAATGATGCAATCTGAATTTAAAATTATAGAATGTCATTAATATGTACTATGTCATAATTCTAATGCTTCATTTATATCAACTTTGTACATTTTTATGAAATGTACTCATTAAAATGATGAGAATGCATGTGATATAATGTTCTGGTATAAATGGGAGATCTACATCATTCACACTTCCACCTGAGACTCAGAGAAGGTTTAAGGTGAAAGGGAAGAAAGGGTGTAACATCTGAAAGAAGCAGGGCAGTGGTGTGGGATACAGACTTCTGGTGATGATGTGGCAGTTTCACTGTTGATCTTACAATAGGTGTGATTACCTCTTCACTATCTGCATAATATTGAGCCTGTCAGTACAATGTCCTGGAAAGGGGAGGAATTCATGCGGTCTCATTCTTCCCTGAGAATTATTAGTTTTGCATGGGAGAAGGAAGCATTTTCTATGGTGACATATCAGCTGGTAAGCTACTTTTGCTACTTTACATATAGTTAAAGCCTAATGTAATTCACTGGCTATTAAACAAATAAATGGACATTCTAGCATTAGGACAATTGGGACTTATTTGTGAAGTAGAATGGCACCAGCAGGAAAAGGAAGGGTATGAGAAGGCAATAAGCAATAGGGTGTGTATGATCAAATTAAATTTTATACTTGTGTGAAAATAATGTAATGAAACCCATTATGTATAATTAATACACATTAATAAAAATTTAAAATATGAAACATTCTTAAATTGTTCTGGAGTATTGGCCTGGTTTTTTTTCTTTATGAGGCACATGATATTTCTAATTTCCCTAAAATCAGGTATACGTTTGTAACATTTCCCCATCTGTGATATCTGGAGCAGGTGTCTCAGACATATTTCAAATGTGTTGTTTTTGTAAACACCTACCTCCTAAGTTATTCAGTATCTTCTTGTTTGCATATTCCATTTTGATTTTTCTTAATCTTACAGTGTTAATTGATGTTGTTTGTAACCTTTTTGTTTTAGCTTCAGATCACTTTGTATTAAAGGTTTATTCTCATTTTGACAGTTTCTTTTAGTAGATATAGCTGCATTCCACAACTTTTGATTTGCTGTATTTATATATCCAAACACTACTGCTTGTGTTAAATTTAAAATGATAAAAATGTGTTTTGTATGAATTCAAATTATTTGGGGGAATTTCCAGATTTTTTTGTTCCTAATTTTGTTTCCCTTTCTGCTCTGTCTGAATATACTCTATAATTTCACTTATTTTAATTTTCAATGCTTACTATATGCCTCAACATATGTTCAATTTCCTTAAATTATCTTTGAGCGATATAAAGAGATCTTTATTCTTCATTTGTTCAGTGCAATGTTGTTTATATGATAATCAGATTATGTTTGTTGACTTCATTTTTGGTAAACTTTCGTAAGTTTCTAAATTTCTGTCTTCCTGCTCTGTTATTGAAACACTTGAAAATTTGTTGCTGAACTACTTGAAAATCTCCAAACATGACTGAGGTCTTACCTATTTATCTTTGTAGAGTTTCATCTGTGTTATAAACTTTTAAGTTTTATCATCAAATCAGTGCCATTTCATTGCTTTCTATTCTTAATATACCCAATGGTAGACTACTATGGATATGGATTTTACTTATTTGGATCCTAAAGAGTTTATATTAACGCTTGAGGATTATTAGTATTGGCACATCATAGACTTTCCCCATAATTCTGTTATATATATTCTTTAATCTCACTCCTCTCTACCCCTCTTTTCTATCTCCTTGAAATGGGGTTTCACTGACCTGAAATTCTATATAGACCAGGATGGTTTCAAAAGTACAGAGATGTGCCTGTTTCTGCCCCACTATTGTCAGTTCTAATGTATCTTTTCTGCAGAAGATGACTTGTTTACAATGCACTAACCTGGTCCTTGCTACTTAATGTGGTACTTAGTATAACTAACTTATGCAATTAAGATGAAAAGTTATATTCTGCTGTAAGTTTCAAACACTTCATTTAATCTATGGTTACTCATCACTTGGCATCTTTTAATTTTTTTCATTGCACATTTTTAATTCAATTAGCTTTTTGTATAAAAATTATGCTATTCTTAATAGTGGATGTTATTAATAATAGTTTATGAGCTATATCCTCAATTTAATTTTCCTAGTTTGAATTTGAGGGAGTTTTATTTTTGGTTGGGGATTTTGTTTTAATTTTGTTCTGCTTTGGTTTTTTTGCAGGGATAGGTTCTTGCATAGCCCAGGCTGGCCTCAGCTTCACTAAGAACCAAGGATGGCTTTAAGTTACTAATGTTTCTGCCTCTAATAGACAAATAGCAGGTCTGCAAATGTGCTATATAGCCAGTATGTAGCACAGTTGATTATTAATTTCTAGTAAGAAATCTTGAAAAAACATTTGTAATTTGTTATAATACTACTTGGACATTGCAAGATATTCCATATTTCTTTAGAATCCGCATAAGGTTTATTTTATATTTTTACAACAGTTTTATTGTGATTTGCAATGGTCTTATGGAAAATGCAGCATTCTTCTGAGATTATTGTAGACATGGTGAAAAGATATTTTGAATCTTTTATTTGAAGTTTTTGTTCATACAACAAAGTGCTTCCATGTAAGTGGTGTGATTGTTACCAGTATCAGTCTATATTTTCTTTTATTTCAAAGACAAAATATTAAAGTTTCTCATCATTACTTGGGATGTTAAATGAAATTTTTATTAAATATACTATCTTTAATTTTTGTTATTTTTCATTTGCTGATGCTATATTGTTTCAAAATCCTTTTTATAGCTATTAGACAGATCAGAGTTTTGCTTTTTTGGAATGTGTCTTTTTGTTTGATCATTTGAGGTTTCATTCTAAATATTGTTAACATTATTGATTTAGCAATCCAGCCCCCTTTAAAAATTGAAAACTGGAGCACAGCAGGGATGTTACCTTAACTACGATTTGCCTTGGTGAGGTGACTCAATGCTCAGGTTACTTACCACTCATTCCTCATGACCTTGAGCTAAGGATATTTTGTGCTCTTTGGTTCTGTCATAAAGTTGTTTTTACATGGCAAACAACTAACTTCAGCCTGGTATGTGTAATTGTAATTCAGTGAATTCTTTACTACCTTTTGTATGACCAGTTATCAGTCAGAAAATTATGGGGACTAACTCTAGAGTGGGGACACATGGATCTCCCTGGGAAGGGGCAATAGAATAGAATATGCAGGTGGACTTCAGGCCAGGTGTGGATGGGAACAAGACGAAACAGAGAGGGAGAGGGTCATGGAGAGAGTAGGAGAAGAATGAACTGGAATTGGAGGATATTTGGTGGGAGGGGCAATGTGGAAACCCAGTGCAGTAGATACTTCTTGTGACCTATGAGAGTGAACATAGCAAGGACTCTTAGTAATGGAAGATTTGAAGTCTGAACTGGCCATCATCTTCCGTAATCAGGCAAAACTTACAGTGGTGGGACTGAAACACCAACCCAGCCACAAAACCTTTAGCCCCAAACCTATTCAACCCAGAAGGTATGCTGGGACAACAGTGGCTCGGAGTTTGTGGGAGTCATCAACCAATTACAGGTCTAACTTGTGGTTGGTGCTAAGAAATGAAATCCATGCTCAAAACTGTCGGGGTGGCCTGGAACCAAAAGCCGGATGGCCTAAGAGACTTCGGGTAGAACCAACACAACGGCCCCCAGAAGTCAACGAAATGATTCCTAATGATTTTCTGGTATACTCACAGATTGGTGCCTCGTACAATTGTTATCAGAAAGTCTTCCTCTGGCAACTAATAAAAGAAGATGCAGAGACCCACAGCCTGATAAACCATGTGGAAGAGTGGAAGGAAGGGCTTTATGAGTCAGAGGAGTGGAGGATGCCGTGTACAAACACTTGATAGAATCAACTAATAAGGAATCATAAGGCCTTGCAGAGACTAAGGCAGCAATCACGAAGCATGCTTCCTCTGTCCTAGATCCTCTGCATATACATTGCTGTTGTCTGATGTCTTGATTGGGGTTTTATTGGAACTCCTAAAAGTGGAAGTGGGGATATCTCTGACTTTTTTTCTGCTCTTGGAACCCTTTTCCTCCCACTGGGTTTCCTGTTCCACCTTGATACGAGGTTTTCTTCCTAGTCTTATTGCATATTGTTATGCTATGTCAAGTTGATATCCCTGGGAGGCTTGCTCTTTTCTGAAAGGAAATGAGGAAAAGTGGATCTGGGGGAGAGGGTGTATAGATTAACAGTAGGATGTTGGAGTAAAAGGAGGATGTAGTCAGGATATACTGTATGAGAGAAGAATAAATTTTTAAAAAAGAAAATTACAGAGACTATACATTAAAGCAGCTTATTATTTTATTAACTTCTTTCTGAGCCACCTCTGCCCTAATGCTTTAGCCTCCAACTCTATTATGTTCTTGTAAAAAGAAAGATAATTGAGAAAGATATTTTCTTGTGTTTGAGCAGCTACTAAACACTAAAGTCATATCATGATAATACTCTGATAGTTATTCTGAAATTATAGAAAGAATAGCTATTTGTTTGAATAATGTGTTAGAAGTCTAATTCTTCATACTGAAAGAATTAAATTTCAGCAGGTTGTGATAAGCCTTAGTTTACCTGTTGAATTTTTATTTACTACCTATCATTTACTTTAAGATGTTAATTTTTGTCTCTGAAAACATTTAATGTCTCCATTTTCTTTTCTTATAATTTTAATTACATATTTTGATATTTCAACTTTTTTAATGGTAGAGTGTATGTCTTTCTTAGAACTAATTCAGTTTTATATCTAAGGATATTAATTTACATCTACTTATTAATTTGGCTAGCACCATTTACTTTCTAATTTTTCTAGCTTAGAAATAAATTATATCTCTTTCAAAACCAAATGACCACTTTAATAGCTATGATTTACTTGTTATTTTCAAACTTCAGTCTCACTATTGCCTTGTGAACTTATTTTGTTGTATTTCCTTCTCTTTATGCATTATCAAGTACTTTAAGATCACAGTTTTTCCATATATATTCATGAGAACTTCCTGTTCATTTCTTCAATAATTTTCAAGTTCCCTAATTTTAGTTGCCATTGTAGACGTACTTGTGGATATTTTGTTATCTTGATTCTTTCTGTGTGTTCTATTGTGTCTTATTTTTCTTCATTATGTAGTTTTGTCTCTTAGAAAGTCTTCTTAGTTTTAAGAGAATTACAACACAATGCTTATAGACTGCAAAGATAATAGAAGACATCAACACACTTTCATTCAGAAAGACACTATCAATCTCAAAATATATGAACCAATCAATTTGAGATATGTTTCTAAAATTTAAATTTATCCTCGTAAAAGTTTACTTCTGTGTATTTCCTCTTATTTCAGAGCTTAATCTAGACTTCTTCTGCAGAAATATTTTGTTATGGTTTCCATGTAAAATGCCATTCATAGTCTCCTGTGTTTTAATGTTTGTCCCCAGTTGGTGACATGCTTGGGGAGTTTGTGCTCCCTTTGTGTTTCTAGCCTAAATAGCAGAAGATTGTCCCTAGAGTCAGGCTTTGAAGATGACATTTCCATATCTTTCTGGTTCCGGTTCTCTGCTTCTTGCCACACCAAAATGTGAATAAGTCACATGGAAATTTTTACCACCTCTGACAAATGCATCTCATGATAATTCCCTACCCTTCCCTACCATGAAAATAATATATTCAACGAAAACATAATTCAAAATAAATACTTCCTTCCTCAAGCTTTTACATCACACTGGTAAGAAAAACTTCATGATATTCACTGAGTTTTTTAGAGACTAATTTTATGATTAATTTTCCCCCTTTTAAAATTTTATTTAAATAATTTTTTAATTATTTTACATACTGACTACAATTTCCCCTCCCTGCCCTCCTCCTTGTTTTCCATCTACCTCCTCCCCATCCACTCCTCCTACATCACCATTCAGAAAGGGGCAGACCTCCTAAAATAATAATAATAATAACTATCTTTAAATATATTTATAATTTCTGTGAATGTTCTAAATTATTTTTAATAGTGGGCATATATTTATATATTCCTAAGTAAAATTTACATATAAAAATAAAAAACAAATAATGAAAAAGTGCAGATTGAAATCATTAGATGTATAGAATAACATTATGTTGATTTTTTATCGTTATATCCAAATATGGACAAAATACAGATGCAAATGAGTCCATATTTGGAGTCATATACAATATGTTTCTACTGTGTTCTCCTCATGACTCTCAATGACACTTAACAGCAAACATGTATTTATTTCTGAAAGGAAAAGAAAAAAAATTCTCCTCCTTATTTTACTGTTACTTTATCAAGAAGGAAACACCAGTCTAAGAAAATGATCCTCAAAATTTTTAATGATTTAAGACTCTTTCAGATTTGATTCTTTTAATATCAGTTGCACAATAAATGTTGAATGAAAGGTGATTCATACTAGGATTGCCAATTGCACAAAAAAACTATTTTATGCTCATATATTCCATAATCAGCTTTACCACTCAAGTCTTATAGGTCATCCATCCACTGCTTCCCAGAATTATTTTCAAATGCTTCCTGGGTGTCATTGTAAAAACAGCAATCACGGGAATCTGCTTCTACTTTGTTAAAGACATTGTCAATAGGTAAAGGAAGAAAGAAAAGTGATGCCAAATGATGATGACTCTTCAGCTCCTCCAGTGAGTTTAATTACTTGAACTTTTAGTTGGGCAATTATCAAACTTGATCAACCATGTGTACTTCCTTCCATTAGAGAAGACTTGATAGTCCTACTGGTCTTTTGGGAAATTGCTTCTGCTAATAACTGTAAGGTCAAGAGCAAGAAGAACTTTGGTGGGAGTTTTTGGATGTATTCAAATTACAGGAAGTACCAAGGCCTATGTACTGTTTACTACTATTGTAGAATTAGAGCAAAGGAACTTCATTTCTTACATTAACTTAGAATATAACATTGCTTCTGTCACTTAAAATGTTTTCCAAGATTTCAAAATAGTCTATAAATCAAATTGTAATGCTAAAAAGTATGTTTACAAAGACGTATTTTTATATGTAATATTTAAAAGTATGTCTACAAAGACATATATTTTGTCCCACAAAATAGAATTAAAAGCTATAACTGCCAGAAAACATACGGTTAAAAAACGTGACTCAGGAGATGCAGACTACGCTGCGCAGAGTGGACCAAGAGGTAAGTGACCATCGTTCCCCATCTTAACTGCCCATTCTCTAGGCTCTAAGAAACCAGGGCAAAATTCCAGGCCCCTCCCCAACCAGTCTCAGGGGCACTAGCCAGCCAGTGGGTAAACTGCCTGCAGGCAGGCTGCTCCAACACTCCCCCATAGGACCACGTAATCTACAAGCTCTACTCTGCCTCCAAACCCACCAATCCCCCGATATCTCAGTAGGCCCATATTTATTTACGGTGCGGCAGCCAGGGTCTGAAGCCATAGACCACCTGAGGTGGTCAGGTAGATCTGCAGACAGCATCAACAATAGCCTTCTCTTTTGTGATAAATGTAGATCGCCTGGAGAGAGGTGTTGGCTGAAGCTGATGACTTAATGGCAGGTGCTGTCCCTAGCCGCACGTTCCACAGAAAGAGAATATTAATGAGGTATCCACCTCGGTTGAGAGGGGGATTAAGAGATGTTTGATAATAAAGGTGGGTAGATCAGGAGAGAGAAGCCTGAGATGCCCTTCCGTGATGATGGTGTAAACTGTTATTCCTTGTGCCTCTGTACCAGTCCAGATAGGGAAGATAGTGTTCTATGTTGGGACCCACGGGCCTTAACACTAGTCCACCCTGAAACCTACCCTTCTTCCAGTACCTTAGCGGTTTTCTTAGAAACAGACTGTGACTGCACAGAGCAGGCCAAGATGTCAGTGACCAGCCCCTCAGTTGTACAAGCCAGTCTCTAGGCCCAATTCCCTGAGAAGAAATCCTGGGCCCCTCCCCAATCTACCTCAGCTGAACTAGCTGGCCAGTGAGCAAGCCTCCAGCAGGCAGACTGCTCCAACATGCCCACACTGGACACAGAAATCTACCCGGTCTGCCTCTGCCCACACACCCACCTATTCCCAAAGACCTCAGGACACTTTGAGTGAACGGATTGGATCAGGAGACAAAGACACTGCCTACACCAATTGGAGGAGGAGATGGATAGGTACCAATGCAAGAATATATCCAACAGCCTAAAGAAAATATTGCAACACTAGAACCTGGTGATGCTACAACAGGAAGACGTGAACACCTAACCTAGAAAAAAAAACAACAAAAAAATAACCTTAACTATAACTTAATAAAGGTAATAGAATCCCTTAAAGAGTTAATGGAAAATTCCCTTAAAGAACTGAAGGAAAAACCAAACAAAATTTTGAGAGAAATCAAGATATCTCTTAAAGTCAAAAAAGCCAAGAAGAAACAATTAAACAGGTGAAGGAAACAATTCATACAGTTCAAGATTTAAAAACTGAAATAGAGGCAACAAAAAAACACAGTCGGAGCGATTCTGAAAGTGAAAAAAGCTGATTAAACAAACATGAGGTACAGATGCAAGCGTAATCAGCAAAACACACACACAAAAATGGAAGCGAGAATCTCAGGCATTGAATATAGAGAAAATATTCATCGGTCAAATAAAATGTTAAATCCAACAAATTTTTAACACAAAACTTCCAGGAAATCTCGGACACCATGGGAAGACAAAATCTAAGATAATAAAATTATAAAAACTCCAGCTCAAAGACACAGAAAATATATTCAACAAACTCACTGAAGAAAACTTTCCTAACCTAAATAAGGATATGCCTAAATAGGTACAGACGCTTACAGAATACCAAATAGACTGGAACAAAGAAAAGCCCCCTTTCCATATAATAATGGAACCATTAAACATAAGGAAAAAAGAAAGAATGTTAAGAGCTATAAAGGAAAAAGGCCAAGTAACATGTGAAAGCAGACCTATCAGAATTACATGTTACTTCTCAATGGAAACCCTGAAAGCCAGAAGTTCCTGGACAGATGTGCTGCAGACAATAAGAACACATAGATGCAAGCCCAGACTACTGTAGACAGCAAAGCTTTCAATCACCATAGATGGAGAAAGCAAGATATTCCATAATAAAACCAGATTTGTACAATACTTATCCACAAATTCAGCCTTATAGAAAGTACTAGAAGGAAAACTCTAATCCAAGGAAGTTAGCTGCACACACAAAAACTTAGGCAACAGATAATCTCACACCAACATACCCCAAAGAAGGGAAACATGCAAACACTACCACTGAAAAATAACAGTAATTGACCATCACTGGTCATTTAATATCTTTTAATATCAATAGATTCAATTCACCTATAAAAAGACACAGGCTAACAGAACGAATGCAAAGAGAGGATCCATCCTTACACTAAATACAAGAAACACACCTCCACCTCAAATAAGACATTACCTCAGAGTAAAGTGTTGGGAAAAGATTTTCCAATCAAATGGACCCAAGAAACAAGCAAGTGTAACTATTCTAAAATCTAGCAAAAATAGACTTCAAACAAAATCAATCAAAAGAGATGGAGAAGGACACTTCATACTCATCACAGGAAAAATACATCAAGATGAAATCTCAATTCTGAATATCTATTTCCCAAATAGAAGAGCACAGACATATGTAAAAGAAACATTACTGAAGCTTAAATTGCACATCAAATCCCAAATACTAATAGTAGGAGAATTTACCACCCCACTCTCACCAGCAGCCATGTCTGCGAGACAGAAACATATCAGAGCAATAAGAGAACTAGTAGATGTTATGACTCATATGAGGAAATGGATCAAGACCAAGATGGGGATATCATCAGAAATAACTGACCTGAGCTAGAGGGAGCCCACTGACTCTGGATTGACAAAAAGGAAAACTGCATAGGATCAAATTAGACCCTTGAATATGGATGACAGTTGTGCGACTGGGGCAGCCTCTGGGGCCACTTGGCAGTGAGACTAGGATATATCCTTATTGCTTGAACTGGCGTTTTGGATCCCATTCTCTTTGGAGGGATACCTTGCTCAGCTTAGATATAGTGGGGAGGGCCTTGGTCCAGCAGCACAGTGTTGTGCCAGACCTTGTTTGCTCCCTATGGAAGCCTAATCCTTTCTAGGAGTGGTTGGGAGGGGGGTTGGGTGAAAGATGGGAGAAGTGGGAAGAAGAGACGGAGAGGGAACTGGGATTTGTATGTAAAATTAGAAAAGATTATTTAAAAAAACTAAAAGAAAAGGGTGGACTCAATCAGAGATGTAAGGAAAAATATTAAAGAAGTCTCTTAAGGTACTTAAAGAATTCTGTACTGCCATCTTTCCTCTGCATAAAGTATAAAAAAATACTTCTCTTAAGATTTTTAAGTGATACCTCAATAATTTCTAATAATCCTTCATAATTTTTATAAGTCTTTCATTTAAACTACTCTTTTAATTGTTTTTATTGGGCTGTAAACTTTTCTCCTCTCCTTCCACTTTCTCTCCCATCCTCTTCTACCATCTCCCATGGTCCCCATACTCCTTTTTCTCCTTTCTTTGATGACCAACTTCTTGATGTCTTTATATATTTTGGAGACCAGCCCTCTCTCTTATGTGGAATTGGTGAAGATTTTTTCCCATTCTATAGGCTGGCTTTTGTCTTCTTGACCATGCCCTTTGCTTTACAGAAGCTTCTCAGTTTCAGGAAGTCCCATTTATTGTTTCTCTATGTCTGTGCTATTGGGGTTATATTTAGGAAGTGGTCTCCTGTGCCAATGCGTTCAAGTATGCTTCTCACTTTCTATTCTATGAGGTTCAGTGTGGTTGGCTTTATTTTGAGGTCTTTGATCCAATTGAACTTGTACTTTGTGCATGGAAATAGGTGTGGATCAATTTTCATTCTTCTAATACATGTTAATATCCAGTTATGCCAGAACCATGGCATATTTTCCGTTTTATATTTTTTGCTGCTTTGTCAAATGTTCTGTGAATTAATATCTGTTTCTTTTATTTGTGAGTAGGTATAAGAAAGCCACTGCTGAAAACTACTCTTTATAACTAAAAATATGTATCTGACACATTAAAAAATAAAACATAATATTTTGTGATACATATTATAGATATATAGTTTTATGGCCTCCAAGTAAAATAGATTTCATGGTATTCATTTTATATACAAATATACTGCGACTTGTAGCTTTAATATGACATTTTTTTAAATTATTTATTTATTATGTATACAGTGTATGCCTGCACTACAGGCCAGAAGAGGGCACTGGAACGCATTATAGATGGTTGTGAGCCGCCATGTGGTTGCTGGGAATAGAACTCAGGACCTGTGGAAGAGCAGCCAGTGCTCTTAACCTTTGAGCCATCTCTCCAGCCCCTTAATATGACATTTTAGCTGAGGTATAAATTACTCAAAGCCGTTAAAGCTTCCTATCCAAAAACCTCTTCTTTACTGACGGATTTCTTTCAGCCCTGACATAAATAATCCATGGAGCACACATTTTAAAATTATTTGCTTTTAGTTTTATATGAATGTACTGATTACTTCAAATTCATTATTGATAATTCAATAGGCAATTTTGGGTTTTACAGAGCTTCAGATTCATCTTTTTAAGCAGGAATAATTAGGGTGTATGCATAAGTGTAAGGAAATTCTCATAAAGCTTTCCAATTGTATAGACTCTATTTAACTTGTTTTTACCATATCTAGACATAAATTTCACTGTAAGCTTTGAGTATTAAGAATTCTCTTTATTGGTACAGGGTTTGGAGAAAATGGTTTCCTATTAAAGAAGAAATATCTTCAAAACAATTTAAATATTTTTAAATTCCCTGTTATTCTTGATCTTGTTTAATTATTATGAGAATGGGAAATCATTGTGATTATCTTTTTTTCTGGTATGAAAGACTTGAAGTGAGAAGTCACATTTATTTATGGATAATTTTTCACAACTGAAAAATTTTTATGAATGATACAGATGATATATTTTTAACCCAAATGCATATTAAATTTCAATACTGTTAATTCTCCTGATTTGGAAATTGTGTAAGTATGAAGAAAAAGCCCAAAATAAGTCTCTTCAACTTAAAATAACCTGATGACAATCTTTTTTACTGTATCTATGAACTCACAGCTCTTTTAGTGAGATAAAATATGCCAACCCTGTTTTCTGTCATCTATAGAAAGAAGCCATTGTCTCTAGGGAATGAATAAAAGGTGTCTTGAGTGTTGCTGGCTCTCATCAGCTCCTATCTGGAAGAATCCATCATCCACCACACTGTTAGCTATGCCCCAGGTCTAGTTTGAGAGAAATTTCTCATGGTCCTTTGTAGATATTTACCAATATATATTTACATCAATAGATGCAACATATGTCATATATATCATATGTTTACCTAACATCGAAAGTTTATTATGTATATGTTTCTGTGGTATAAAAACTAAGTGAAGATGAACTCATGAATCAAAGCAAATTCAAAATGAAAGGCAGAAAGCAAACTCACCTAAGGTTATTTTTCCCCTTCCAACAGTTTTTTTAGAAGCACAATCAGTTTCTTTATCTGCTTCAAACAGTTTTAATCAGAAGCACCCAAATCACTTTTTGTCTCTGGAATTATACAGTGTTCATAGGATCTGCACAGGAGACTCTACATGCTGTGCTGTACCTACTTCAATCCAGGTCTACACACATCTAGATATGCTACATATAGATTATCAATGTAAAAAATGATCTGTAATAACACCTCATCTGGGTTCTTAGAAATCAGTATTCAATCCAAATTGAGACACTGAAAACAATCACACAAAGAAATCTCATTGTAACACAATATTCAAAAGCTTAAATACTAATACATTACATAAAAGCCCTCAAATAGTAACACAATTTCATGTATTATGTTATTAAAAAGTACATGAATATGGCATTTCATTTGGGAAAAATGTTTTCTTATGGTGATATTATAGAAAACAGGTTACCTAATATCAGAGGACAACTTGTAAGTGGGTATGGATTATCACAGACCTGTGAACTGAAGGATATGCTGCATGTGTGTGGTGTATGTGTTCAAAAGATTTAATTCATCAAAAAGAAGTATAATATGTATGAGTTAAATTACCCATACATAACTGTGAAAATAATGCTACACTGAAAGTATCTCCTGAACAAGAAAACACTCTGGACTGTATTTGTATCTTTAAAATAAGTACCACAGAAGAATTGGTCATGCTAGTATTTTCTAAATCATACTCTAATTAGGACTAAATAGTATGCCAAGACAGCTTTATTCATTAACCAATGGTTCACAGAATATAGAGGGGAATTCCATATCATTTACCAATCTGACCAATGTCAATAAAGAATTAACCTTTGGGGTTGGTTGGCTTGAAATTCTTACTGTCTAGACCTGTACTTACATATGACTATGGTTTCAACACTTTTATGTCAGGTCAAGATCCCAACAGACACTTCATCAGTTTCAGTGACTATCATAGAATACATTCATTTGTAGACCTTGAAGTGAAATGAAGTGAAGACCTTGCAAGTGGGAAGAAATTTACATCCTAGTCTTGCTTTTATAAAGAAGGTGGTAGACTCAAACTTGTGAAATAGCCTAGAAGTCAACAGAAGCTTTACAATTTAGAAGTTTGATACAGTCCTTGTTTAGGCAAGTTACAAATGGGATTTATAACTGAACAACAAATAAAATTGTTCTAGAATCCTGTTGCATTGTCTCTGATGAAACTTGAGGAAGATACTATCAAGAGATCCCTGAGATGAGAAAGTTGCAGCTGACTAAAAATGTATGTTTTAGGTAACTATTTGTTTTTTTTTTTGTTTTTTTTTTTTTGTTTTGGTTTTTCAAGACGGTTTCTAGGTAACTATTTGTTGTATAGGACTAAAGGATCTTAAGATTTGTCACCACTGCATTAAGGAGAGAATTTGTGAAGAAAACAAAATTCTACTTTTACAATATCAATTTACAAATGTAAATATATTTAAAAAAATCACTCAATAGTTATAAACGACCTGACTGAGTTGGTTATGTTTAGAGTAATTCTAATATCCAACCTGTTTTTCTATACTCATTTCTTTTATCTTCCTTTCACATATAGTTAACCAAACCTTCAATTTTCCATAAATTGTTTGTTAAGTAAATAGAAATATGTATATTACACACATATTTTAATAGACAGCTACCTTAGTTTTATTGGAAAAACATCACAATGATATTTTGAAAACCTATTGTATGTACAGTGTCTATAATTGCATAAAGTATTTTAAAATGCATATAGACAGGGAGAGTATTCTGCATTCTATACATGAGTAAATTATAGAGTCACTGGAAGCTCATATGGTTTGGTTAATATCATCTAATTAAAGAGAGGCAGAATCAAGATGTTTAAGGTTAATAATTCCTTATAACATAAAAAACTATATTCAACAATGACAAAATACTGATGTTTCTTATGTAGACTTAAAATTCCAGTTGAGCCTGTCAACAAAAAACTTCTAGACTTAGTACTTAATAAAGTTCAATTCTTAATTTTTTCTTCCTTTTTCCTCTATTGAAATGGATACTTTTAGGCAGTGATGGTTCATGCCTTTAATCCTAGTTCTTGAAAGGCAGAACTCTGAAAGTTTGAGGTCAGCCTGGGCTACAAAGAGAGTTCCAAGATAGCTAGAGCTATTTTACAGAGAAACCCTGTATAGAAAAAAAATGGATGCTTTTCTCATATAATGTATCTTGAATATCATTTTCCCTTCTTCTATTTCTCTCAGTTCTTTCCCACTTCTGCTCCTCTTCAGATCCACTCCCTCTCTGTCTCTCATTAGAAAAAAAAAACGGGATTCTAAGAGACAACAACCAAACATGACAAAACAAAATATAATGAAAGAAAGCAAAAAAGAAATCTATATATTGAAGTTGGACATGGCAACCCAAAAGGAGGGAAAGAGTCCTAAGAGCAGGAACAAAATAAAGGAGTAAGTCACAAAACAATTCCACACCAGTTTGGAATTATGATTAATAAAAGGGTTATTTATTTAAAGGGAAAAACTTATAGATGAGCATCCTAGACAACAGCCTCCTGCAAGACCAGGAAAAGTGTCTGGTAGCCTGAAGTGTGATGGGGGAGAGTCTTCTGTTTTGTGTTAATTTTTTGGTTAAATAAAGAGACTGCCTTGGCCCTTTAATAGGACATAAAATTAGGTAGGCGGAGTAAACAGAACAGAATGCTGGGAGAAAGAAGCTGAGTCAGGAGCCACCATGATTCTCCCACTCCAGACAGCCGCAGGTTAAGATCTTCCTTGGTAAGCCACCTCGTGGGCTACACAGATTATTAGGAATGGGTTAGGTCAATATGTAAGAGCTAGCCAATAAGAGGCTGGAACTAATGGGCCAGGCAGTGTTTAAAAGAATACAGTTTCCGTGTAATTATTTCGGGGCATAAGCTAGCCATGCGGGCGGCCAGGTGCCAGGGGCACAGCCTTGCCACTCCTACTACAACAGAAGTGGGGTCGGAAGCAAGAGAGGGAGCACAAGGCTACTGCTGCTTTTTCAAGCTACGGAGACCACGCCCAAGTGGGCTGGTATCTTAAAGGCTATTGGCTGAAGGAGCAGAAGGAGCTCCCTCAGCAACAAAACAAAATCAGAGACCCATTTGTTCTCACATTCGGGAGTCCAGAAAAACACACTAAGCTAAAAGCTATAATATATATGCCGAAAGATATAATATTATATATAGAGAGATAGATATATACATACACACCACATACAGACCCTATATTTGCTGCTTTAGGATCTGAAAACTTAGTTGATCCAGAAGGTCTTATTTTCCTGGTATCCTCCATGTTTTCTGGGTCTTACTGCCCTCTCCTCTTCCTTTGGATTCCCTGAGATCTGATGAAGGGATTACTTTCCAAGTAATTTCTGGCTGTGAATTGCTGTACCTGTGCTTATCTCTTGACCAAGGAAGCCTCTAATGATGACTGGATAAGCCACTGATCTGTGATTATAGCAGAATATAATTAGGAATAATTTTATTGACACTTATTTCTTCTTATTTGTTTCAATTTGTGAATTAGTTTATTTGGTCAATAGACCAGTGCCTTTTACTATTAGCCTAATGGCCAAGAAAAACTAAGAGCTTGCCTCAGAACTAAAGGCACAGATGTACCCATCAATAAATCCCAAGATTCTTTTTCTATCCCCTTGGAGGCTTTCTTAATGGAACCTACCTTCCATATTCTGCCCACACTGTTTAGTCACTTAGTGAGCTCTGGTGAAATGAACAAGTGAATTCTCCTCTCTAACACAGTCACACATTCATACCTAGGAAATAATTTACCCCCTGGGAATCTCTGACTGATTGTAAAGTGATTTTCTCATGCTGTGTTTTCTGTAAACCTAATACAAAACACTGAGTTTATGAGGCAGTGTAAGAATACAAATAACACCTTAGGAACTACATCCCCTTCTGTGTAGTGTGTAGAAATTAATCATAGTTAGTTGATCAAAACCCATAGATGTCTGGGACAAACAAAATAAAAAAAGTAAGTCAAATGACATTTTCACAACAGTGCCTGAAGGACCTATTGAAGATACCCTCGGGAATAAAATTCTTAGCCATCTTTGAACATACACAATAAATTACCCTGGAAGCAAATGATAGCAAAGTGTTGTACAATGGTAAAATTATTGATTTAGTTTGGCTTTTATCCTGAATTAGATGGGGAAGATCAATTGTTAATATTGCCTTGATCATTTCTAACCATGCTCAGAGGCATATGAGCAATGACAACGTGCAAGAGCAGAAACATAAATAAAGTAAAACAAATCCAAGAAGATTGTTTGCTCCCTAAATTTGATTTGGATTTAGAATTTATCTTTTGTTCTAATGGAATTGCGATGCATTTTTATTTGCACAGCAATGACATTGCAGAGAACTCTCTTTCAGGAAATGTAAAAATGATATTTTTAAACCATTTTTTATAAATAAACAAAATACAAAACTCTGAAGAGTTTTTCTGTTTGTGGCAATAATGGTTCTAATAAAAGAAACAAGAGAACTTCCATTTTCTGTTTCCTGAATGCTACATGTTGTGTATGAAAACAAAAACTACTAATGCTTCCCTTTGAAGAGAACTGCTTATGTTCATTTATCTCTCTCTCTCTCTCTTTGGTTAGTCATCCATTCCATAATACATTCTTCCATTTTGAGTTGCCACAGAATAGTAGGATCTAAATAAAAACAAATGAAGCAATAAAATATTAACACTCATAAAAAATATAAAGATACACTTTGGAGAGTAAAGAGGATCTCTGCTTTTCTTCTTTCATTTGACTTTTACCTTCCCTATGATGATTCTTTTAATAAACCCCTAGCTGTTGGACATAGATCATATGTATTGCCTCATACACAGCCTATATACCTCAGCTATGGAAATACCATAGCTGGCAGTGTAGGCAGTGGATGCATTCATTTACTCAAAATATACTTATTGAGCACCCCTGTTTTCCAGATACCATTGTATAAATTGTGAGGAGCAATGAATAAAAGTATAAGGAAACACAACAATAGGTTCACGACATGTACAAAGTGAAGTATCACAGCCAGCAAACAAAAAGGTAAAAAATGGATGTTTATTACCTGCATGTAGGAAAACAGAAATTTCATATACTGCCCTCAAAGAAAGTATGGTAACATATTAGGAAAGGCAATGCATATTTATATAAAGGAGGCATTTTGTGTTGGGAAAACTCCTACACATGCATTTATAATACATAGTTTTGATAACAGGTAGAGTCATATCTGAAGAAGAAAGCATGGCAGAAAGGAATGCCACTGCATTTATTGGGGAAACATTGTAAAGGCAGTGGACAGATTTTCAACAGGAATGGAAATTCGCGTGTCACTTATGGCTTTCATCAGCAGTCATTGACAACTATGGTGCAGGAGGAAAAAGAAAGCAAACCTTCAGCCTGCCAGACTTTAGGAAGAGATATCAGGTACCTAGCTGAAAAACCACTTCCCCTCAGTCCCTCCCATACCTAACAATTTCAGTCTGTTTATATTCATTGTTTTTATTTAAAATATTTTTTTCTTTTTAGATACCAACCCCATCTCCCCATCCCTCCTCCTTTCTCTCCCCACTCCCTCTCCCCACACCTCATCCCCCATCCATTCCACAGGGGGTTAAGGCCTCCCCTGAGGGCTCAAAGAAGTCTGTCTTACCAAGTTGAGGCAGGACCAAGCCCCTCTCCCTAGTATCAAGGCTGAGAAAGCTATCCCACGATAGGGAATGGACTTCAAAAAGCCAGTTCATACATCTGGTGTAAGTCCTGGTCCCATGGCCAGAGGCACTCCCAACAGGTCCAGCCACACAACTATGACCCACATTCAGAAGACCTAGTCTGTCCCAAGTAGGTTCCCCAGCTGTTGAAGTCCCTGAGCTCTCACTAGGTTGAGTCAGCTGTCTCTGATTTTTCCCAATCATGATCATGACCCGAACCCCCTTGCTCATGTGATCCCTCCTCCCTCTCTTCTACTGCACTCCAGGAACTCAGACCAGTGCTTGGCTGTGGATCGCTGAGTCGGTTTCCATCTGTTATTGGATGTATGTTCTATGATGAGAGTATACACTAATCTGATTACAGGGGAAGGCCAGTTCAGGTACCCTTTCCACTATTTATAGGAGTCTTAGCAGGGGTTATGCTTTTGGATTGTTGGGAATTTCCCTAGGGCCAGGTTTCTCCCTAATTCTATAATATCTCTATCAAGATATCTCTTTCATTTCTCTCCCTCTCTGTCCTTCCCCCAACTAGGCCATCTTGAAACTTCATGTTCCCATTACCCATATCCCCCTTTCTAATCCCCCTTTCAGTTTACTCTGAAGATCTTAACTATTTCCCCTTCCTGGGACTCTACATGTATGTCCCTCTTAGAGTCTTCCTTTCTGCTTAGTTTCTATGGGGTTGTGAACTGTAGCCAGGTTAATCTTTGCTTTACAACTAATATCCACTTATGAGTGAGTACACACCATGTTTGTATTTCTGTATCCAGGTTACCTTACTCAGGATGATTTCTTTCTAGTTCCATCCATTTGCCTACAAATTTCTAAATGTCATTGTTCTTTACCACACAGTAATACTCCAATGTGTAAAGGTAATCACATTTTCTTTATCTGTTTTTCAGTTGAGGGCCATCTAGGTTTCCTTCCAGGTTCAGGCTATTGTGAATAATTCTGCTATGTACATAGTTGAGCAAATATTCTTGTGGTATGGTGTGCATACTTTGGGTATATATGCAATAGTGGTATTTCTGAGTCTTGAAATTTATTAAGAAACTATTCTCAAGTTTCATATTCATGACCAAGGGGAAGAATGCCTTTGAGAAGTAAAATAGATCTTTTCTAAGTCCCCCATACATTTAAGCTACTTACAAACATAGCCAATACATCTATCTCCCTATTGACTACATTGCAATGGATAGAGGAGGTTGTAACATGTACATAATAGTTGAAAAGAAAGCTGTATTTAATAACCAAATAGTGCAGTATGCTCTTCCCTGGAGAAGACAATGTCCTCTGCTTTCAGCATTCTTTGGTTGCCTGTAGTTCTTTATGTAGAGTTTAGATTTTAAGCTCCACATCAAGCTAACCAAAGTCCTCTCATGTTACCATGTCTATTGTTATATTTGTTCAGCTCATGTTTAGGCAGCCATATTCGTGAGACTTTACGGGTGTAGCTATTCACATTCCTAGGAGACACAATTACATAGCAAACCCTCTGATCCTCTGACTCTTCCAATCCTTCTGCCTCCTCTTCTGCAATAATCTTCTTCTTTTTTTCTTTTTTATTGATTTTTTTTTATTGAGCTCTATATTTTTCTCTGCTTTCCTCCCTGCCTCTCCCCTCCTCCCTTCAGCCCTCCCCCAAGGTCCCCTTGCTCCCAATTTACTCAGGAGATCTTGTCTCTTTCTATTTCCCATGTAGATTAGATCTATCTAAGTCTCTCTTAGTGTCCTTATTGTTGTCTAAGTTCTCTGGGATTGTGGTTTGTGCAATAATCTTCTAATCTTAGATGTCAGAGTTATGTTGTAGATGTATTAGTTAGGAATCGGCTCCACAACTCTGTATTTTGGTTGATTTTGGATTTCTGGTACTGGCTCCAACTGAGCCAAGAAATATCCTTGATGTAAGATAAATGGTCACTTAAAAATGGTCATCCCTAAAACATACAAACAAGTAACATCAAACAAACTAGGTTGCTTTATATATTTAAAATATATGTGCATATGTGTGCAACGATGATAAATTTTTAAAAAGAAGACATGGATTTGAAGGAGAGCCAGAGAAGGTGGGTGGGGGCATTAGAAGGAAGAGTAGAGAAGGAAGAAGCTATTTAATTTCATTATAATCTTAAAATAAAAAGAAATTAAAAATCAAAAAAAGGAAATTGTATGATTTCAGAATTATTATTATGAAGGAAAAATAAATGGAAAGGGGAAGATGGATGAACAGATTAGGTTAAAGCACTTGTTCTCAGACCTGATAACCTGAGTTCAATCCCTGGAGGAAAGAAATCACTCTAGGAAAGTGTCCTCTAGCCTCCTCATGCACAGAGTTGTGCCTGCATAACACACATACATTTATAGGGCATTCCCTTAGCCTATTAAGTTAGCACAATCAGATGTGTTTTAGCAGAGGCAGGAATGAAATGATAAGGTCAGGAAAAATGCAATTTCTATAAAGTTATTTGAAGATTTCATCACTACTTCCAAAATAACCTGAAGAAAAAGCAACATAACCTTCAAGCCCTAGAATTTGGCTAACTCCTTTGAGTTTCTGTGGTTCCAATAATGATAGAAATTCTTAATCTAAAACACATCATGTTAATGAAATCCTGAACTACAGTAGAGCAGCTATCAACAAGCATTCTGAAACACTGTAACCAGATTTCTATCTTCCAATTAATTAAAATATAAGAATTTCATGTAGTCATTTGCAGTAGTGTTCAGGCACTTGTTAGAAGCTGAATGGATTCATATTGAATGAATTAGAGGTGTCTGGAAAGACACTGATTTGATACCATCAAAAATATGGGTTTTATACGATGGTAAGTGACTTTATATCTGCTGGGCCTAATTGATTCCATTTCTAATGATAGTAAAACAAATTTTCTTTCAAATGAAGAAATCATTTCTTACTTAATTGCTAATAAAATGATAACTTCATATATTTAAAGGTTATTAAACTATATTATTCACTCTAATGATTATATCCTTAATAGAATAAAGATACTGGAAATGTTCACATTGGAGTATAAATCTGTTAACCTTTAAGTGCTTAAAATTTTATCACTTATGATACTATTATTAAATCTTTAATTTTCTAAACAGTGAAAATTTATGATCATCTTAATATTACATCAAAATTAGAATGTAAGGTTCATGGTAGCAGACGATTTCCATGGAAACATCCACTCTTGTCATAAACACTTCAAAAGATAACAGCATCATAAGGTAGTTGGACTTAAATATAAACTTCTCTGTTAATTAGATTCAACAATTTTAGTTTTAGGATTTTTTTTAATAAGCAGAAAACTGGTAAAATATTATTTCCTATTGAAACCGTCTATTGAAAGTAAAATTCTATCTATGGGTGTCCTTGCAAAACTTAGGCAACACTTCATCAGGATGGAATACCTTAACTTTCAAGCAAAGAAGTTAGAAAACAGAAGTACATAGCAAATCTAAGATCAATATGAGCTAGACACAAACAAGATCTCTTGCAAAGTTAATGCCTGTTTCCATGAGGCAAATAAATTAATTCATAAAGAGATGGTGGGATTTAATCTCAAAATAGTCATTTTTGGAATAAGACCATTAAGATATGTCTATGTGACACTTTTCTCCATAATATCTTTATGCTTTACTAGTTTTAATTTTTAAAAAGGCTTCATTGGGAATTTTCCCACTTTTTACAAAATTGGTTGTCTGTTGACAGACACTGTTCATTCGTTTCCAGATGCTCAGACCTGAAATAATCACACAGAAACTGCATTAATTAAATTACTGCTTGACCTATTAGCTTATACATATTTCTAAATTAACCCATTTCTATAATTCTCTATTTTACCATGTGGTTGTGGTCTACTGGTAAGGTACCGTCTTGTGTCTGGTATCTGTCTCTGTGACAGCGACATGACTTCTCATTGACTCCATCTACTCTCTTTTCCTCTATCTGCTTGGAACTCCTGCCTTGCCTTACTCTGTGCTACAAAAGAAGATTCTTTCTTAGCCAATGGTATTCACAGCATAAAGAGAAGAATCCCACATAACTTCCCCTTTTCTGTCTAAATAAAAAGGAAAGTTTTAACTTTAACATAGCAAGATTACATAAAAAAACAGTTATCAAGCAAGAATTATAGTTACAATATTTATATCTATTCCATCTTTTATCGTAACTAAGAAAAACTGTATCTGTTCTTCAACTCCATCAAAGACTGCAGAAGAATATAATGTTACCTAAATAAACAAGAAGTCTCCATGAACCCCAAAATTACTTTGCCCAACAAAAAGCAGGAAGCAGTTTGGAGAGAACTATGCCAAAATTCCCAAATATTGCTCATAAATGTTTTTAATTGATTTTTATTGAGTTCTACATTTTTGTCTGCTTCCCTTCCTGCCTCTCCTTTTCCCTTCAACACTCCCCCAAAATCCCTTTGCTCCCAATTTGCTCAGGAGATCTTGTCTTTTTCTACTTCATATATAGATTAGATCCAAGTATGTCTCTCTTAGGGTCCTCATTTCTGACTACATTCTCTGGGATTATAATTTTTAGGCTGGTTTTCTTTGCTATATGTTTAAAAGCCACTTGTGAGTGAGTAAATAAGATAACTGTCTTTCTAGGTCTGGGTTATCTCACTCAATATGATGTTTTCTAGCTTCATCCATTTGCCTGCAAATTTCAAGATGTCATTATTTTTTTCTGCTGTGTAGTACTTCATTGTGTAAATGTACTACATTTTCCTTATCCGTTCTTTGGTCAAGGAGCATTTAGGTTGTGGCTATGATAAATGATGCTGCTATGAACAGAGTTCAGCACATGTCCTTGTGGTACAATTGAGGATTCTTTGGATATATACCCAAAATTGGTATTGCTGGGTCTTGAGAAAGCTTGTTTCCTAATTTTCTAAGAAATACCATGCTAATATCCAAAAGGGTTGTTCCAACTTGCACTCCCACCAGCAATGCAGGAGTATTCCCTTTACCCCACAACCTCTCCAGCATAAGCTATCATCAGTGTTTTTGATCTTGGCTATTCTAATAGGTGTAAGATGGAATCTCAGAGTTGTTTTGACTTGCATTTCTCTGATATCTAACCACGTTGACCATTTCCTTAAGTGTCTTTCAGCCATTTTAGATTCCTCCATTGAGAGTTTTCTGTTTACATCTGTACTCTATTTTTATTGGATTATTTGTTCTTTTGATGACCAGTTTCTTGAGTTCATGGCATATTTTGGAGATCAAACCTCTGTCTGATGTTGGCAGCTACATTTGCAAAATTAGTCTGGTTCCAGAGTATGAAGATAATAATCATTAACAGTAGACAGCAATGTTTGCCTTTGGCACACAGGTTTCTGTGTCCAGTGGGACAAAAGAACAGAGAGATTTTTAAGAAGTAAATGGTAAAAGTTAAAAAAAGTTATTTTGAAGTAGTCTTGACTGTAAGAATCAGTAGCACAGGAAGCATCTGCCAAGTGTCGAAAGAAGTTGGGCCCTCTCAGGGAGAGTGTCCTCTCAATGATCGAGCATCCTTAAAGAGTTGTTTTCAACCACATTTGTAGTCTGGACACCCTTTGTGATGGTTCCTCCTATTGAGCAAATATGAAAAAAAAACTTGTCCTTTTCTGTCCCTCTACTTAATTTTATTGATTATATGATCAACTTTATTTTGAATCTCTCAACTTTCACAATTGTCATATAAGTAAACTAATTATTGGAGTGACATTGTCACATATCTCTTAACAAATATTATCTGAGAGACATATTTCACTAATGTAATGTAGAGAAGATCTGAAAAACACAGATATGTTTATCTTAAATTTTTTATAGGAGATGTAATTCATGAGCATATGATGTTTTTCAGACATAGATGGCAAGCTCCCCCATCCTTCCTATTGCCTGCCATTCCTTGTATTAATTGCCATGTCTTCAGAAAACATTCAAGGACAAGTTGCAAACATGAAATGCCAAGGAACTTGGATCTACCTAGAGAATATCAAGCCTGTCACAAGAAGTTCTGGTTCATAGTATGCATTTTTCACAGGACCTTAAGTGATTTACTAAGTAAATAAACATTGAAAAAGTAAAAATCTTCTCTGGGATAATTTCTTATGAAAAAGCAACCTGAACTTCTTATATAGTCTGTCCCAATGAGTACCTTTGACTCTATTCTTTTTATTTTGATTAGAATATTTAAAGAAAACTATTTTAACAAACTTTAACTGAATACTTTAGTTTATGGACATAAGTATAACATCATATAACAGTGTTCTAAAATGTATCCTTCTTATATAGCTGTAAAATGACACAAAGTTGTTTAGGCAGAGAAGAGGGGTTGATCTGGGAGGAAACTGAGAGTTGGTCAGTGAATATGTTCAAAATATATTTCTCAAAACACTCAAAACAATTCTTTTTTGAATAAAAAGGGGAATGTAGTTGGATGGATGAAGTGGTGGGAAGATCTGGAAAGAAATACTGGAAGGGAAACTGTGATCAGAATATATAGTACAAAAATTTTCTTTTTCAATTAAGAAAAAAATAAAACAGAATACTTATCAAAGCTAAAAAAAAGAACCAATTTTAAGATAAAGTAGAAAAATACAGAAAACATAATTTGTCTTCCTAAGACTAGCCCATTCACTTAATATAATACTTTCCAGTTCTACTCATTAGCTTGCAAATTTCATAAGTCCATCTTTATTTCTATCAGAATAAAATTTTGAAAGACCCTACAGACCACCTCTTCAAAACCCGCAGCTAGAATGCTCCCGGGGGAACGTCCTGTTTGCTTGAAAGATTCTCAGGATCAGCAGCTAGCCTGCTCTCATGAGAACATCCCATATGCTTAGGAAAGCAGGATGTCTACGAGATAGAATGACTGCAAAACAGGATATCTGTAAGATAGGATATCTACAAAGCAGGGTATGTCTGTGAGATAGGAAGGCTGCAAAACAGGATATCTATAAGATAGGACATCCACAAAGCAGGAGGTCTGTGGGGGGCTGCAAAACAGGATATCTGTTGCCAGACATCTATGCTGGGAGAGGAAAAACCATTCATGCCCCCCCCCCCCCGCCTCATTCCGACCGACCAATAACCACGCTTCTGCTTCTGTAAACTTGCTTTTTGCTGCCCTCTTTCCTATAAAAAGACCTCCTCCCAGTCGGCAGGCGCGCAAGTCCTCTGAAAGACTTTGCCGCCCGCAGATACCTGTGTCTACCTAATAAACCTCTTGCTATTTGCATCCGTGTGGTCTCGGCCTGTTCCTTGGCTTCGGGGAAGTCTCCTCTCGAGGGAAGTCCTCTTCGGGGGTCTTTCAATTTTCTTGTGTATATGTGCCATATTTTCATTATCCATTTGTCTATTGATAGATTTTTTTAGGCTAGTTCCATTCACTGCTCTTGTAAGTAGAACAACAATAAACCCAGATGCACAATTGTCTCTTGATGTAAGATACAAATTCCTTAAAGAGTGAAATAGCTGAGTCGTTGGGTATTTCTATTTTTAATAGTTTGAGAGAAGTCTTTTCATAGTGTTTGTGCCTTAAACATCCTTTCTGTCTTATGTTTATATTGCACTTATGACAAATAAAAAGGTTCTTTTCAGTCAAGCACAATTTCCTAGAAGCAACTGGTGCTAAAACAGCCCATTTCCCACTTCTCCCTCCTCACCCTGCAGTCCATCCCTCTTGTTTGCAATTGCCCTCAATGGTTGTGGGTTTTCAATTGTTTTTTTTTTTTTAGTGTAATTCACAATGAAAGTACTTTGTCGACAGGAATTATTATCTCCAATGTAAAGTGAGGAAACACACCTATCACACATAGCATGGGCACAGATTGTATCTATTTCCCAAGCACAAGGGCACCCAAGTTCATCCAAGAAACACTTCTACAGCTTAAATCATATATTGCCTCTTGAACATTGATAGTGGAAAACATCAGTATCCCAATAAATAAGTCATTCACACAAAAACTAAACAAATTCCAATGCTACTTTAGACTTTCACCAGCTGTGGATGAAGTTTCTTTTGGGCCCCTACAGCTTTGTCATCATTTATAATTAGTTTTCCTTATTATAGGCATCTCTAGTGAACTGGAATCTCGCAGTGGTTTCCTTTCACATACGTATTTTTGTGTGAGGAAGGGTATCACAGCATGTATATGGAGATCAAAGGATTGCTTGTGGAACTCAGTTTCTTCTTTCCTCTGTATAGTTAACAAGGATGGAACACATGTCCTGAGAGTTAGAAGCAAATGCCTTTGCCCACTTGAGTCATGTGCCTAGGCCTAAAAGAGATTGATTTGCATTCCCCTGAAGATGATGGCTTCTAAATATTATTTAAAATATTTATTGTCGGGCTGGAGAGATGGCTCAGAGGTTAAGAGCATTGCCTGCTCTTACAAAGGTCCTGAGTTCAATTCCCAGCAACCACATGGTGGCTCACAACCATCTGTAATGGGGTCTGGTGCCCTCTTCTGGCCTGCAGGCATACACACAGACAGAATATTGTATACATAATAAATAAATAAATATTTAAAAAAAATTAAATATTTATTGTCCTTTTGCACATTTCCTATTTTTAGAAATGTCTGTTCATTTCTTTAGTTAGTTGTCTTATTGGCATTGTTTTTTGGCAATTTGGGTATTTAATTTATTCTATTCTTATATGTTCTAAATATCCTTGGGTATTTAATTTATTCTATTCTTATATGTTCTAAATATCAACACCTGTCTGCGGTGTAGCTGGACAAGATTTTCTTCCATTCTATAGACTGTCTGTTGCTCTGTTGGCAATTTATCTTTAAATACAGAAAGTTTGATTTCATGTAGAAGCTTTTTGGTTTGGGGGACTATTTTCTGTGTTGTTGAAGTGCCATTTAAAAAGTTCTTTCTTACACATGTAACTTCCAGTAGATTTTCTATAGTTTCCAGTATCAGTTTTAGCATTTTAGGTTCTATTAATTTTTGATCCATTTTAAAGTAATTTTGTAATTTTATAATGATTGAGAGATGTGAATATAAGTTTATTCTTCTGCAAGAGTATATCTAGTTTTTTCATCGTTTGTGATATAGCTTGTCATATTTCCAATGTATGTTCTTGATGCCTTTGAGAAAATGTATGGCTATGACAATACCATGTAGGTAAGCCCTGAAAACATATATATGAGTAGCATTTTACAAGCTGAAAAGGTTACACTGAGGAATACACAGGCATATACATTTTCACACATGCACATAATAACGATGAAAAAGAAGATCTAAATCTAAAGTTAAGCAAAAAGGGGTTTAGGAGACAGTTTATAAAAATAAGGGGGAAGGAGCAATGATATAATTATAATCTCAAAAATAAAAGAGATAATTTTTAAAATTATAGTCAGTGTCATATGACTTTGTATCTGGGTCCTCTATGCTATTACACTGGCCTCCATGCCTGTTCTTATGCCAACATTGTTTTTATCTTTGTCCGTATAGAGATCATATACTGTAATATAGATATCAGGTACTGTGGTACCTAAACTGTGTTCTTTCTGCTTAAAATAAATTTGATGTGTGTATCCCTTTGTGTTACATATGAATTTCTAATTGTTTTTATATAAAATTGAAGTTTTATACTAGTCAAATATAATTTTCTCATTTCATCTTCCCTACTACTTTCTTAGTGGATTAAATAATGAAAAATCAACATCTCAAAGATTGTGAGTTGTCTGTGTCCTTACCAGTTTGAAATAGAGGGCAGTGGGTTTGCAAAAGCTGTTCAATTTTGTTTGCTTTCCTATATATTAATCTTGGGGCTAAACAAGTCCTCTACCACTAAGCTACTCCTATATCACAGGATAAGTATATCTTAAAAGTCCATGAGGTTTATAAATCTGATACTCTTGATGGTGTATCTAAAGCTAATATTTTAAGAATAAAGCACCAAGATTTTCCAAAGAGGTAAGTCAAAATTGAGAAACTATTTTCACTTTAGAGTTTTGCATGCTTTAAGTGACTATTTTAAATTCTAACTTGCATTATATCAAAGAAAATGCCATCATTACCTATATTAGCATGAATTTTGAATCAACAGTACAAACTTATCTAACACTCAATATACACAACAGACATTTTAAAGTGTTAGGGGACATTGATATATACTACCAACCCTCTACATCCATGGATAATGCACCCCAGGATTCAGCTTACTGTGGATTGAAAAATCCTCAAAGAAAAAAATTTGCATTATTATTGGTGTGTATTGCATTATTAGTCTTGAGATGGTGGCATCTTGGCTGCATATGTATAAATTTTTCTTTGTAATCTTTGTGTGTTTGCAAGTGTAAGTGCAGGTGCATGAATGCATGAAACACATGTGGGTGTCAGAGAACACCCTTGCTTTTTGGTCGTTGATACTGGGTTTCTTATGCTTTTCTACTGTGTCCATTCAAGTAGCTGGCTCGTGAGCATCTGAAGAGACTCCTATCTCTTTCACTTATCGTATCAGAGAGACACTGGGATTGAAGATGCTTGCTATTTAGCCTTTATCTGGGTCATAGGACTCTAACTCATGCCCTCACACTTGGATGTCAAGTGTCTCTCCCACTGAGCCTTGCTGCAGATGCTGTCTTCTATTCTAAGCATGACCGAACCTTTTTAGTTGTCATTATTTCTTTTAAAACACAGTTATAGCAGCTTTTTGATGACACTTATATCTTAGATTTTAATTTAGAAAGGATGCAAGATATATTGATGAATTCATAGGCTATGTGCAAATGCAGTACATTTTATATAAAGAGTTTAATTGTATAAAGATTTTCTTTCTTGTGAAGACCTGAAAACCATAACTTGTGAATACAGAAAAGGCATTAGCTATCATAATTGTATTTTTTATGGTAATGGGATGAATGGTCTTTGATTTATATTAAAGAAATAAACAGCAAAAGCAAAAGAAAATAAAATATCTTGTTCAAAGTAACATAGCAAGGAAATAGTGTTTATGAATTTAAATGCTACAAATTGAACATAATATGAATTATGCTACAAACATTCTTGTATAATCCCCCAAAACTATTTGATTTATACATCCAATTTTGTCTTATTTTAACATTGAACTGGTATGTCAGTGTTTTGATTGATTTCATTACATTTGTAACACAGAAAACCCTGCACCAGACACCCATAGGAAGTTATGAATAAGAACAACTTGTGCCTATGAGCTAGGCAAATAAACCAGGAACAGTCATGCAGGCCTGTAGTCCCAGCAGCTTTGGAATCTGAGGGGAGCAAAAGGAAATGTTGCTCAAGGCAAGTGGGTGGAGCTTAGTTGGAGATCTCAGAAGAAGATGCATGAAGAAAGATGCAACATTTGTGAAAGGATGCAGGACAAGAGCTAAGATAGCAAAGAATGAAGTTTCTTTTATAAGAGCCTCAGAAGTAGCAGCAATGCAAGCGGCAATATCCGTAGGCTGCCTGAGCTCAAATAACTTGGTATTTACATTGAGCTAATTAAATGAATCTTTCTACATGTTTTCCTTTGAACAAACGATGTTCTCCTCTCATTGGTGCTCAATTCTTAGTCACCCTTCATTATAAAATTATTACCAACATGAAAACCTCTTGCGGAGAGTTCAAGTCCCAGCTTTACCACCATTGTCATTCAGAATTGTGCAATTATTTCCTTAATACACCAGATTTTACACAAGGACCCAGAACTACTACCCGTGGTATCTAAAGAATCAATTCCAAATACTGCTTTCTAAGAAGAAAAGAGAGCTTTACCAGAATCTCTCTGTTCTCTAAAGCTTCAATTTCACAGAAGACATTATGAATTAGAAAACTTCCAGATGTATGCCGCAATTATGATAATACTGTCCTTTAAACAAGAGAATGAAGTCTCAGAGAAGTTAAAGTCTGTCTCAATTACAAGGAAAGAGGAAATAGAGCCATAAAATGAATTAAGAGATGACTCTAAATCTTCTTTGCATCAGACTATGCTGTTTCTCCTAATGGTCCTTCTTTCTGTTATTACAATATACTATCCTTTATGCTCCCTCACTTTCGCTACCAATAAATCATCAATTTTGAAATTTATGAAGTGTAAAACAATTATTTTTGTCCTTAAAACAAGTTACTCCATGCATGGATCTTTAAGAAAATGAGGGGTCATTTTTGTATTAATAGCAATAATAATAATAATAATAATAATAATAATAATAAATTTTTTATTTTTCAAATAGATGAAATATGGAAGATCAGGGCTACCCTCCAATTTTGAGAAATTAACAGAAACAAAATCCTGGGTTTTCTTTTTTTAAAGCATTAGACTTCAGCTAGTACAAGAACAGCCATTCCTGAAACACGAACTTCTACATTAATAAAATGTCAAAAGCTCAGTGACTCAGAACACTCACTTCTGCTCTGTATTTCAAGAGATAAAAAGTCTAAAATGAGCTTCAAGGATCTAACATACCAGACTTCAATTATTAAATCGTGAAAACTAAGCCAAAAAAACTTTGTTTGTTTCTTTGCTTGTTTGGGGAGGAGACAGGCAGTAGGAAGGAATAAAAGGCTGTAAATTTTTTTGCCATTTGTGTATTGGCACAGTGTCACTTGACACTGTGAGAAACGTGCCATCTATGTGAGAAATTGAAAGACACACCTTAATTGTTTGTATTTTTTAATATTCAGTTAGTATTATGAACAAAATCAATAAATTTGACATATTGGCATAAACCTGACATAAAGCATAAACATGAAAAAGATACGCAAACTCAGTAAATAAAATATGGCTAACAGTGCAAATAAAGAAAGCTAACAAATAGAAGCATAATTAAGAATGTGTGTGTGAGTTTGTGTGTGTGTGTGTATGTGGTGTGTAGCAACAGTTTCCCCATGTAACCCCAGATAAAAGTCTGTAAATATTTTGTAGAAATTTACAAGGCAAATCAAATATTTACATGGAAACAACCAACCTAAATAATGCAAAAATTTTGACAAGCAGAAAATTTTGGAGAGCTAACACACCTGATATCAATGTCACAAAACTGCACTAAGTAAAATGTTATAATTATGGTTAAAATGTTATAATTGGGGCTTTAAATTATTTTTTTAAGAAAATGAACAGCTTAGAAGTTGACCCAATGGTATAGAAGTATGATAGTTGGTTGGAGAGTTTTTTATTGTTGTTTGATTCTTTGTTTTACTCTGTTTTGTTTCCGTTGAATATGCAGAAGCAAGGGGGATCATGTGGGAATAGTAAACTTCAATTGAGAGGCTTGTACTTTGGCAAGTCTGTGGGGCATTTTCATGATTAATTGTTGACCGAGGGGACTTAGTCCATCTCTGCGGGATGCCATCTTTGGGCAAGTAGTCCTGAGCTGTAGAAAAGAGAAAATGGAGCACACAAGGGAGAGCAAGAAAGGAAGCAAGATTCTCTCATGGTCTCTGATGTGCTTGTTTGCTGCCTCCCACTTCCCACCTGACTTCACACACTGACTTCCCTCAACAAGGAGCTGTGATGTGGAAGTGAAAATAAATAAATCCCTCCCTCTCCAAGTTGACTATGATCTTTATCACATCAAGGGAAACCTAACTAGAACAGTCCTTGGTTCCAGGAAGGGGCGTTCTCTGACAGATATGACAATGTTGACTTTTTTTTAAATAAACCCGAGAAATTTTGAAACTTTGGAGTTTAAAAAAAAAGTGTTTGAATTCTACTAGCAGGCTGTGCTTTCAAGAGTCTGAAAGCTGGTGCTGAGAGCAAAACTATCAAGTCCCACCTCGCGAGGTTTCAGAAAGAATCAGGAACAGTAACAGCAACTGAGCAAGGGACTACTCTGATAGTGTTTCGGCAAAAAATGTGGTTACTCTCTGAAAAGGTGATAAGAACTTTCCTGAGGTTAAATTTCAAAATAACTGACTAATTTATTTGACAGGAGTAATTTCGGGGCACCATAATATTGAATGTGTGGCATGGTTATTAGTAGTGACTGTTACCTAGGTATGCAATGAAATAGAGCAAGTGGTACAGAGAACACAGAATGTGCAGTTTAAGGAGACAAAGAACACGGCTAATGTAAGATCACAGCCAACGCTTGTGCTGAAAGACATAAGGAGGTTAGCGCCATTAAGGAGGCACATGTTCTACATTGGAATAAAAAAAAAAGAGTCCTCGCAGGTCAAGACCCACCCAACTAAGCTTCCAACCTGTGAAAGAGATCCTGAGGCCATCTTCTACAAAACAACCAAAGACAAAGGCTGTTACAAGAGCATTCTAGGAACTTAGGGTCTATCCCAAACTGGCTGAGTGCTGCTGGTTTTAGAGTCATGAAGGATACAAGAGTAAAGCAGCCATGATATATCTGTCCATGCTTTCAGAGGTCTACTAAGGCCAGGCAAGGGGAGACTCTGAGAGAGCAAGGGGCTCTGAGAAGCCATTTCATGAAGAGGCAGAAGTAAAGCTTGGCTTCCAGGGGAGAACCCTTATGGTAAGAAGTCAGATCTTTAGTATATCTGCCAAAGAGAGCTAGGTGCTTGGAGAAGAATCAGCCCAAAGTAAATGGTTGTATTGTCGGTAACAAATATGAAAGGGCAGAGCCATCTAAGCCATTTGGCACTGGACATGGAGCTACAAGATATGGTGATTGGCCTGCTGGGTTTTAGTCTAGTTTTGATCTGGCATTTATGCCCCACTCCTCCTTTTAAGATGGCAATGTGTATTCTGTGTTATTATACACTGGAAATATATAATTTCCCTTTTCGTTTTACCGTGGGTTCTAATTAAGACACTGCCATGAGTCTCAGAACACACTTTGGATTTTTAAATAGTTTAAAGCTGTGAAAGCCTGAGAGGACTTTTGAAGGTGCATTTATTGATCATGACCCTATGGAGATCAGGAAGTGGGATGTAGTGATTTGAATAGGAAGGTCCCCCAAAAGTTCATGTATTTGAACACTTGGTCACAAGTTGGTGGAACTGTGTTTACATCTTCTTGCCGTAAAGTAATCACGATTACGAACTCTAATCTTCTAGAAACAAAAACGTAAAGAAGCTTTCTTCTATAAGTTACTTTGGTCACAGTGTTTTATCACAGACACAGAAAAGTGAGTAATACAACAAATCAATATGAAAATTAATGCTTTTTTAAAACTATATTGGAATGATAGAATAATTAAATGTCAAATAGAAAAGAAGTTAAAGAACTTTGAGTCACATGTAAAAGCATAAATAAAAGACAGCTTACAGATATAAACACAAGTATATAAAACTACATAACACTGAAAAGGCATAGAAAAATTCATTCATGAAGACAGTGTTGTGTACAACGTCCTAAGTAATTTTCATGCACATAAAATTAATCAATTAATTAATTTAAAAAAACGAAGGCATTTGCCAAGCCTAAATACAAGACAAGGTTCTCAGTCTTAGTGCAACTTGATATTCCATGTGTTACTGATACATATAAAAGGCCTCACCTTTCTGAACAGAAACAGAGGAGGAGTAGATTGAAGGCGGCAGGCAGAGAGGAGGTGAGAGGAAGGAAGACACATGCAGTCCGAATCTAGATGAACCCTGACTGCTCTTTGGGCTTACGAGGGAGGGGGACTTGATTGGGGGAGGGGGAGGGAAAGGGGAGAGGGAGGTGGGGAAGAGACAGAAATCTTTAATAAAAATAAAATAAAATAAAGAGAGAGAGAGAGAAAGAAGGAAGGAAGGAAGGAAGGAAGGAAGGAAGGAAGGAAGGAAGGAAGGAAGGAAGGAAGGAAAGAAAGAAAGAAAGAAAGAAAGAAAGAAAGAAAGAAAGAAAGAAAGAAAGA
>JABTXL010006079.1:16535710-16604115 GCA_025134845.1 Neodon shergylaensis
AGAAAGAAAGAAAGAAAGAAAGAAAGAAAGAAAGAAAGAAAGAAAGAGGGGGAAGGGAAGGGAGGAAGAGAGGGAAGGAAGGAAAGAGAAATGTGAAGACAAACAGGAAATAAGTTCCAACTATCCTACAAAGGAGATATTTCAAGGTGATGGGTCAAGTAAGAAAAATTTCACTACAGGAGTTTGTTCCAAATTTTATTGGAACTTCAGATACACACACACACACACAAAAAGCCCCTTCAACAAAAATCTTAAAACGTCCTCCAATGACATATAAGACCATTGGAGCTAAATTTACATTTCTAATCTAGACTGTTTAACTTGCAGTGTTAAACATAGCTCTTAATTTACACCAGGCTTGTTATAAGTATGTTTCTGGAAATGTTGATGAGAGCTATAGCCATAAATTATAAAATTGGGCAACTCTTTAGGAAAATAAATGGATGGTGCAGCATACAAAATAATATAGTTACAAAAAACATATTCATTGTGCAAAGGTCTTCAAGTAATTGCATATAATTTTCAATGTCAATTTCTTTTAGGATCAAAAAAGACAAATCAATTAATGAATTCCATATGTAACAGAACTGCAACTGCATTTAAGATTAAAGTCTTTAATTTTTTTTTACTGTGTTCATGTGGCCCCGTTTATTATTGCACTGTGGTTTAGTTCACCTAATTGATGACCAGGAAGAACATTGTATAACAGAAATGCTGGGACTGGAGAGATAGCACAGTTGTTAAAAGTGCATGCTGCACAAACAGGAAGACCTAAGGTCTATTCCCTACCACCCATTTAAAAAAGAAGAGACCATCATGGTATAGGCTTGTAATCCTAACTATACAGAGATGTGAAAAGGAAGATAATGGGAGCATGCTATACAGCTAGTCATGATGAATGGATGATTTTCAGGGTCAGTAAGAGATCCTGTCTCAAAACATACCTTGGAGAATGATACAAGAAGGTACAAGGAAAGGACCTCTATGTGGACATACCCAAACTCATGAGCTTATATATACATATACAACATACACATATATAAATATCTTAAAATTTTAAAAATGAGCTCTGATTAAAACTTCCATAAAAATCGGTTTGCAAGAATTGGATAGTAGAAGATATTTCTCTTTATTCTGCTACTTTGTTGGACAACATTAATTAATTTATGAACAGTACTAATTAGTATACTTAGTACCACTTTAATATGCAGGTATATATATATATGTGTGTGTGTGTGTGATATACATATACATGTATGATATGCATATATGTGTGTGGGTATATATATATATGAATCCATACATAAATACAAACAAAATATACAAACACAAACATATAATCCATTCTTACTTACAAGAGTAAGATCCTGAGTAAAACCATGAATAATTCAAACTAGTAACTGATTTCTTTTCCTATATGTGTGTATGACTATGATACATTTTAATTTGCATGTTGACATGGGACTTCCATCTGTATGCTATGAATATGTTTTATTACCATTGGTTATTAAAGAAGCTGTTTTGGCCAATGGATTAGTACAGTAAAGCCAGGAGGGAAATTCAAACAGAAATAAAGAGAGAAAGTAGACAGAGTCAGAGAGATGCTATGTAGCTGCCAAAGGAGACAGACTCTTCATTTTTTCTTTTTTTTTATTTTATTGAAAAAAAAATTTCCGCCTCCTCCCAGCCTCCCATTTCCCTCCCCCTCCTCCCACTCCTCTCTCCCTCCCCCCACTCTTCTCCTCCTCCCCCCACTCATCTCCCCCTCCCTCTCCAGTCTGAAGAGCAGTCAGGGTTCCCTGCCCTGTGGAAAGTCCAAAGTCCTCCCCCCTCCATCCTGGTCTAGGAAGGTGAACATCCAAACTGGCTAGGCTCCCACAAAGCCAGAACATGAAGTAGGATCAAAACCCAGTGCCATTGTCCTTGGCTTCTCAGCAGCCCTCATTGTCCGCCATGTTCAGAGAGTCTGGTTTTATCCCATGCTTTTTCAGTCACAGTCCAGCTGGCCTTGGTGAGCTCCCAATAGATCAGCCCCACAGGAGACAGACTCTTACTGGTAAACCACGAGTCTTGAGGCAATACCTAGATTAATAGAAATAGGTTAGTTTAAGATGTAAGATTTAGTTAATAAGAAGCGTAAACTATTGGCTAAGCAGTGTTGTAATTAACATAGTTTCTGTGTGATTATTTCCTGGGAGGCTGGGAAATGAACGAGTAGTCTCTGCCTACAGTATTTAAGAACAGTAAGAGATTAATGACAAACATGCATAGAATAACAGAAAAATACAAAAGTGCACTATATAAAATCACACCAAAGCAGCCTCTGTTCCTCTTTCATCTTACCTTGTTGCACTGTCAAAACTTCATTTAAAGGAACTATCTGAGGTCTTTTCTGAATTGACAACAACTTGGCTCTTGCCCTTTGGTAACACCATTAAACAACAGCAACAACAAAAAACCCATTGAGCACAAGCACTGTCATATAAAAGGGGTCAAACTGGTTACCAAAGTAGCTAAATGATTAACAAGTGGCTGTCATGTATTTTGTGTATGTGCTGAACATAAAGAAGTTATATGAACAATTTATACTACATGAAATGCACCTAGAGTTCATATATATGCACATATGTATGTAAATGTTTAAAAAAGGTTTTATATATACGCATACATGTATATGTTCATGTGTGTGTATATGTATGTATGTATGTGTGTGTGTATATATATATCCCTTCTATCCCTCACAAGCTTCCCTCTTCTTTTATAAGTCCCTTTTCTACATTCATATCTTTATATTTAACCAAGACTGTTTGTGTGTTTATGAGTTGTGCACAATGCTGTGGAGACTGGTGAACTCATATGTGGGTAAGGTTGAAAGTAACTGTCTCTCTTCTAGAATCCACCAGTAAGCAGCCAATAGATCATCAAGGCAGGCTATGGTTCTGTGAGTCTATCCCTGGTTTATACTTGCCTATGACAGGGTCAATCTTGTGCAAGCAGCTATATCTGCTTGAGATCATGATTACAAGGACTATGCCATGAAATGATACATAAACTATCTATTTCAAAAGTTTATTTTGAAGTGATATGGTGAAGAAGTTTACCCTAATTATTGTGTGTCTATGTTTTTGTGTTAGAAAGAGAGATAGGAGGGACAGAAGGAGGGGGAATGAAGGGAGTTAGAAAGTAAATTAGGTACATTTGTAAAAGAAAGACTCATGAAGGGAACAGAGGTATTCCAACGGTCTCAAACTCTTAAACAGAATCTTGTGGAAACCGAAAAGTAGGTACTTGGAAACCAAAGAGAAGGGAATTGCAACAAAATTGTTTTGTGCTAACCAAAATAAGCATGAGACTATTTTTGGTAGAGAAAGAGAAGTTTTTCTAAAGTCTGGGAGGCAATGCTGCAATAAAAATGATTGACTATAACACGACAGGAAGAAATGAACGAACTTTGTTCCAGCATGTTAGACCTCGGGCAGCCTGGCGCTAAAAGCAAGTCCAGTGCAAAAACAGGTCTCTAGAAAGACCTGGGGCTCTCTCTTTACTAGATAGTTTGGGATAGAAACAATACATCAAACACAAGATCTCCTGGAAAGAGTAATAATCCGGGACCCGGAGAAGGACCATGAAACACAGATTTAAAGGTGGTTTTATTTTTTTTTTTACAGTCAAGTAATAATCCTCGTGTCAAGCTTTTACTTTTATGGAAAATATGTTTTAAATTATCTCCACTGTTGGTTTTCTAAAGCTTTACATATTTTCTTTATTCCAGAATTTCCATATTAAATGATATATTAATAATGTGTTCTTTGTTGATTTTTGAATAAGCTGTCAAAATACTCATACCTATCACATTTTTTTCTGATTTCAGTCACTTTGAAAAATCAAACTTCTCCATAAAAAGATGACTATAAAAATTATAGGAATATTAAACAGGTAAGTTTTCTAATTTATAGGTAATCTGCACATTTTAATCATATTCATTATAACTAGTATATTACAAATTAATCCATAATTGCTATTTCTTTGGGTTCAGAAATAGGTGACTAACACTGAAACAAGAAACCCATAGAAATGCAATTTTAGATCACCCCCTCAGACAGAAATTACTACACCTTTTTAGGTCTTAGAAAAAATGTGTTGAGGGTGGCAAAATCAAAGCTAAATTAATTCCATAATTTACAAAAATAATCAGACATTACACATTCATAACTGGATATCAAAATCAAGTACCACACTACCTAAGCAGGAAAAAGCTTATCAGTCTATGTATAAAATAACAGCAGAAAACTCAGAAGACTGGGGACAACTATATAAGTCAACATAGGTACCAGCTCCCAGAAGGAGGACAAAAAGTGGAGAAGGAAATGTCAGTCCAGCCAAAGAAACAAAGTGTTGCTTTTCTGAAGGTGTAGAAGAGGGACCACATACTTCAGGACTCACTAGGGATGTCCTGAGGCTGAGCCACAGAGTAGTGAGTGTAGCAACTGTTGAGCAATTTTCCTGCTTAGATGAAGCTTTCTCCAAGAAATGCAGCAACATAAGAAAGTCATATACATGGGAATCAAGTGACCTCAGTGGTAGAAAAAGCAGAGTCACTGAGACTGGGAACTAAACTGTACTTTATAAACATTTAATAAGAGTTACATGCATTTCCATTAGAAATAGAGGAATATCCATGTATCCAAACACAGTTGTTGATCCTTGAGAGATTGTAATGTTTTTGTTGACTCTAATGCTTCTGGGGTTATTTAAGAGCATTTTGATGGTGATCAAGGATAGTGATGCCCAACTTTAAAATGGCTATATTACTTGAGGATATTGATAAAAAGCCAGGTGTTGATTGAGTGAACCTAGTAGGGCTGCATAGCTGGATTCCTAAAGTGCTCCTGTAAAATGTCCTTGGTGCTATTCCTTGACCTGTCCAACCTACACACACAGAGGCAGTTTAGGAAGTTAAAATAAATAAGGCTGAAATTTTGATGTACAAATTGATAGAAATCACCCCATTTTTCAAGATATTAAGTTTCTATTAAAAGTAGAAGTTTAGATCTAAGACATTATCTGTGTCTTTGATTATGCTATTTATACATTGGGGGTAGGGAAGGAAGTCCTTTTTACATAAAGGTTACTTGGCACTGAGAAAAATCACTCATTACAACTCTTTGGAGAGTTTCTCTATGAAAGACATTCTGTAATTAGTCAGCAAGGCCTGACTAGGTACCCTGGAGACGACCTTGAAGTGAGACAGACAGCACTGTGCAATGGAAATGAGCCTACTTTTGGCAGCTTAGACCCCATTCTCCCTCTGATTGGCTGTGTGACTTGGAGCACATGTGTGATCATCAGATCAGATGTAGATATGATTTTCAAAGCAAACTGATTAAAATCAAGGCCCTAAGGTGAGTGTCACAAGAAGAGGTGGTTTGTTTCTTTCTATCCACAACACCTACTGAGTTCATCTCAAGAAAGAAGCTCCCTCACTGAAAGGAAAGCCACCTTTGCTGAGCAACACATTCACTTCAGAATGTTTCTCCATTGCTTGAAAAGATAAGATTACATCGGGAAATGTGGAGTGATCCCCCAAACCACATAGAATCCCTGCAATGCCCAGGGAACCAAATGAGTTCTTCTCACTAACATAGCTTAGTATCTATCTCCACATTAACTAGTTAACTAGAAAACAAGTTCTGTTTACACAATGCAATTATGTTGTAATAAGGAGCGGTGGGGCTGCGTCCCCAGCACCCCAGCCGCCTGGCTAGCTTATGCCCAGAAATAAGAACACACAAACTGTATTCATTTAAACACTGCTTGGCCCATGATATCTAGCCTCTTCTCGGCTAACTCTCGCACCTGGACTAGCCCATTTCTAATAATTGTTTGTAGCACCGCTAGGTGCGCTTACCGGGAAGATTATAGCCTATGTCCATCCTGGGTCGGAGCTTCATCGCGTGTCTGCCCTGAGAGGAGCTGCGTGATGTCTCTGCTCCAGAGAGCAGAGCTGTCGAGTCTGAGCTCACTTCCTCTTCCTCCCAGCATTATGTTCTGTTTACTCCTCCCAACTATCTTTTAACCTATGAGGGCCAAGCAGTTCCTTTATTACTTAACCAATGAAATCAACAGATTGATATATGACACTCCCACATCACAATTATACTCAGACCTGGCCAGTGGCTTATTCAATGATACATAATTACTGAAATATCACTTCTTGAACATCTATTATGTCACTGAAAATACACTTAATGTACAAAAAGTCAATTAATAGTAAATTTATTGGAAAAGCATAGTAACCCGTTAATGTTGGAAAATTGCATTTGTTACTAAAACAGTAAATAATCCACAGTAAATAAAGCAGACCAGCTTTATTTAGAAGCAATTTATAAGGATCAACCTTATTAAAACTTAAATATTGGCATTGTCTGGAAAAAATAAATTAACAAAGCAGTTTATAATTGTTTTCAGATTGAGCTACAGAAATGTGTGGGTTGAAATATTTTAATTACTTTGATAATTGACTTCTTAGTTACATGAAATAAATCAATAATGATGATATTTAGGGAGGAAAAATTTTACCCAAACTGGCCCTGAGGTCATAAGAATGGGAGTGTTATCTCTGCCCCTCATTAGCTGCAGTGCTCAGAAAAGTGGCCCCTATACCTTGTCCGTGCAACACAGTATAACTGGCCCTGAAGGTGTAACTGTGGGAAAACCACCTCTGAGGATGTGAAGGACAGAGAACTGGCCCCCCTTCTTGCTCATCGCTTCAAGGGGTTAACTAGCTAGGCCAATGCTGGAGAGCTCACCCTGGCCTTGAATACAGGGGAAAGCTGACTGGCTGACCAACCCTGTAACTAGTCAGGCCCAGAACCAGGCTTATATATTGGTCCACATCAATATCCATCCCGTCTGTGATCTTCTGGAGCACGGAGGTGAGTATCCTGAGGACGCGGGACGGCAGAGGATAACACAGGGCAGTAATAGAATGTCCAGGAAGAGTCCCAGTGAGTACTGCCTCAGGGTTGCTGGTGTAGCAGAGACCAGAGGCTTCAAACCACACCAATGACACTGCAATGAGTGTCCGCATGTAAAGATGTATGAATAAAGGGGTTTACTTCGTGACTCTCTGTGTTACGGTGCATCTTCCGTGATGAACTTTTCCTGTTCTCCCCCTTTTTTCTTCTTTATTTCTCTTAAATTTTATTTTACTTTATTTTGTCGGGGAGTGGGCTGGGATCGGGAGGCATAATGTGAAAGACACAAAGAATAAATAAAAAGTAAAAAAAAAAAGAAAGAAAAGAAAGAAAACTACCAAAACTTTCCGAAGCTGAACCTGCTCTACTGTTGTCATGGCAACACACGAGAGGAAATAGCTGATGTTCAACAATAAGAAGGAAAAACCTCTGAGAAAACAATGAAACATGGCTTGTCGTTGCATATATTAGTCAGCCTCCCTAGCATGGCATTTTAAAATCTTCCCAGATGATTGCTAGGTTGTTGACATGAACTTCGTGTAATCTCCTTGTCTTCAAACAGACCAACTCCCTAGATCTTCCGCCATTCCACAAAGCAGCTTCAGTGTGTCTGTATGGAGAGGAGTAGGCGTTCAGAAGAGTCACATCCCTATGAGAACGAACTGCTCTCAGTTGTTCCTGAAATGAACAATGCAGCCGAAATTTCTTCTCTCCAGAGAAGGTCCCAGGCTCACCCTGAACCCTACTTCCAGGGTTGATAGTAAGAACAAGATTTAGGTGCACAATAAATGAAGAGGAACTTGGCTGCCATTTACTTGTTTCCCAGATCCTAAGTGTCACTTAACCGTGACAATTATTGCTGTCATATTTTAGCAGGTAATGAGAGGTAGGAAAAGCATTGGAATGCATGTACCTTCTTGAGATCAAACAATCCGCCAGACAACATTAAGAACATTTTCATGTTTAAGCCACACACAACATGAACTGCTACTATATTTCCCAGACAGGACATAAAGAATAGCAGCATAGAAACACTAATTTTTAAGGAAAATAACAATTTAATAAAAGAATATTTTTAAATTAGTTTTGTATTTTAAAAATCACACTTTTTCTGATATTTGGAAAATCTTCTGCTTGATTTTAATAATCACTTGTAATTCACATTTATCACATCTGAAATAATAACAAAGAATTGATGTAGAAGAAAGGTTATGAACATCCTCAGTATATTAACATTGTAACAGAAGCAGAATTCTGAATGCTCAGTAACACCCCAAAATGTCTTTTAACAGCTTTTCTATCATTGAATCATTCTAGCTTTATGTTGGTGAAAATATGAATGCAAAGTTATCTGATTAATAAAATTAATTTGCTGTCAACAGTACAAACTAATATACAAAAATCTTGTTCAAAACAATGCTGAATACTCAAGGATATTTCAGAAACATCTAGAAAGATGAATAATAGTTTACTCATTCCATAATTAGTTCTGAGCCTGCTATAGAAGCTAGTCATTAAATATCTGAATTCTATTTAACATAATTGATATATATGCATATGTAATACTCCTGATTAGAATCGATTCTATAAATAATGCATGCCATTTACAGCACACATCATTTTGATTTGTTTTCAATACTTATTTTAAAATATATATGACTTTTATTTCTGTATCTGATTTCTGAAAGAAGTAGACAAAATATTCACAGAAGTTTTTGTTATTCAATGACTACTTGATTTCTATTTAAATATACTCAAAGCACTCAAACTAGGGGCATCATCATTCAACAACAACAAAAAAATCAATTAAAGTCAAAAAGTTTAATAGAAATTAGTTTTGACTCCCTTCTGTCTTGCTAACCAGATAAGTTTATCTTCGAAATGTAGCAGTTTGGCCATTCTATAACCCCATAAAGCATAAGTTTCCCACTTTGCATTTTACTTTTACTTTGGAGATTTTCTTTATTTCTATCATTTCACTTATCCAATTTTCTTACTATTATCTTTAAATCACTCACTTACCTTTGGCAAATCTCTTTATACTGGCTTAAAAATCCCTCAATAACTAAAGAAGAAAAAGCTTGAATTGGACTCTTCCAAGTCAGTATCCTTAGAATTAACTGTTTGATGCTCTACTATCTTTTCCTCAACACTTTACATTGTTAAAGATTTTCAACAAAGGCAAGTTCTTCATCAATAAAAGTCTGAATATTTATATTCCGCTATATTTGACAGGTTTGCTCTGTTGTTTTGTAGGCCAGTAATTATTTGGAAACTAAACTCTGTGGTTACAAAAATATGAAAAAATCAATTTAATAACTTTTCTGTAAGCACAAAATTATCTATCCCCTATTCCCTAGTGCCTAGATACGTGTGAGTGTGTGAGAGTGTCAGTGTGTGTGTGTGTGTGTGTGTGGTATGCTCAGGGTGAATAACAAATATAAGAATTCAAACTAACTATGAATATGAGATGAAAAATTCATTTTTCCCAGTGCAAACAAGGGCCTTCATAATAGCCCATACCCTCTATTAAAACAAAACACCACAAACTAGATAACTTTTAAGAAAGTGAATGTATTTCTCACAGTTCTGGAAGCTGAGACACCTAACTTCAAGTCACTACCAGATTTGGTCTGTGTTTGATAGAAGTGTCCTTGTAGGCATTTTCTGACACTAGGAAGCAAATGATCATCTCTCTTAAGTCATATATAACATTCATGGACTCCATCCCCATTTCCTAGTCACTTCTCCAAAGCCCAATCTGTTAACAGCATCAGTTTGGTAATGAAGATGCAATAGGTCAGCAGCAGGTCCACCTTTGGGTGGGCTAATGAAGTGGCCCCTTAAATGCACCTCAACCAAAGAATGGATAAAGGAAGTGTAACACATTTATATAATGCATTATTTCTCATCTGTAAAGACAACAACATCAGAAAATATTAAGGCAAATGGATGGAACTAGAAAAAAATCATACTGAGTGAGTTAACCCAGACCCAGAAAGACAAACATGGTATGTAGTCATAAGTGACTATTTGCTCTAAAGTAAAAGATAACTATGCTACAATCCACAGGCTTAGGGAGTCTAGGTAACAAGAAGGGCCTGAAGCAGAACACACAAATCTCTCTGGGAAAGGGAAATAGAAAAGATCTCCTGGGTAAACTAGCATAGGTACGGACTTGAGGGATCCAGTTGGGGGATGAGTGGAGGGGGGGGCACTGAAATAGATGATTGGAAAGGGGACATTTGGTAATCCGGTAGAAACCTGATGCAAGGGAATCTCCCTGGAATCTACAAGGATGACCCCATGTAAGAATCCTAGTAATAGGGGATATGTAGCCTGAACTGGCTATCTTCTATGATCAGACTGTCATCAGAGGACTTTTATCCAGGACCTGATGGAAACAGAGGCAAAGACCCACAGTCAAACTGTAGGCTAAGCTCAGGAAGACTACTGAAAAAAGGGAGAAAGAATTGTAGGAGCCAGAGGGATCGAGCACATCATAAGAGAAGACACAGAAAAAAATAACCTGACTCATAGGAACTCACAGAGTCAGAACCAAAAACCAGGATCCTCCAAGGGCCTGACCTGGTCCATATACATGTGTGTGACAGTTGTATATCTTGGTCTACTTATGGGACTCTTAACAATGAGAACATGGGCTATCCTTAATGCTTTGGCTGGCTCTTAGGGACCCATCCCTCATAGTGATTTGCCTTGCCCTGCCTTAATACAAGGGGAGGTGCTTATTCTCACTGCAACTTGATATACCATGCTTTGTTGATACCCTTGGAAGGCCTGCCCCTTTCTGAACAGAAATATGGTGGGGGAGAGGAATCTGTGGTTGGGCCTAAAATAAATACCTACACATACATACATGCATACATACATACATACATACATACATACATACATACATAAATGATAATAATAAAATGGTAGAGTTCTAAAATCAATATGAAAAGAGGGTTGGGATTGCTAAGGGAGAGAAAAAAATGTAAGCAAAGAACAAACTATCAGACATGCACTCCAAGTTGAAAAACAGCCCAGTCATCTTATGTGATGTTAAGCCTGAGATAATGTTGCAGAATCCAGGATGGATTACGGGAACGGAAACTATTATTGATCTTGGAGCAGCTGGCATCCTGAGGGTCTTCCTGGTGGAATGATTATATGTGACTCTAGGATAATACCTGTTTCAAAGAAAACACATTGCTAGTTAAAACTTTTATACTTAACTTGTTCATTGCTTTTCTATGATTAGATATTTTTTATTACTGAGTCATGGTAAGAAAACTGAGGATAGGATGCAACATCATATAAACTGGTAACTCACTCCTTGGAAATAAGTGAATAAACACAGACATCCCATAATACCAAAATTATTTTGAGGTGCTGAAATGTGACCTTCTTAACTAAGAAAACGTTTGTAAAACAAGGTTTCTCTTATCAAAGCGAGACTTAACTACCATTGTGGTTGAAAAGTTTATTTGCACATGTGTCAAAAAAAAAAAAAGAAACAGGTACCTCATAAGTGAAACTAAGTTCAAAGGGAGTGATTTAATTGTGTACTGCAGCCACCAGGTGTTTCATGCAGTCACACCTCATAATAAGACATTTCCCCATCACGGGAATTCAGCTTTACTGCACATTTAATCATGTTTCCCAATAGGTATTTTTGTTCAGTGTCTCTTTCTTGCTGCTCTTATATCAGAAGTAGGTAACGTGATGGGAGGAAAACTCATTTTTGCTTAAGTGTTAATGTGTTTTGCGTATTTGCTAAGTATCATTTATGTGATGGATGGTTCTCACTCAATGCTATGCACATGTGCACTTTTTTGAGAAACTAGATGTTGGAAGTGTATAAAAATACAGAAAAATATATAGGCCGCTAGACATAAATGGAAATTAGAAATCTGACTCAAGTTGATGGAACCAATAAAGCATTCATATTCCATTTACAAAATGGAGAAAATGTACCTCTTCCCTGAACAAAAAAAAATGTATACAGTAACTTGTACCTCCTCTTACAATACTTGCTGATCATATAAAATCAAGCAGATCTGAACATTGCAGGAAGGTGGCAGTTCCTTCCTATATATGAGAAAACCCAAAAATCTACCGATAGTCAAAAAAAATACAAAACTCTTCAGAGATTAAAAAATAAAATTCCAAGTATAAGCTTTGGTTTTCTCTACTTGTGCAATATGTAATTCAATAAAGTACTTTTAAATGTTCTATTGAGGGGCTGGAGAGATGGCTTAGCGGTTAAGAGCTCTGACTGCTCTTCCAGAGGACCTGGGTTCAATTCCCAGCACCCACATGGCAACTGTCTGAAAATGCAGTTCCACAAGATCTGACACCTTCACACCAATGTACATAAAATAAAGTTAAATAAATCATTTAAAAATGTTCTATTGATGAGGCAATATTATTCTAAATGCACAATTTAGTGATTTCTTTTTCCATTGCCTTAATCTAGAATGTTGTAAGAGTTGATTACCATTGTCCTCTGTTTACAGGTGTGTAGTCTTGAGATTAAGTTCACAGCAGTGGGAAAGAATGAGGACAAGAGAGTGATGCTCTGGACGACAACTCTCTACTCACTAATCACTGTCAGTCTTCAGTGTAATGAAGGACATCTTCTTAGTCTTCATAAATTACTTCTGTAGCTTCTACCTGATCCCCAATGGAACCATAACTCCCTCCTCTGCAGATATCCAGATGTCTTTTTTTATTTCACTTTTATTGTATCAATCTTTAAACATTTTCTCAGTCAATGACAAGCTCAGGTCTTGTAAGGACCGACAGAAAACTCCGGCCATACCTCATACATTGTTGCCCTAAATTTTCAACATCAGTCATGAAAATACCCATTTTCACTATTGCCAATTTGATTACACCTTTCCTATATGGTTAAAATCATGTGGAGATCACTGTGGAAATTATAAAACGCTGAACTAATTGTACAAGCTAGTGCTTGTTCAATATGCATGCAGCTGAGGCTATGGTGGTATATAGAGAGCATAAAGAACATGTTATCACCTGCAGTGCATGTGTATTAGAAGTTTCTTTATATCACTTCTAACTAATATAACACAATCATGTCCCAATTTTTTGCAAGCAAATTGCTTGCTTTCAATTTCCAGTACATACATTGACTCTACGTGTGAAGGTAATGAAGGAAGAAATGGAATACTTTACCCTTTGATAAAGGATTGAGCAATTGTGAGCACTGTAAAAATAACCAGAAAGAGTCCTTTGCCGTTCATCATTCAGAAACTTCATTGTGAGAAGTGCATTTTGTTAGACTAGAGTATGACCACATGTATATAACTTCACAGTGCTCCACTTCTCAAAACTATAGGTTGGTACTCTGAAACATCTTTCACCTTGTATCTAACAGTTCAAAGCATTCAAAGATACTGACACCCTTGCCCTTGATTTATATGAGTTTTTGCCCTAGGCAGGAATTAACCATATTGTCCTACTGAAAAGGAAGAGAAGTAAATAAAGAAAATAGCAGATAGGAGGTTATAAAAGGAGCAGTTTTTTAAATTCCCCTTTTTATGCTATGACGGATACAAATTTTTATCTGTTGCTGTGATAAAAATACATGAGCAAAAACACTATAGAAAGAAAAAAAGGCATTTTTTTGCCTCATAGCTTTAGAGATTCCCATTGATAATTAGTGAGGTTCTGTTTTCTGGGTGTTGAAGGAGAGACCTGCTTGTTGGTTCTGGCCATCTGGCTAGTAGACTTGAAATAATCACACAGACACTGTATTATTTCAATCACTGCTCGGCCCGCTAGCTTTAACTTCTTATTAGCTAATTCTTACATCTTAATTTAACCCATTTCTATTATTCTGTGCATCACCATGAGATCGTGGCCTACCAGCAAAGTTTCAGCACCTCTATCTCTGGCAACTCCATGGCTTCTCTCTCTCTCTCAGCTTTCCTTCTCCCAGCATTCAGTCCAGTTTCCCTTGCCTAAGTTCTGCCCTATCAAAAGACCAAGGCAGTTTCTTTATTCATTAACCAATAAAAGCAGCACATAAACAGGTTGACCTTGCAAACAATCTGGGGGCCTCTGCAAGGTAGCATACTATGATAAACATATGTAAGCAACACTGAAATGTAAAATGTGATGATTATAATCTACATTCCAAGGCTGCATCCTCAATGACTTACCTTCCTTCCACAAGGCCCCATCCAGTCACAAACTGGCAACCCAGCCTCCAGAAGTTGGTCTTGAGAGATACTTTAGTTCCAAACCATTACCTAAACGTTTTCTTGTTTTATAGAATGGGAAACATAAATTTAATTCTGAGTGTGTTAGCATGGATCTGCCTCATCTTCAGACATCAACACACTGGAATTAAGTCTTTATTGCATGAACATTTAGTTCATTTCCGTTTTAAAAAATCAGAGGCTTTCCTTCACCAGGTCACCTTGCTTTGGTCTCTTTTGAGGGCCCTATCCCTTCTTCTGCTGACTTTCTGTCCCATAGGCACCTATCCACAATTATGGTCCTCTTCTAAAGAAAGATTAAGTAAAATACCACTAGTCTTTAGGAGAAATGGACTAGATGTCTACAACTTAAGAATTTCATAAAGTGTTCCCTTTTTCCATAAGAGAGGAAGAATTGGCAGTAAGTTACTTCTATGCTATCCGGTGCCTCTTAGCAAGACTAACTCTGTTGTAACACTAACATCTGTCAGTTTTCCCAGAAGACTGTGTGGGATACCAAACAGCTTTGGTCTCTGGATGTGAGACTTAGTCATCAAATCATGTTCTTGGCAATTATCACAGTTCTGTTATACAAAGATGTGGCTAGCATGGACAAATAGTTCTCAAATTTGGGCAGGCATTCAAATCACCTAGTGGGGCTTAAGTTTCCCTGATCTCTATACACCTCTCCTCAAACTCTGGATTATTAGAGTTAAGGTAAGGCCTGACAATGTGACTTTTGAACAAGCTCCCAGACAATCCTCATGATTCCTATCCAGGGAACACTGCCTGAGAAACAAGCATGTATTTCAAAACCCACTCTGCTATAGAGGGACACCTCTTCTGTCTTGCATTCTATTATTATTCATAAATATTACAAAATAGCACATCGTAAATTGTATTTTATAATCAATAACAATCTGTCAATTGCTTATTTCCTGCCCCGTTGCATGACAAGCATTTTGACTATATTAAGATTTGTTGACCTATACACTCTAAGAGTTAAAGAAAATAACCACAAATTTTAGCTATCAATTTAATGATAGCATTTTCCATCTTCAAAAGATGTAGCTATCACAGAGTTAACGAACACACTAGAATGTTCTTAATAAAGTCAACTTGACTTAATCACTTCCAGAACGACAGGCAGTTGTCTTTGCTTTTAAATTTAGCTTGCCAGTAAAATAGGTTGTGAGATCTTTACATATGTGGGTGAATAAATTGCATTCTAAAATACGTGAGGTTTTTTTCCTAATATTGGCACTCAATGTTTTGTTTTAAATCTCAGTTTTACTGCTTTGAATTGGTGGTGATTAAGTGCTTTTATTTTCAAAGACCTCAGGGAAATCTTGAACTTAAAGGAAAGGCTATCGGAATTTTAGCTGTAGCAGGAGTGGCAACAGGGCTCTGTTATCAAGAGTGCTAATTATTTATTCACACCTGGTTCACCACTGATTAACAAAACCTATTAAGGCCTTCCCTTGAAGACCTATCTGTTGACATGTATTTGCAGCTGTTGTTGTTTTTTTTTTTTTCCAAATTAGCACATTATGTGTTTGGAAAACAGACCAAAACAGCTGCAATGTCTGAATGCATTTATTCTGTACGCTTCTCGGAATGCTATTTAAGTTGCATGGTAAATGATGAAGTCAGGGGGAAATGCACTGTTAACTCTGCGCTGCTACTACTCTGAGTCTCGCAGAAATGGAATGATAAGAAAAACATTAAGAGTTCAGCCTTCGCTTTGGATACAGATTCTCCACGTTTCAGAGGCCTGCCCTTCCATAATACCTATAAAAAACCTTACTACAGACAGTCTCACTTTATGTTAGCAAAATAATTAAAAATGGGCATAAATGTTTATTAAAATACCATTACCTTGTTTTTCATAAAATGTAATCATTAAAGCACTATTGGCATCATGGCCCCTTCTAACGTCTTCTACCTTCAGGTTATAACAAAAAAAAATGCCATTGTTAAAGGCTACATTAACAATTGAAAATATTTTTTGTGTGTTTCAAGTATTTATTATTGCACTTTATTGTTGCTTCCTGGAGTGAAATACGTGGCATTTCACATGGTTTGGAAATCTTCTACCTCCAAAGTTTTTTATTGATCGGGACTCAGGAAGACTTAGAAGTCAGGGGATCCCCCTTCACCTTAAGATATTGTACATACCAATCTCTTCTGTGCTAGGTAAGCAGGACAATAAGAGAAGTAGTCTGAGATATGGATTAAACTTCCACTCACATATGCTTCTCCTTTATCTTATATTGCAAGTCATGGAAAACAGGTGGCTCTTGCTGATCCTCTATAATAGGTCCCATTTCCCAATAATAGTGGTGTTACAGAGATGACAGACGGGACTGCAGGTGGAAATTCTTCTGTTATCATTGCAAGCTCTGACAGTACAATGTTCTCTCAGTCATTACTTCCATGGAGTAATAAAAGGCTTTTTTCCCCCCAAAATTGCAGTGAAATAGATTCACATTCATCTTTATCAGAGACAGGTGTTTTCTAATTAGCATTATCTGTTTGCGCCATGGTTCTTGTCACAGACATGCTCACTAGATCAGACATACACATCTGTCCTTATAATTAATCACACAGAGAAGGACAAGATCATTTTTAAATATCAATCACATTTCAGGCCACTGTTCTTTGTCTATAGTGTTTCTCTAACCTGAAACAAACTTTGCATGCTTCTTTGCCTACATGACATTTGGCTATGTCAGCCAAGGTACTGCATTCATGTTAACCAGATGCTGTCTGTGTTAAGCACAAGGGGAATCTGTGAGGAAGTTTACTGGAAAACTAGACGTTAAAAAATAAAAGGAAAATCAAAGCAATTCTATAGGATCAAACACACACACACACACACACACACACACACACACAATGGCTTTATCTTGACTAATCTCCCTACAAAAAGAAAATTCTAAAGAGAAACATTTGATAGCCAATCTTATTTATCGATGCACTTTATGCTAGTTGGCATAGAGATAATCTGCACTATGTAATGTTTGTTTCTTTCACCAGAAAATAAATCCTAGAAAATTCCTGACAAATTAGAAGACTTGGATATGTGAAGGTACATGAAAAACTTGGGTTCAGTCTCAGCATCAGCTCAATTATAGATTCCCAGCAGCTTCTACACTATTGGCTTTTTCTTTCTTCTGAATAATTATATTTAGCTTAGTTGTAGTCTGTACTGTTTATCTTAGTAAATATAAATGTATAGTCTAAATTGTAATTTCTTCATATTTTATAGGTTTGCTTTTCACTGTGGACTGAACATGTTTTCAAATTTTTATAATATAAAACAGGAACAGCAAGGTAATGATGGTAAGATGAGAGTTGGGCTTAAATAGGCTTACTAATCATGACTTTTAAGACACAATATGCAAATAAAATATTTTAAAATATACTTTGTCAATGTTCACAGATAAGAAAAATATCCTCAGAAAAGACAATCTTTCACAATATTCTGGTATTCTTAAATGACTTACTATAAAATTCTAACTATATGATGGATTAGCTTACATTTTCCCATCGTTTAATAAATTCATAGAGCTCATGATCTATATTCAGTTTCTGTTGCAGTGACAAATACCACAAACTGAGTAATTTACAAAGGAAGTACTCGGAGCTCTCATAGTTCCAGGGGCTGGGACATCCAAGGAAAAGATGTCAGCATCCACTGAGTGTCTTCCTGCTCTATCATGATACATGTACAGGTATCATGTAGCATACTGCAAAAACATCACAGATAAGAAAGTGAGACAAAAACAGGAAGTTGATGTCATAACAACTCATGGTCAAGGTAATGAACCCACACCCAGAAAGGACATTGATCCATCAAAATTTTGAATCTTCCTGATTTAACACTTCTTAAGGCTCAGAATTCCCAGTTCCACCCACTGCAATTTCATTTCAGCTTGTGTTTTGGAATAGATTCTCAAATCATGTTAAGCAGTATTTCGTATGATTGTCAATGATACCTGCTTCATGATTCATACAAATGTGTGATCCCCTTGTTCTGTATCTTTTCTTGTGGATAGAAACTAACAAACATGAAAGATGCCAATTATGAAATTAGGTTTTGGAAGACAATGACACCTCCTTTACCCCCATTTCTTTCTCTCTCACTGTCTCTTCTCTCTTCTTTCCTCCCTTCTTTTCTCTCTCTATATCTCTCTCTGAGAGAGAGATAGATAGATAAATATAGAGAGATAGGCATATATTCTATTTACTTTCTTGCTTTGATAAAGCAAGCTACTGTGTGTTGATCTCTGCAAACTATGCTAATAACTAAAAATTTTTTCTTTTGTATTTCAAGTATTTCTTTATTTTAGCAAACAATCTGCCTGGAGTAAAATAGATGGCATTTCATATAGTTTGTAAACCATCTTTCTCTAAAGTCCCTATATTTATCTAGACTCAGGAGGACTTTGGGAAAAGCAAAGGATTCCTTTTCAATTTCAAATATTGTGCAGACCAATTACTTCCATATAAAATTTGAATAAGACAAGTAAGGGAAGTGGTCTAAGATTGGAATTCAATTAAGTAACCTGTAAACAATTGAGACACTCAGGCAATCACTTCAAAAGAAACAGTCTTACCTTCTAGCATGTGAATGGGGTTGAAGTTTAATTCTATACCTGAACCTTGAAATAATCACTGCCCAATGATGACTTTGACTGTGGGGGACTATGAAGAAAATAAACAAACAACAACAATCATAAGTCTAAATCAGTGATGGTTGGCAAATTCAGAGGGAATTTAAATTGAGGTGAAAATTTAACTAGAATATTTAAAAAATTAAAAAAAATTGCTAAAAATATTAATGAGATAACATGTTTGTATTCTGTGTACAATCTTAGTTTTTTTCATTAATACTCTCATAATAATTCTTATACTTGTCTTCTATATGGGATTTGAATTCAAATTCTTAAGTTTAAAAGCAAGTTCTTTTATCCACTGAACCTCTTCCCTGGGCTTAGGAGTTGTATGAAAAACTTTTCTTGGGGAAACATGAGCAAACACCTATTTACCACAGATAAGAAATCAACAACAGAGCAAGGGAGAAATACCACCAAAGTCCAACTGGGTCAATTAATGATTTTTATAAGGGTTACTTATAATAAAATGGGTGAGCAGTTTCTTACAAGAACAAAACTCAAAGCTGTATCACTAAAGTCCACCCTAGAATGGGTGACAGTTAAACAGCCTGGAAACATGGAGAACGCCACACAACCTGCAAAAAAAACTCAGCAAAATGGACTGCCTCACTGAGAAAGGCACTAAGCTATGTGGCTAACACAGACAAGAATTTGGGTTAATGTAAGATGTAAGAGTTAATTAATAATAAAGCCTGAGCTAATGGGTCAACTAGTTTATAAATAATGTAGGCCTCTGTGTGTTTCTTTGGGACTGAATGGTTGTGGGACCGGGCAGGACAGAAACCTCTTACAACAAATGGTGACAACATGGACAATTACCACCACATAAAACCTGAGAGAGTTTGGTAAGTAATACTAGGCACAAAAGAACAGAGTTAAGCATGACTTATTGTAAGCGACATTTTCTCATGTAGGCTTTGTTTGCTAGAGGCAAGCATGTGTCAAGAGAGGCTTCCTGACTCAGATTTAACTGCAAAAATCTTCCAGCCCTTTTAATAGGCCCCAGCAGCAAACACTTAAGGTCTTTATGAATAGCCGACAGCATGCTTCCTGGTGGTAGCAGGGACCTTGACACTCCATAGAGTTGTGGCAATAAGCATGGCTCCCATTTCATGACTGTCATGAAGTTAGACAGTCAGAAATCTAAGGAATGGGGGTGGATCCAGCTGCCAAAGCCATGGCATTAATCCTAGCCATATTGTTTTGCAAATTAAAGAATCATAGGGTCAGAAAAAAGAAAGATATATAGTAAAGAAAGATTCATATGTAAAACAAACCTCTAAATGTTTTACAGTTTGTTTAAAAATATATGTAACCTTGGGAGAGAAAAGAAAAAGAGAAAAGAGAGAGAGAGAGAGAAATTGGGTGTGGTGGCACACACCTTTAATTCCAGAACTTGGAAGGCAGTGGCAGGCAGATCTCTGTGCATTTAAGGACAGCCTAGTCTACAGAGTGAGTTCCAGGACAATCAAAGACACACAGAGAAACCTTGCCTTAAAAAACCAAAAATAAATAAAAATAAAAGAAATAGACTTTAAAATGAAGCCATATAAAGATGAAAACTACACAGAGAATCTGGATATTGTTTGTTATTGTGTTGTGTTTGAAATATTTAACAGCTGAGGAAGAAGCAACAGCTGCTTAAAAACATTTGATTAGTTCCTTTTGTCCCTGGAGCATTGGGCTACCAGGCGGCCCTGTTTAGGTGCTGAGGAGTTCCATCTGGACGGGTGAGTGTGTGCTATCCAGGGGCGGTCTGTCCGGGGGAGAGCACAACCCCCCCTCCCCCGGCTCCTTCTGCAGGGCCCTCTTTCTTACTCACGACCCAGCCCCCCAGCACCCTCCCCCCAACCCTGCCCTGCTGTAAGCTAGGACCAGTGCTCAAGAACAGTTTTAAGCTCCTACACTAAGGCTACCCACGCAGAGTGGTGAGTGCCTGCCTGCCAGGCAGGCCTCAAGGTCCCCAGTAAGGGAGCCCGGGCACCTCCAGCTTGTGCTCCTGGGTCTCCTGTGTTCTACTCGTCCCCGCCCTGCCCCCCAAGTTCCCCCTTTTGTCCGCGGGTCATTGGACTACCAGGTGCCCATGTTTTGGTGCTGAGGAGTTCCATCAGGACAGGACGGTTCCTGCTTCTACACTGAAGAGAAACACCCAGAGATTCAGTCACAGCAAAGAGTGGACCAAGACACCAGGCCTCTCCTGGCTCCATTTGAAGGAAGAGATGGGAAGGCGCCAATGCAAGAATTCCTCCAACAACCTGAAAGGCAACATGACATCACCAGAATCCAGGGATCCCGAAACAAGAAGAAATCGACTCAAAAGTGAATTATATGAAAATAATAGAAGATCTTAAACAGGAGATGAAAAACTTCCATAAACAATTAGAGATTACAAACAAAAAGGTAGAGGAAATGAATAAATCGCTCAAAGATACCCAAGAAAACCAAGAGAAACAAGAAGAAGCAATCAAACAGGTAAGGGAAGCGGTTCAAGACTTGAAGAATGAAATGGAAGTATTGAAGAAAACACAAACCGAGGGAAGGATGGAGATGGAAAATCTGGGTAAACGAACAGAAACTACTGAGACAAGTACTACGAACAGATTACAAGAGATAGAAGAAAGAATGTCAGACACTGAACATACCATAGAGAAAATAAACACACTGATCAAAGAAAACAGCAAAACCAACAAATTCTCATCACAAAACATTCAGGAAATCTGGGACACAATAAAAAGACCAAACCTAAGAATAATTGGGACAGAAGAAGGAGAAGAAGTACAGCTCAACGGTTCAGAAAATATATTTAATAAAATTATAGAAGAAAACTTTCCCAATCTAAAGAAAGATATTCCTTTGAAGGTTCAAGAAGCATACAGAACACCTAATAGACTGGACCAAAAAAAAAAAAACATCTCCTCGCCATATAATAATCAAAACACAAAACATACAGAATAAAGAAAGAATATTAAGAGCTGCAAAGGAAAAAGGCCAAGTTACTTATAAAGGTAAATCTATCAGACTTACACCGGACTTCTCTATGGAAACCATGAAAGCCAGAAGGTCCTGGATAGATGTACTGCAGAAACTAAGAGAATATGGATGCAAGCCCAGACTACTATACCCAGCCAAGATTTCATTCACTATAAATGGAGAAAACAAAATTTTCCAGGATAAAAAACAAATTTAAACAATACGTAGCCACAAATCCAGCCTTACAGAAAGTAATAGAAGGAAAATCACAATCCAAGGAGTCCAACAATGACCACAATAACTCAAACATCTAGAGACCCTTCACCAGCACAACTCAAAGAAGGGAAACACACAAACTCTACTACTAAAAAAGTGATCGGAGTTAACAACCACTGGTCATTAATATCACTTAATGTCAATGGACTCAACTCACCTATAAAAAGGCACAGGCTAAGAGATTGGATACGAAAACAGGATCCAACATTCTGCTGTTTACAAGAAACACATATCAAACACAAAGACAGGCACCTACTCAGAGTAAAGGAATGGGAAAAGGTTTATCAAGCAAATGGACCTAAGAAACAAGCAGGTGTGGCCATACTAATCTCTAACAAAGTTGACTTCAAACTTAAATCAATCAGAAGAGATGGAGAGGGACATTTTATACTCATAACAGGAACAATTCATCAGGATGAAGTCTCAATCCTGAATATCTATGCCCCTAATATAAAAGCACCCACGTACGTAAAAGAAACATTACTAAAACTCAAGGCTGCCATCAAACCACACACACTAATAGTAGGAGACTTCAACACTCCTCTCTCACCAATGGACAGGTCAATCAGACAGAAACCCAACAGAGAAATAAGAGAATTAATGGAGGTAATGAATCAAATGGACTTAACAGACATCTACAGAACATTCCACCCAAATAGGAAAGAATATACCTTCTTCTCTGCAGCTCATGGAACCTTCTCGAAAATTGACCACATACTCGGTAACAAAGCAAACTTCCAGAGTTACAAGAAAATATTCGTAACCTCCTGTGTCTTATCAGATCACCATGGATTAAAGTTAGAATTAAGCAACAATGCTACCACTAGAAAGCCTACAAACTCATGGAAACTGAACAGTCAACTACTGAACCACACCTGGATCAAGGAAGAAATAAAGAAAGAAATTAAAGTCTTCCTTGAATTCAATGAAAATAAAGAAACAACCTACTCAAACTTATGGGACACTATGAAAGCAGTCCTGAGAGGAAAGTTCATAGCACTAAGTGCCCACTTAAAGAAAACAGAGAAAGCACACATTGGTGACTTAACAGCCCACCTGAAAGCTCTAGAAAAAAAAGAAGCAGACTCACCTAGAAGGAGTAGAAGTCTGGAAATAATCAAACTGAGGGCGGAAATCAACAAAATAGAAACACAGAAACAATCCAAAGAATCAATGAAACAAAGAGCTGGTTCCTGGAGAAAATCAACAAGATTAATAAACACCTATTCAAACTAATCAAACGGCAGAGAGAGAATATGCAAATTAATAGGATCAGAAATGAAAAGGGGGACATAACCACAGACACAGAGGAAATTCAGAGAATCATTAGATCTTACTACAAAAGCCTGTATGCCACAAAACTGGAAAATGTAAAAGAAATGGACACTTTTTTAGATAAATACCATATACCAAAGTTAAACCAGGACCAGGTGAACAATCTAAATAGACCGGTCAGTCGGGAAGAATTAGAAGCTGTTATCAAAAACCTCCCTACCAAAAAAAGCCCAGGACCAGATGGTTTCAATGCGGAATTCTACCAGAACTTCCAAGAAGACCTAATACCTATACTCCTTAATGTATTCCACAATATAGAAACAGAAGGGTCATTGCCAAATTCCTTTTATGAAGCTACAGTCACTCTGATACCAAAACCGCACAAAGACTCATCCAAGAAAGAGAATTACAGGCCTATCTCACTCATGAACATCGACACAAAAATCCTCAACAAAATACTGGCAAACCGTATCCAAGAACACATTAGAAAAATTATCCATTATGATCAAGTAGGCTTCATCCCAGAGATGCAAGGTTGGTTCAACATACGAAAATCTATCAATGTAATCCATCATATAAATAAACTGAAAGAAAAAACCATATGATCATTTCATTAGATGCTGAAAAAGCTTTTGACAAAATTCAACATCCCTTTATGATAAAAGTCTTGGAGAGATTAGGGATATAAGGGTCATACCTAAATATAATAAAAGCTATTTACAGCAAACCGACAGCTAACATCAAACTAAATGGAGAGAAACTCAAAGCCATTACACTAAAATCAGGAACACGACAAGGCTGTCCACTCTCTCCATACCTCTTCAATATAGTGCTTGAAGTTTTAGCAATAGCAATAAGACAACATAAGGGGATCAAGGGGATTCGAATTGGAAAGGAAGAAGTTAAACTTTCGTTATTTACAGATGATATGATAGTGTACATAAGCGACACCCAAAACTCCACCAAAGAACTCCTACAGCTGATAAACACCTTTAGTAATGTGGCAGGATACAAGATCAACTCCAAAAAATCAGTTGCCCTCCTATACACAAAGGATATGGAAGCAGAGAGGGAAATCAGAGAAGCATCATCTTTCACGATAGCCACAAACAGCATAAAATATCTTGGGGTAACTCTAACCAAGGAAGTGAAAGACCTACTTGACAAGAACTTTAAGGCATTGAAGAAAGAAATTGAAGAGAATACCAGAAAATGGAACGACGTCCCTTGCTCTTGGATTGGGAGGATCAACATAATAAAAATGGCAATCCTACCAAAAGCAATTTATAGATTCAATGCAATCCCCATCAAGGTCCCATCAAAATTCTTCACAGATCTTGAGACAATAATCAACTTTATATGGAAAAACAAAAAACCTAGGATAGCCAAAACAATCTTATACAATAAAAGAACTTCTGGAGGCATTACCATCCCTGACTTCAAACTCTATTACAGAGCTACAGTAATGAAAACAGTGTGGTATTGGCATAAAAACAGAGAAGTCGACCAATGGAATCGTATAGAAGATCCGGATTTTAACCCACAAACCTATGAACACCTCATTTTCGATAAAGGAGCTAAAAGTATACAATGGAAGAAAGAAAGCCTCTTCAACAAATGGTGCTGGCACAACTGGTTGTCAACCTGTAGAAGAATGAAAATAGACCCGTATCTATCACCATGCACAAAACTCAAGTCAAAATGGATCAAAGACCTCAATATCAATCTGAACACACTGAACCTGATAGAAGAAAAAGTGGGAAGTACCCTACAACAGATGGGCACAGGCGATCGCTTCCTAGGTATAACCCCAGCAGCACAGATATTAAGGGCAACATTGAATAAATGGGATCTACTGAAACTGAGAAGCTTCTGTAAAGCAAAGGACACTGTCACTAAGACAAAAAGGCAACCCACTGACTGGGAGAAGATCTTCACCAAGCCCGCAACAGACAAAGGTCTGATCTCCAAAATATAAAGAACTCAAGAAACTAGACTTTAAAATGCTAATTAACCCAATTAAAAAATGGGGCACTGATCTGAACAGAGAATTCTCAACAGAAGAAGTTCAAATGGCCAAAAGACACTTAAGGTCATGCTCAACCTCCTTAGCGATCAGGAAAATGCAAATCAAAATAACTTTGAGATATCATCTTACACCCGTCAGAATGGCTAAAATCAAAAACACCAATGATAGCCTTTGCTGGAGAGGTTGTGGAGAAAGGGGTACCCTCATCCATTGCTGGTGGGAATGCAAACTTGTGCAACCACTTTGGAAATCAGTGTGGCGGTTTCTCAGGAAATTCGGGATCAACCTACCCCTGGACCCAGCAATGCCACTCTTGGGAATATACCCAAGAGAAGCCCGATCATATGACAAGGGCATTTGTTCAACTATGTTCATAGCAGCATTATTTGTAATAGCCAGAACCTGGAAACAACCTAGATGTCCTTCAATGGAAGAATGGATGAAGAAAGTGTGGAATATATACACATTAGAGTACTACTCAGCGGTAAAAAACAATGACTTCTCGAATTTTGCATGTAAATGGATGGAAATAGAAAACACTATCCTGAGTGAGGTAACCCAGACCCAAAAAGATGAACATGGGATGTACTCACTCATAATTGGTTTCTAGCCATAAATAGAGGTCATTGAGTCTACAATTTGATATCCTAAAGAAGCTAAATAAGAAGGTGAACCCAAAGAAAAACATATAGCTATCCTCCTGGTTATGGGAAGTAGACAAGAATGCCGGGCAAAAAATTGGGATCTTTGGGGGTGGGGTGGGAGGGGGGTAAGGGGAGATGGGGAGAGAAAAGGGAGAAGGGGAGGATGGGGGGAACTTGGGGAAACGGGATGATTGGGATAAAGGAAGGCTGGATAGGGGAGCAGGGAAGCACATTTCTTAATTAAGGGAGCCATCTTAGGGTTGGCAAGAGACTTGGACCTAGAGGGGCTCCCAGGTGCCCAGGGTGATGTTCCCAGTTAGTTCCTGGGGCAGCTGAGGATAGGGAACCTGAAATGACCTTATCCTATAGCCATACTGATGAATATCTTGCATATCACCATAGAACCTTCATCTGGTGATGGTTGGAGATAGAGACAGAGACCCACACTGGAGCACCGAACTGAGCTCCCATTGTCCCAATGAGGAGCAGAAGGAGGGAGAACATGAGCAAAGAAGTCAGGACCACAAGGGGTGCACCCACCCACGGAGATAGTGGGGCTGATCTATTGGGAGCTCACCAAGGCCAGCTGGACTGTGACTGAAAAAGCATGGAATAAAACTGGACTCTCTGAACATGGTGGACAATGAGGGCTGATGAGAAGCCAAGGACAATGGCATGGGGTTTTGTTCCTACTTCATGTTCTGGCTTTGTGGGAGCCTAGTCAGTTTGGATGTTCACCTTCATAGACCAGGATGGAGGGGGGAGGATTTTGGACTTTCCACAGGGCAGGGAACCCTGACTGCTCTTCAGGCTGGAGAGGGAGGGGAAGAGGAGAGGGGGGAGGAGTAGAGGAGTTGGGGGAGGAGTGCGAGGAGGGGGAGGGAAATGGGAGGCTGGGAGGAGGAGAAATTTTTTTTTTGCAATAAAATAAAATTTAAAAAAAAATTGATTATAAATGCTACTGAATTAATCCAACATATATATTTTAAAAATGCCTTGACTTCAAAATTTAATTCAAAAATATGTTACTTTGGAGAAGAGGTTGTGCTTTTGTTTCCACAGGAAATGACAAGTTGCGGATTCATTCTGGGTTAAGAAAACTGAGGTTTGATCAAAGAAGATCCCCTCAAAATATAGGAGCAGATGGCCCAGATGATCCAACATTTCAGAGGACCTATATTGGAGAACAGCCTCAAGACTGTTGGCTGAGATGATCAAGCCTCACAGAATATTCCAGTCAAGAATTAGCCATAATCCTAAATTTTCTTTAGGTCCCCATAAGCTTATCACCACCCCCCTCCCCAGTCATCAGGAAATATCCTGGAAAACTATGCCCACATTCCCAAAGAAATGGATTATGGATGTTTTTCTCTGTTTAGAGTATGGTTACAAGTTGTTATAGATAGTGGTCAGGGAAAAAGTTAAACAAAGGAAATTAGATTCAGAGTTTTTGTTTTGAAAAAGAAGGGGAAGTGCTGTGGAAAAATGGCCTTGTACCCTGTAAAGATTTGTCACTTATATTGGTTTAATAAAATGCTGATTGGTCAGTAGCAAGGCAGGAAGTATATAGGTGGGGTGACCAGAATAGAAGAATTCTGGGAAGACAATAGGTTCAGTTTGCAGTCATCACCCAAACACAGAAGAAGCAAGATGAGAATGCCTCACTGATAAAGATACCAATCCACGTGAGTAACACAGACATAAGATGTAAGAGGTAGCTAATGAGAAAGCCTGAGCTAACAGGCCAAACAGTTTATGTGTTTCTTTGGAACTGAATGGCTGTTGAACCAGGTAAGACAAAATCCTCTGTCAACAGTGTCCTTTTTGACTCAGTTTGTGTGAGCCTCTTCCAGTCATCTCAGTGTCTTCATTTCTTCTAAGCAATTCAGCTGGCCCTGCTTCTTCTAGGCTTCTATGCTTTTATGAAAGTCTTCATACATTTCAATGTTTATTCAAGTTCTATACAGCATTTTCTCCAGAATCTAAAAGGTAAAAATATAAGAATGCCTGTTATAATTAATTTCAAACTATTCTTCTGCACACTAATTAAAGATCTGAACAACTGTGTTTTGTTTCTTTTTTCACTTTTAATTTGTTTTTTTTTAATGCTAACAAAATCATTTGGCTTTAAAAGAGCATATTTCCATTCTATTATAAAATAAACAACCATGTCACAAAAGTTGATTGTATAGCTATGTACATAAAAACTGTCATTTTTGACTTTAAGCTTTCATTTCAATTCTCAAACCTTTAGTGGAATAAAAATTTTCCAGCTTAAAACTAGGAGTCTACTTTAGCTAAACAATAAGGAAAAGAGGCAACTTAATCTTTTTAAGAAAAAAAAGTGTCAACTCTCTATATGGGAAAATTTAATTGGTCACAAATGTTAAATCAGATTATCCAAAATTCATGGGGATTTAATTTTATAGTACTTCAAGTTTCTATGTATTATCTCATGTAGAGTTCCTTTCTTGTACAAACTAATTACAAAACAAAACTAATGCCAGGTTTAGTGTTTGGCAAATGTTTTTTGCAGCACCTGAGATAACCTTGTAATGTCACTTATGACACAATTGGAATTTTTATTGTATTTGAACTTTTCTGAAATTTTTAAATATTCATTTGTGTGTGTGTTGCACCACTGAAATCAGGGCCATGAACTCTATATATTTCAAAAATAGCAACAGATAATGGAGATGATGATGATGTTGATGATGAGGATTTATGATATGTGCATGAATATGTGTTTGTGTTTTATGATTTGAGCAGTTCTTGTGTATGTATTTTTGCAGTTCTTAGTGTAAAAAGTACAGCTTGCTTTTTAATAAGAGCCTTTTACATTTACATGCATGACATTTACATAGTGTGGTATCACCACAACAAATAATTCTGCATTTGTTTAGGAACTTCAATTTCTAAATCTACGTAGAAAACCGCTTTATCATTGTTTCCTTCTTTCATATCATTATTGTCTAATATTTCATTGTCAGATACAAGATTTTATCACTTAGAACCTATAAAAACTTTAGTCTAAATAAATGTGAATTTTTTTCTAAAATTTTTATTTGACAGAAGCCAGTGTCCTTTTTCAAAGGAAAAATAAAGTACCTCTTTTATATGTAAGACTGATACTTTAATGGCATATTTAAACGGATTTTGAAACTTTAGAATGTCCTGTAGAAAATGCTTAGCTCTTTAAACAAAGGTTGGGAAACCCAGACTTGCTGCCACAGTCAGTCTCCAGCACCCATGTGATGCATGAACAACTTGGAAAATCAGGCTTTGGGGTTTCCATTATTTCATAAAGCAAAAGAAATAATATCTCTTTCATGTTGTTTTCATAATCAATATGTGAAGAGCAATTAAAAGAATCTGGCGAATGCCTGGTGCTGTGGAAGAACTGCCTTTTTTTTCTCTCCCAATGTATTAAATGCAAATTCATGTCGCACATAGAAATTCAAACTGTATCACATTGTTTTCTACCATTATTTTTTTCTAACAATGTTACTCAGGCTGACATGCACTGTGACTTTGATAGAGATTAATGACATGGGGCTACGTAATATAGAAAACAAAAACTGATATCTGATATCTGATATATAGAGTGCTAAAGATCGTGTCATCCCTTTATAATTTCTTGAATCTAAACAGAAAAAGCAAGTTAGTTAACAGGTTCTTAAAAACATAGCCAATCACACTCATGCCTATATTTGAGTGAACGGATAATTCTTTTTAAATTGAAAATTTGATTATACAGTGTAATCATAAATTTAGCAATGTTTGAGCATTGATTACATGCCAAACATTACAACCTGCTAGGGGTACCTAGGAAATTATCTAATGCTTTGGAAACATATCTCACCCAAATACACAATTTCTTTTTTGACACATGTAAGATATGCAAACCTAGCTAGCCTCGGTCCTCCTGTCTCAATATTAGGATTATTGACAACCAGAACGTGTATCTAAAAAAAAATAGTATTCATTTGTAAGAGACTGTGAATAAATATTATTGGAAAAATATGTTTTGTGACCTAAAATGGATGATGGCGTGAAGAGGCATCTAAGCTTAAAAAACAATAGTATTCATTAGCAATGGCATGCAGATAGATACACATTATCCGAAAACAAACTTTGTACAAAAAGGACTAGTTAGGAAGGGGAATTGAGAAAATCTCTACAGGAAGGTAAACATGTCTAATGCTTTATTCCCAGTTTCCATGCAATAGATAAAACCAGTTTATCTCTTTTTCTTTCTACTCCTAACAATATTTATTCTCTCATCTTTCCTGTCCCTTCTTTCATCAATTACAGATGCATGTTGCTAATAAGTAGTTAATTTAGAAAGTCTTAGCAGCATTTGCTAATTTCCATCTCAGCCACAGTCATTTAATCATCCTAATTATTAGCAACAGTGCAAATATTTCTACCACTGCAAACTCCATGCCTTGTCCCTAAACCAGAACCCTTACTTATTAAAAACTCAAAATTCAGTGGTGAATATGTAACTACACAGATATATCTAATGCCTTATTACCTGTTTCCAGGCAGTAGATAAAACCAATTTATTTCTTTTCCTCCCCAAACTTTCCTATATTTATTTTCTCATCTTTCGCACCCTCTCTCTTCCAACAACCAGTTTCAAATTACACCTCTCTTTTTCAGTACATCACATTCTAAACTCATTTGGCTCTCCAAGCATGCTTCTCAGGTTATCCGCCAGTGTGAACACTTCATTAAGGTTGGAAACACTTACTTGTAACTAGGGAAGTTATTTTGACAACTCTAGGACTTTCTTCGGGGAGACTAAAACTCAATTAACAATCCTTCCATACCAACCAATCTGCCTGTCCATATTCTTCTTCCCAACTGAAACCTACTCAAACATTTTATGATACGTTCTCACACTGTCTTTACCTGTGTTTCCTAGATGTTTTTGCACTGGTGAACAGAATTTTACATGTGGCTTTGTAATTTGCATCTGTTTCCATGCTGCTATGGAAAGAATTCATTTTGCAAATAAGGTAAATGCAAAATAGCAGAGACTCCATTATTTTAGGTTATAGAATGAACACCTAGAACAGCATACCCAACTGAGTTGAGCATACAGAATGGATAAATGTTTACTTAGGTTCAGCAGTTCTCAGACACATTGATCCTGCAATGACTTAAATCTCTAAACCACTGTTAATGACCTCAGGAAAAGCACTCAACCTAATAGTATTTATTACATTTCCAATTAAAAGAGAACTGTATGAAACTTTAAGTTAATATTTTAATTAAAATAAAACATTTGATATAAAACATTTATTGTAAGAAACAAAACAATTGAATTTTCTGTCAGCATTTTAATTGGTAATCTATCTTAGACTATGCAAATATCTTAGTTTATAAAAATATAGAAACAATGTAACTTCTTTCTCATATTTAGGGAGGTTAGAAAGTTCAAGACAAAAAGAAGCCTCAGCCAGTATATTTGGTATGTGAGGAGCACCTGCTCCATTTCTTACATAGAGTAAATGCCAAGGAAGACACCTTAGTTGATGTGGGATTCCCCTCTGTATGCTGTGAATACATTGGTAAAAAAAAAAAAAAAAAAAAAAAAAAAAAAAAAAACCTGTCTTAGGCTTGTGATAGGGCACAAGAATAGAGCTAGATAGAGCTAGGTGGGAAAACTAAAGTGAGTACTGGGAGAAGGAAGGTGGAGTCAGAGAGAAACCATGTAGCCCCACCAGATACAGACATCAGAACTTTACCTGGTATGACATTGCCACATGGCAATACACAGATTAATGGAAAATATATTAAATTAAGATGTAAGAATTAGCCAATAAGAAACTAGAGCTAATGGATGAAGCAGTGATTTAAATAATATAATTTCCGTGTGATTATTTCTGGGCTGAGCAGCCAGGAACCAGCAAGCGGCTCCCTTTTGCCAACACTTAGTCCTCTCCTATAAAGAGCTGGGTGACATTTTTGAGGACTCATGATCTCACCACCTCCTACAGGTCATGACTCTTTCTTGCACTTGCACTTTTAATGCACACTGCTTCCACTTTGAATGGATCACTCAATAACTCAATTTTGTGTCAACAGAAACTGATCAAAAATGGGGAGCTATGACACTGATTTATTGAATTCCCCAGACCTTCTAGGATTTGATAAGTCATGTACTTAAATACATATAAAATATTAAAACATTAAAATATAAAACATTAAATATATTTACTTAAATAAAAAATCACAATTATTCATATCACCACCATTCTCCAATACATTTAGATACTGAGGTATTGTCAAATTCACTGTTCCAGATACATGGTTTCAGTAATTCTTTCACTTAAAATGCTGATCATAAAAAGCCTCCCTAGCTTTCCATGAAATGACAGGATCACGTCCCACATTTATTTTGTTAATAAATTGTAACTATTTTATTATTACCATGAAATTATTATTGAAAATTTCCAAATTTTTAATAGCGTATCTGTCAGTCATCATTCAAATAATAACAGTGATTTTTGAATCACTAATGTGCTAATTCAGCTCAAAACTCAAACCAATATCTTCTAGCCAGCTTTTTCTGAAGATAGTGATCACATCTTGGTATACAAAGGAAGTCTTTCTGTGTTCTTCCCAATGTGTCACTCAAGAGTCAAAATTTAACGAATGAGATTTACAAATCTAGAAAGTCCATTTTACAGAAACCCTGGACTTTTATTTTTCCTTCACTAGCACAATGCAGTGACAAATACAATAGATGCCACTGCCACACAGTATTGGACCATCATTTCAAATATCAGAAAAGTTTAAAATATAAACAACACTATAGTATTTTTAAAGTGATTGACCATGCCTGTATCCTTTAATGGTCTTTGTGACTCTTTACGATATATAGACTATTGTTTGAATATCATTATTTCCCCATGTTGAAATACAACATTAGGGGAAGTATGGTAGCACAGCACAACCTATATAATCCTAAAGCAATATTTTTAGAAAGAAGATGAGAATCGCTTTTTTGGATAAGAGACAGAAATTACAAAGACAAAATAGAAATAAAATATCCATTTATTTAAGCAAAAGAAATTATGCCTGTGTGGCTAGAGTTTATACAGCATATACATTGTTTCAAACTAAAAAGAGATGCTTCAGGCATAGAGGGGAAACCAATTTCAGGAGGTATTGAGTTCTTAGATAAGTACTGGGTACTTTAGTCTAGAGATAAAGAGTAAATCAACACAAAAGGTGGAGTGACCTGATGTGGTTTAGATTTCAGTGAATGGTATTCATTATAATGAAATGTGAGAGCGACTCAGAAAACAGAGTCTAAAAGAGTGGGGAAATATAAGAAATTGCTTGGAAAAACAGTAAGAATATTGGGTAATCTTCTGAATATAATATACAAATGAAGAAAATTTGATGTTGTTTGATAACTGAAATGTTTCCAGTTTGAGAAAATTAACATAATAATTTAAAAATGATAAATGTCTACTGTTCAGAAAATACAGAAATTAAAGGCAAAATATATTATACAATCAAAAAACTTTTCTGAAGCCTCCGTAAAAACTAATGCTTAAGCCTCATTGACAAGGCTATCTGTATCTTTAGAATAAGCCAACAGTTTAGACAGGTACATTGGCATACCCAGTAACTCAACTCAGAAATAGATATTGAACATTTTCTAAGCATTGCATATTTCTAGACACTGTAGATAGGAAAAGGAATAAACTGTCAAAACTCTTGTTTGCTGTGGAACAATTCTTTTCTACACTATGCATATGTATGCCTCTTATTGGTTAATCAAAAGTCGACAGGCTTGTAGCTGGGTAGGAAGTTAGGTGGGAAAGCCAAGGTGAGAATGAAGGGAAGATGGAGGGAGGAGTAAGGATAGAAATGACAGCCAGGAACAAGCCATGAGTCATATAGCAAAGCATAAATATAAATATGGGTTCATTGAAATGTAAGAGTTAGTAATAAGCCTGAGCTATCAGTCAAGCATTCATAATTTATATCTATCTTTTGAGTTGGTTATTTAGGACCAGGCAGTTGGGACAGGAAATGTCCATTTACACTTGTTCATGCACTGTTAGCGCTGGGTGATATATATCAAAGAGAAAGCATAATAAAGATAGAGTATGTTAGTATATTCACTGAGTATGAGAGCAGGCAGAGATGACAAGGGAGTATGATATAACCAGGCAATTCCCTTTGAGAAGATGATTCAGGTCAATGCTGACAAAGGAGAAGGGAAAAAAATCTTCTCAAAATCAGAAGTCTTTCCAGAAGAGAAAATGGTACATGAAAAAATTCTGCATTAGAACCATGTTAAGCAGTATAGCAGAAGCAGGATCAGTGGCTGTAATGTGGAATTTACCTGAGGGAAAGAAGAGGCAGAAACTGAATCTCAGACAACACTAGGCATGCTATAAGCCTGTGTAAGAACTTCACGTCCCACGGTGAAGAGTGAAGGAACAACAAGGGCTCTGGGCAGAGCTATGACAGAGATACAAAGATGACAATTTGACTTTTAAAAAAGAAGAGAAAGAATTAAACATGAGTGAAGTAATAATCTTTGCACACCTCATGCCTACTATAGTAGATACTGGATGCTCAATAATTACTACCATTTTACCATACAAAAAATTTAATGTCATCTTCCTTCCTTCTTTTCTCCCCTCCTTCCTTCCTTCTGTTTTCTCATCTTTGATCATTTCTTCATCTTTTCTTTCTTTTCTTCCTCCCTAACTTCATCTATTTTTCAGATATGAGTCAAACCTTTATCACAATGTTCAACAATTACACAGGAAGTATTGAAACCCAATTTTCTTGAATGCACCATGTATGGTTCAAGCTCTCCATGAGTAATTTTAATTAAAATATCCCTCAAGTGCCATTCACTACAGAATTCTTTTCATTTATTTATACCACATTAGGTGTTTCATACAAGCATATTATAATTTTTATAGTGTAAATTGTGAAGGAAAAATACATAAACTGTTTTAAAAAACCTGTTCAAATACCTACATAAGATTTTTGTATACTATGAGCAAAATATATTTGTGAATAAAAAGCATTAGAGTGAGGAAGGTTTTTATGCAATAAAATGAGTTTGAAAAAGAAACTTTCTCTGCACTACTAAAGGTGTATGAACAGAAAGGGGAATGGATATGGAAGTATGATAAATAAATAAATATAATAGAGGAAATTAATAAATATGTTGGAAGCAATTGTATGGATATGTTTGAAAAAATGCACAAGCTAAGAAAAAAATGGAAGTCTCTCATTCATACAAAAGCAATAAAAACAGATATAAAGAGAGTTTTGTTAGCTGTCACCTATCTTGTAAATTCATGCTGCTGTCTAAATGTTGTATGATTTCCCAGGCATGCCCACCTCCATGCTACTGCTAGAGCTGATGTAAGTTATATATACTTTGATCACTTACCTTTGTGAATTTGGATGCATGTTCCAAGACTTCAAAATCTACTCAATCTCTATTAATTAATGAAGCATGATTAATAAAAATTCTTAGGGAGAAATTGGAGTTCAACCTGAAGGTCAGAAAAGCAACATAGCCAGCCACTGGCTCTTACCTGGACCTCAATCCAAAAATGGCGTTCCTGCATCCAGGAATCTCAAAATGAGACAGAGTGAGAGCTGTCTCCTCCCATTTTATAATCCTTCTCTAGGACTGGGATTAAAGGCATGCACCACTGAGATTAAAGGAATGCATTTCCCAGTTTCTATGGCAAACTAATGTGGCTACTGGAATTAAAGGAGTGTGTGTTACCACTCCCTGGTCTGTAAGGCTGACCAGTGGGGCTGTTTTACTCTCTGATTTTCAGGCAAGCTTTATTTACTAAAATAAAAATAAAATGCCATTACAAATTAATGACATGACTATCATTCAAATATAATCCCACTTCCATTTCTTCTTTTTTTATGTACAAATCCAATCAATATCTAGTTACATTGCTTCTCTGATGTTTTAAAATTACAACCCCTTAATCTATGATCTTGCTGGAATGACTATCCAGATATAAAAAATACTCTGAAATTCTCTCTAACCAGATAATATGAATATGAAGAGTTATTTAACTAACTATGAGGATTTAAGACAGAAGACTTCTGATTGGTGATAACCTTGTCTCCTTGTCAAGAAAACCGAGTCAATGAGAGTGATGAGTGTTTAGCTGTGCTGAATCATCTTGTAGAGTTGATTTCTAGGATGGACAATTAATAATCCACCTTTTCTCCCTCCAATTGAGACTCCCTGGTTTTATTACTACCCCTTCTGTAGACAATGACTTCATAGGAGTACTGGCTGTTTTTTTGTGTCAACTTGATACAGAAGCAAACCGTCAGATAATAACATATAGTCTGTTCTGACGTTGCTTCTCCCATGACTGCCCAGCCATGATTTTACTAGTTATCCTTCTTCATCAACAATTTCCTTCTTTCACTGGGTGCTTCACAAACTTTTGGACCAAGCTTGCTAGAAATATCTCACCTTTAGAGGAGTCCTGTCTCTTGCCATCAGTGCCCTTTGTCCACAGGCCTTTCTGGATCCCACATTCTGCCTCACTTAATGCTATATATGGGGCCAAAAACATATTGCTGGATAGAAATAGAACTGAAATACAAAAACACTTAATTATTTTATATCCATTCTTTTTTGAACATTCAATTTGATTCAGTAGGAAAGTACTGGCATTTTAGAGCAACACCACAGTGTTATTTTGTTTGTTCCAAATTCTAAAGTCTATAATAATGAATATTTATTGAATGTTTATTATGTTCTAGAACATATCCAAAGTTTTTCCATGTATTTGTTCAATTAATGATAAAAAGAAAACTTTATAAGCAGGAGTATATGTGAGCTTTTACATCAAGGAACAGAACAAAGATACAAGGTCAGATTTCAGATTCCAGCTTTGAGAAAAGCTGGACACTGAGTAGCTAATCAACTAAGCTATGTCTCCCTGGGCCACAGTCCCAAAGACACTGAACCAAAAGCTACACTAAGAAAAGGACATTTAACCTCCATGCATGGTGGAATAGTCCCTCACACTGATTCTCCTTTAGAAGCCACAGAAAAAGGCAGCTCTATTTTTCAGGCATTTACTTATATCAGTGTTAGAGTTTTGGATATGACTAATATTATATACAAATGGGAAATTGAAGAAAGATTCCTTGTTCAGCCACTATTAATTTCTTTTGCAATTTCTTATTAGAGGCTTTTTATATGCCTCTCTCTTAGTATATATGACAGAAAGCAACTTTTCTTCCAGACATCTGAGCAGAGCTGCTTTCTGAATTCACTTCTACTATTAACTGCCATGTTAGCAAAGCCAGAAAGTTCTCTTCATGAATGAGGTCTGCCTGACTAGCTGCTGATTAAGCCCTATTCAATACTAAATATCTATAACTTTTCTATGGAGTAAAGACCTGATCTCCTACACATGCTTTTTGAAATGGTTGGGACCAATGGACCTGTGTAAAGAAGTGGTCATGGATAATCACAAAACCAGCTACAAACAAAACCTTCCTTTCCTGATTCCATTTTGAATCAGACTTCACATTGTTCTTCCCTGTAATAATTACTACGTTTCAAAATAAATTGATGCAAGCCTCAGTTAATCATAAATTCTGAAAGGAGCAATTGTTTTGGCATTAAATCTCAAGATGAAATCAGCCAAACCAACAATTGAAAACTGTGAACTCTAGATTTAATCAAATGAAGACAAAATGCTATTGCCAGAAGACAAAGCTACAATTATATGCTTTAAACAATAGGTAGATTGTAATCTTCAGCTATTAAATAGAAATCCTTAATTGAAAGATTCCTCTGTTGTTGCTGCAGGTCCTTACATTTATGAAAAATTCCACAAGGTGGAACAAATCCACAGGGTAGTTCCAAACTTACTGAATGACAAGACACTAGTAAACAGTTGGTGAGACTTACTACATGATCACCACTGTCCTAAAGAATTTGCACACAGAAGTTTACTTAAAACCTCGTAGCAACAACCAAGAACACTAGGAAAACACAACAACCAAGCGAAGAAAGTGTGGCACAAAGAAACAAATAGTGTATCTAAGTGTCTACATTCTGTCCAGGCTGGCCTTTGCACACTCTTACTGAGATTGAGAATGTGATGTGCTTCAGAGTAGACTCAAAAATTAGATGGCCTTGCTTTCAGAATAAATATTAGGAACCTTTGCAAAGCTGAGTCCAAACATAATGTAGTTTAGCCATATGGCTATTATTAACATTAATTAACATTTGTAAAGCATCTTCTGCATGGAAAGCCGTTTACCTCAGGGTAATGTTGAAGAGTGTGTTATTAGTTCACCTGCATCAAGAGAGCAAACAAACAAAAAAGGGCCCAGAGACCAGGCCATTTACTAATTCTGATATTAAGATAGATCATGCCTTAAGAGTTTAATGCTCTTAACACTCTGGGGTCACAAGTACCAAACTCCTCAGAGTCCTTTCTGACATTTATAATAGAAATTCATTAGTAGATTTGCATGTGAAGTAGGCAGCGAAAAGGAGGAGAGCAACAAAGAATGCGTGCATACAAAATGATGGTTAAAATTACTCCATACTCAAAGAAAATCTGGCATTTATCAGTGCACCTTAAATTATAAATCACTTGTCTGGATGTCTAATATGTAATTGTACAATACAAAACATTATATAATGATGAATTATGCTATGAGCATTTAATCTCTCATCAAATGCTTTCTATATTATGTGCTTTTTAGGTATGTCTAATCCCCCACCCCACAGATTAAGGTAACTTGCATTTGCTCAAGACCTAACAACTTTCAACAAAATATCTAGCCATAAGAGAGATGGGTGAACATGTTTGCATGGTTTTTTCAGCTGCACACTCCTGGAAAGCTCAGTAAGCAGATGTGTCCTATACAAGGCAAAGCATAGTGTCTAGGGCCCATCTCACTCCCCAGTCACAATGACACTTGTGTTTATTAAATATGGTTATGAAATTTATCTCTGGAGAAGAAATGAAATGATTAAACATTCCTAAGCATGTTTTGTAGTCATCTGAATTTTTTCTTCCTGCTACCAACCCCCCCCCTCAACCAAATGCCATCTCTTTCAAAGGTAACATCAAGTGGACAGTATTGTAGGATATATACTGTACATAGGACCAGACCATATATCTATATACATTATACATAGGACAGAATCTCTGGGTGACCATAAGTAGATCCACTTCTGGAAAATAAAGGTTTCCAGGGGCAGGACGGGAACCGTCTGATTATTAAACATTCTACAAGACAGATTCATTGATTAAAATTTTTATGATGGGCCAGCGAGCTGGCTCAGTGTATAAGTGCAACTTCTTCAAAGCCTTCCAAACTGAGTTCCTTACCTGAGTCCATATGGTAGGAGGCGAGAATACTGTCCAATAACGCCTGAAGCCTACAAAAGGGTTTTCCACCCTATCCTGTTTACCTGTTTTCTTGATGTTTTCACCAATGTATTTTTAAATACCTTGATTTATGACTGTCTTTGTTTTGTTCTATGAAAAACATCAGTAAGCAGCCACCCCAGTAGAACATGGACTAGAAATAACCTACATCTGTATCCCCAGGCCATGATCACTCATACCTGACTCCAGAATTCTATTGCTTTGTGGTAAGAGCTGGAGCTCTGCATTGACATTCTCTATTTCTTTCCTGCAGTCCTCAAGAGTAACTGTAGAACGTGCTGAGAATGAAACATTCTGAGATAAACAGAGCCTGCGAGGTCACCGCAGGCTCTGCGTCTGCCAGTCCTAAAGCATAAAGTCCTGGAACGCTTAAGTCTGGCATGATACCTCCCATGGCCTCCTCCCAGGTACAAAGCCCAAGGTAGACAGCTGTCTGGAATCCCTGAGCAGCAGTGCAAATGGAGCGTGCACACATGAGATTCCATTCATACTGGGCAACTTGCCTCAGCCTTGGGGCACTGCCTCGCCATGAGTCCTTGGCAACCTCAGTCTTTTACTGGCTATGTGTGAGTATAAAGTTTCTTCCTTTAACTAGCTGTGCGAATGTTCTGTCTCATGAGGCTCGCTTGTTAAGTATATATTGCAGCCCAAGCTATAGTGGGCTCAGCGAGTTACCAGTGCACAGTGAAACTGCATCCCAAATAGAAAGTTGGGCTAAAGTGAGTAGGAGAGCAGAATCCCCCATCCTTGTTTTCTGATCTGAGGTTTTAAACTCGAGTAAGGAAAAATTGCATGGTCACAAGCATAAGGCAGCACATAATGTCCTCATTGCTAATGATCACAGAAGGTTGTGCATAGATTTTCATAAAATCTTTGATTCAAATATACTTGGGAAACTGGGCTACCTCAGAAAGAGTATTTGATACCCCTTTAGGGTGTCTTTGTTTTGTGATGATTCATTTGGGACATTCTCAGGTAAATTTGTACCCCAAACCAAAGCTCAATTTTCTAGGTTCTCAAATAAAATAATAAGTAAGTCTAAAGGGGCAAAAAAAAATCTACTTTTCTTGTTCACGATTATATTACTTTGACCATTTTAATATGTGAATCTTCTGCTCCAATTGTAATCTAAAGCAGTACTAAGTTCTCAAAAAGGTTATGTTCAAAAGAGGCATGCTCTTGCAAACCTTCAACAAACCTAACATTCCTGGTCATCTCTTATTCCAACATTTGCCTAAATATTTGTCAACTTAAATAAATGTGTGGAGCACCTGGTGCATAGAGCCACCTGCATAAGTACATTTACACTACATGTTTAATAAGTCTTGTATAATTTTTCTGAAGGATTATAGAGCAGGACGACCCACCTCTGAATTTATTTTTTGAAATGTAGACATTGCGCGTATTATAAAAACCCATGCAATGCATCTGCAAGAACCATTTGCATGACCAAGGTCAGGTCTATTTGTTTATCAGAAAGAGGGAGAAAGCAAATCTATGCATGATTCATTGTATTGGTCTCCTTTAATGGACAATTCTGATCCCTGCCAAGATCTGATTGATTGTTCTATTAATACATCCAAGGAAAAAAATGAAAAATAAATCAAGCAATCCAGTACCAACTTGGTCATGCTACAGAGACACGGCTTAAAAGCCAAAAAAGCAAAAGCTTTTGCAAAGCTTTTGCTGGGCACCTGTTGGCTTCCTGCTAAATCAAAGCTGTGTGTGCATTGGGCTGCTTTGTAGGTCTGCAGAGGGCATGGGGCATAGAAGAGTCACGAATTGCTGTGCAAATGAATGAGAAAGAGCAGAGGACTCTGCTTGGTGTGATTTCGCTGCGTCTGAACTAGTGTGTGTAGATGCCTCTCTTCAGTCATTGTCCTGTGATGACATGCTTTGTTTTTTAAATCAAGATTTCGTCCTTTAGCAAACTCTCATTAAAATCAAAGTACATCAGAGAGAACTGATATTTTAACAATTTATTTGTCAATGACCAGAAAATAAGTAAACTGGAAATGTTCTACTTTCAGATGAATTCAGAAGAGCATTCACACTTGTATTCTCATCTCCCCAGGTACAAGATACCCCTTAGCTTCCTGTACTCATCTTGGGTCTCTGCCACTGTAGAATGCTCACTGCTTACTCTGAACCGATAAACCTTAAGGGCACATTTTCTGGAGGAGCAGCTTCTTGCAGCATTTCATACTTGGTGACCATTTCACTCGTTTTGGTAATCCTTTCCTTTTAGCTCTCTGCATTTTCCTTGGTGAATCTTCTACTTTTTTCTTCTCCAATTCTCAGTTACCTACTTGTCCTCAATCATTCCAGGTTTCTGTTCTTAGAATTCTCTTTCCCTAAAAGTGTCCACTTGAAGATGGTATCTATAATAAACAGTGTTTGTTATTAAAATGTTAATCATTCCTAGATCTACAGTTCCAGTACAAAGCATACTATGGATGATATATACAACTCTACTTAACTACATCATAGTGCATCTCTCAAGTGTTGTGATATCTTCAATTCCCTTAGCAAGAGGCCCTGTGGCTTCTGTTTGTCTCAGTGTATATGGCCTTTCTCATATCTGCACTCATATTTTACTGTTATAATCTTTGTCCCCTCTATTACTCTTTCTTGAGACCTCTCTGCAGAAGATTGCTTCTGTCCTTGATTTGTTTTTGTACTTGAGTCCCTCCTTCATTCATGCTTAACTGTTGATAAGCACAGTCTGTACAAAAAAGGTGCAGACCTCTGACACTGCTCTGAATAGCCCTTCTCCCTGTCTTCTTCTGTCTCCTATATTCTTTCTACCACTTCATCCTTTATGTTCCAAGAACTTAAGAGTGGCTATATAAATGTCTTTTTTAGGGCTAAACACTCAAAATTCACTTATTCTTAGAACCTTGTAGAGTCACTAATGCCTGGATTCATCATTAATCACTGGAAAAAGGTTTCTCTGATTAACATTTATGGGAGCATTTGTCTGAGTGTATGAACAAGAATATTTAGTTTAGAAAGCAGTGTTATACTGAATCAATTTAGCTAAACAACTGCATACAGTTTCAACATAGGTTTATGACATTCCTTGCTGTGGATTTTGATTGGGTTTACCAAAACACTTGAATCTCCTCTTCTGAGTGGTTCCAAATCCAATCAGAGTGGTGGTACCCTCAGAACCACAGGGTTACTATTCCCATAAGGGTACATTTTGCCTGACAGATTAGCTTCATAGTTTGTGGCATTCACAACTGGATAAGACCACTGACATGTTCTCTCCCACAACAGCAAGCAAAGGCCCTATGGGTATAGCCAAAAAGGAGAAAGAATCTATCTCACGTCCTCCTCAATTTCCTTGTATCATGCAATCAAGGTGTATGGTGACTTCAGCAATGGGGTTGTATCATATAGTTCTGGTGAGAACCAAAAGAATGAAAATACCCTCTATTGGTGGGGGGCGCTCTACGACCAGCCTGACAAACAACTTCAGGAGAACATATGTGGCCCCTGGTACTGGATGGTAGTGGTGGTGGTGGTGCTGGTTTAATGTCTGTCGTAAGAACTCTAGAAGTAGCCTTTTCTAGCCATGCAAAGTATCTCTCTTCAAACTATACTTTCTCTAAATTATATTTTTCATTTAATTACAAGATAATAGGTTTCAAAATGGTGTTTTAATGCCCTCTTCTTTTGCTTAAAATTCCCAGAATATTCCCTTTAACTATGATATCACCTATATTCTACTGTTCCCTTTCCCATAAAGTCATCTTTTAAAGAAACATTTTTAACATCAACGTTTTCAACTTCCTTAGGTAGAATGAGAGTGGGCATTATACCACAAAACTCTCATGTCAAAACAGTCCAAATATGCAAAAATTGGAAAAAATATATGGTAAAATTACCTGTTAAAAAGATGAAGGGAGAAAAAGGAAGATATGTCTTATCCTTTCAGTTATCCTAACTGTGTTGACAGAGACAACTAAGGAAAACCAATGAGCTAATAAACACACTATTAAAATATCATTAACTAAAGAATGGTTTTCATCGAGCAAATTTAGATTACCAACCTATATTTGAAAGCAATGAACTATATGAGGCAAAATATAATTTGATATAAGTAAGAAATTCCCTTCCCTAATTCCTAATATCCTGGTTTCCCATTTTCTCCAGAAATAATCTAACCAAGATAATTTTACTGAGAACTCAAGAACAATGGCAATGGGTTTTTGATCCTACTGCACGTACTGACTTTGTGGGAGCCTAGGCAGTTTGGATGCTCACCTTACTAGACCTGGATGGAGGTGGGTGGTCCCTGGACTTCCCACAGGGCAGGGAACTCTGATTGCTCTTTGGGCTGACGAGGAAGGGGGACTTGATCGGGGGAGCGGGAGGGAAATGAGAGGCGGTGGCGGGGAGGAGGCAGAAATCTTTAATAAATAAATAGATAAATAAATTTTAAAAAAAGAAAGATATTTGCTGATCTGAACTTCAGTAGCCAACTGGTCCCCTGGGAAGATGCATTTACAGACACTTCACCTCAATCATTTACTACGCTACTAGCCTTTGCTTTTCTGGCAGGTGTTTTGTTTCTTGTTTGTTTGTTTTCTTTTCTTTTGTTTTTTGTTTGTTTTTGTGGGTAAAGAGTACATATGTAAAGGTTGCAAATAGTAAGGCATGGATTTAAAAATTATAGCATTCAAAGAACTAGAGTTTAAGACTTTAGTTATTCCAAGCATGGCCTCCTGGGCTTACTGCATTCTCAGTAGAAAACCATCTGCATTCCCCACAATGTATGTTGTGCTACCAACTGCTATTGGAGAAACACTACGTGTTGAGCACATGATGTGTCATGTAAGGGGAACCGTAGTTTCCTTCTGAAATGTTAATTTCTGTTGAAGCTGCATTCCTTCTTCTCTCCTCAGTCCCTGATGTGCAATACATAGCCTTAACTCTTGCCACTGGAGTGTCATTTCAGGTGCTCATGTCCTTGTGTTCTCTATGATTCATAGTTGTCTCCACATTCCAGAATTCTCAGCAAACAATTCTCTCATTCTCTGTGTGCTTGTAAACCTTGCCTACCTGCCCCCTGACATTTTGAGCATGGCAGCAGATTTGGAATTTACAACAAACAAATCCATACAAGCCTAATAGTTTGGGGGCTGATAAGCATTTATTAGATGTGATAGACAATATAAAGAGTAGACACAGCAGTGTGAAGAAGTCAGAGCTTAAGTTAGCATCTTAACTGTTGTTACTGGATCTAATATTGGGGCTTTATTTAATTGGTCCAGGTTATAGGGAACAGGGTTTCACTCTGCCAAGAACTCATGCTACTTTGCAGGCGAGCTTTGAGCTCACGATCCTCCTACAGGAGCTTCCCAAATGATATGATTGCAAGCATGCATATCCATTCGGGAAGATTTTCTGCCTTTGTGCCAGATGTCTCTTGTGGAGAAAGTCAGTTGATCATTTCTTCATAAAACTCAGAGGGAAATGAGCTGTCTGCCTTGATATTTGGCATAAAAATGATTACCCTGGGTGTTGTCAAGTTGAGAAAAATACTTTCAGTGGGGTAGCTTTGGCTCAACTTGTATGTTTTAACACTTCTTTAATCTTACAAAATTACAATATGCTCCTCTTCTTTCATTAAACACCCAAGCCAAAGCTGTACTTAGTGCTGCTTTTAAAATTATCTCACATGCCAGTTTGTTTGCTTTTTTTTTGTTTTATTGCAAGAAACTATAGATTTTCTTCAATGCTAAAAAATGTTCTTGTCATTCATGCTTGGCAGATGTGAGCTGGAGACTCCCTGTAAGTGTTTAAAAACTATATTCACTCTATGAACAATTTATTTGTTCATAAATGTCAACTGGGCTTTTAAGCCTGTAGGAAGCAATACCCATAAAACTTTAAATTTTTATAAACTTTTAACTTTAAATGTAGTCTGGAGGAATACAAATTAAGCTAGCATCCATATAAAAATATATGTGATCCCTCAGAGGTACTTCCCTGCAAACGCATTGTTCAGAAGTGCAAGTCATATGCCCAAGCTATGCTTTACTATTTAGTTGTGTGACAAGGGGTTCAATCAGCCTGAAAAATGTTGACACCTCAATGTATGTGTGTTAGAAAGAATACAATGTTTGCAAAAAAAAAAAAAAAAAAAAGCCGGGCGATGGTGGCGCACGCCTTTAATCCCAGCACTCGGGAGGCAGAGGCAGGCGGATCTCTGTGAGTTCGAGACCAGCCTGGTCTACAGAGCTAGTTCCAGGACAGGCTCCAAAGCCACAGCGAAACCCTGTCTCGAAAAACCAAAAAAAAAAAAAAAAAAAAAAAGAATACAATGTTTGATATTTGAAGCTTGGGACTAAGGGCTCACACTTTTTATTTTATGGAAAATCCAGTAATTATATACCAGTAAGAATAGGTGGTGCCGAAAATTTTAAATTAAATATGAAAAATGCAAATTGTCATGCATTAGCATATGCTATTACTGCTGGTTTATTGAAGCCTATGTCTAGAGAAAGATGCCTTATGTATTAGGTTGTTCTCTATAAAATGGACATCTTTCTTTGTACCATGTTGATCTTTCAAAGGTTTATTTTTAGCATAAGCCCTAATTCATCAATGAAACTATTGAGAAAAAAATTCAAAGACTTTTAAAAACCATACATAGTTACATATACAAAATGACAATGACAAGAGAGCATGCTTTATAAAATAAATACTTTTAAGTAAATTACCTTCAAGTTATTCAAAGGATAGCTTTTTAATTAAATTTGAAATTTGAAATAATTAAATTCTGCTGTTCTCTCATTAACACATTAGTTCATGACCCCAGTTCATTCATTTTTTCATTAAGAAATAATTGAATGACTACAGAATGTCAAGGTTTCTTGAACTTTGAAGGGTCCTTGCTTCAGCTTGTCATGGAATGTTATACTATAAATTACTCTATAGGTCAGATGGGCACCTAAGACAGCATTTGAAATCCGATGTCCTCAAAAAGAAAAGACATGGACAAATTGTGACATCACGCAGAATGCATCTTAATATGAACATAGTTAGACAACGGTTTCACAGATGTGGGTGTGTAAATGTTCAGTGTGTAACTGTTCTAGTTTGTACAGCAGAAAGCGTAAGTTCATATGTCTTTATTGTTCTAATGATGAGATGTTATAACATTCATAATGTTCTAAATGAAGGGGCATATGTAAAATAAAATAGGAAATTGATAGCTTGGGATGGAGGCTTACACTTGGAATCACAGCATCTAGGAGGTTAAAGAAGGAAGACCACAAGTTTGAAGATATCTAGAGCTAAATTACATTGCTATCTTAACAAAAACAGTTAAATATAGTGATTAGAACAAAACAAATGAATTTTAATAAAATAAAGACAACACTATGGAACATTTTTGCTCAGCTATCATCAAAGGAGCTTGCTCTTGTAGAGGATAGAAACTACTACAAAAGACCCACAGTTGAACGATTTGTAGAAAGTGAAAAACTTTGGGACTCTCAGTCTTAAAGAGAATGTCTCCATCAGACCCCTCTTCTATGAGCTCAGAGAGCTTTGTGAAAGAGAAAAAAGGTAAGATTGTAAGATCCAGAAGAGATGGATGATACCAAAGAAGCAGTGTCTTCCACGTATAACAGCACTGATGTACATATGAACTCACAGAGACTATGATAGCATGCTAAGGCTTGCGTAAGTCCAAGCCAGATGGGTGAAATGCTAATATGGGGAAGTGGATTCATAACCAGGAAGTTATCTCCAATTCATGGCCACTTGCAAAGGAAAATCAGTTTTCTCTAATGAAGTCTTACATGGTATGTAAATAACATTTAAGAACAGGCACCTTATCCAGTAGCAGGTGGCCTATACAAAGTGAACACAATGGTGTTTTTCTAATTTTTTTTGTCTCATATTGCTTGATTTGGTCATTTCTTTATTTTGCTATTTTGCTAGTCTTCTGCATAATAGTTTCCTATCCCCCCCCCTCTCTCTCTCTCCGTGTGTGTGTGTGTGTGTGTGTGTATGGTTTCTTGTCATTTTTCATTTTTTAATTTCTGGTTTGTTTACTTTTTGTTTGTCTGTTTCTTTTAAAAAGTGAAAAATAGACATGGAGTTTGATGAGTGCAGTGGTAGGGAGAAGATAAGAGGGAGGAAACAGGTATTAGAAAACACTGTATGAATTTTCAATAAGAAATTAAAGGATTTAATGCAAAGACAGAGAAGGACCACTGAATACTGAAAAGTTACCAAAAGACTATGATGTTCTTGGATCAAATTTCTTTATGGCTTTTGAGTTCATGTAAAATGCTATATTATTTTTTAAGAAAATGAATATGACTATATTCTCACATTTGTAAATTTCAAGAAAATTACTTAGAAACACTTGATAGTATGGTTTAATATTTATTTATTTAATAGAAGAAAAGTAAAATAAAACTAAGTCAAAAAAATTCAAACTTCAGGCATTTGTTAAGTTCTATTTAAAAGATCATGTAAGGAAAGGAAAGACACTCTAACCTAGAAAAAAATCTTATTATGTCTCTCTCTTTCAATGTCAAAAATTCTGGAGGGACTAATTACAGGTAAATGGGGATTGAAGTATGGAGATAGGTTGTCATTTATAAAGGAAGCGTATACAGGAACCAACCAAGACAGGAGACATGCATATTCTTCATCAAATGAGACATTGAAAGAAGTCAGAGTGTCTGTGAATGTCAAGTAGATTAAGTGTAATATTAAAAATGAGAGGAAGAGTCAATTAAACGAACTAAGCCAGATCTGCTTGGATAGAGAAGGAGCATTGTAGACATGTGTTGGCAATGCCTACGGTGGAGAGACTAAGATGTCCCAGGGCAGTCACATAACCACGAGTGTCACTGTTTTTTCTTTCTCTGTAAGTAAAACCAAGTTCCATTGGAAAAAAAAATATGACAGTAAATAGGTCTCACAATTAGAGTAGATTGCTTCTTGTCATGTTAAAGTGGGTAGGAAAAAAATAATTCAATAATAGATTTTTTTTATGTGGTGACTTCGTTCTTCCTGTTGTATATATCTGTCCCTTTCCCTGTGCTCGAGGACTAGAAGAAACTGAGTACATATTACTTAGGGATGTTACTAAACCTGGAAATACATGTGATGGTGAGTTAAAAAAATTAATTTTACGTTAGGGAGAAATTAACTCTTATTAGAACTGGTCACATTCAATTGATTTTTCAAAGGCTTAAAGAATGAAAATTTTACACCACACATAGATTTTTTTACTTCTTTAATTAAATTCATTTTAATTTATGTTTTTGAGTAAAATATTTGCTTTGTATTTTGCAGGGTGGCTTGTTTGTTTGTTGTAAAAACATGTCTCATAACACATGCTGACCGTGACCTTGCCATGAAACCCATACTAGCTTTGAACTCCTGATGTACTTTTCATAACCTCCCAAATGCTGGAATCTGAAATACATATCATCATGTCTCAATGGTGAATTGATTTTTAACATAAAATCAAAAACAGATGTGTTTGGTAACTTGACATATACACATGATGAGTGATGGAGAATGCTAGCCTTCTTCTTTAACATTTATACTTTAAGTATACAAAACCTCTTTCAGGTTTTCTGAAATAAATAGTACATTATTGTTTTCTATAATCACCTAATCATCCAACAGTAAGAGAATATCCTGGTCCTATTTATCTGCAACTCGGTATCCACTGGTCATCATTTCAGCCTCCCTCCCTAAATTAACATAAATGCAGTATAAAAAAATTACACTCCCAATGATTTTACTAATTTCTCTTCCCAAAATACTTATCTATCAAAGAAAATGTTTTCCATGTGGCTAAATTGTTTGTATGTCAGTATTACTTTGTTTGTAGATATAATGCAATATATAGTACACTTAAAATATTAAAGATTGTTCTCAAAAAATGATATGTAATAATAAATTTGTCTCTGGTCAAATTATTAACCAATGAGAAACAGGATGACCTCTACATTATTGCTTATTTAACCACACGAATTGACTCATATACCTTGTTTTTATTTCACTATTTCAGCTTAGAGCTAAAATCAGTATTTTAAATCAAGTAAATTGGAAAATATTGTTGAAATTAAATATAACATGGCTTTCTGATTCTAAAATGCTTTCCTTCAATAAGTGCAAAGGTTGTACTATATTTGAACATTCCCTGTAGATTATTTTGGAGTATGACTATGCAACGAATAGCAGCTGAAAAGTATTTAAACCATCACCATGCATGATCTCATTTTAGTTGATATTTCTGAAGAACTCTTAAAAGTAAATAGATGAGCAACCCTTTCATTTGACATTTCTTGAATTTAAATATTCATAAGGTGATTGATATTTAAACATCATCTAATGAAAAACCCAATTTCAATGAATGAATCAATGTATCTGATACAAATGTATTAGGTTTGAATAATGAAGGTAGTTTATCAAATAAAAATTTTGTTGGAAAATGTGCTTAAAGTATAAATTATTTTCTAATATATAACCAGATTTTAAAAGATGAATCATCTTTTTCCTTCACCAAAAATACTGTTCCATTCTGAATTTTACAATTTCTATAAGATTTTTTAATGCATATTAATTCATATTGTTTTGTGCATAAATTAAATAGATGTTTTGTCTTTGGGAGAAAAGTTCATATGTTTAATCTTTTAAGAACTAAAAGAGCAGATTTTATTGTAGGAAATAAAACAATTCTGTTGATCATATTCTTCAATGTATTTGCTCTCAATAAAAAGTAAATACTGAAAACAGCATATACTTGTCTTACTACCAAAAAAAAAAAAAGCCCCAAAAAAGCCACAGTTACACTGAATCTGCTAGAAGAGAAAGTGGGAAATAGCCTTGAAAATAACTGGCACAACTCTCTGAATAAAAAGAACACCAGTAGCACAAACACTAAGATCTACAATTATTAAATGGGACCTCATGAAACTGAAAAGTTTCTATTAGGCAAAGGACACTGTCAATAGCACAAAATGATAACCTACAGAATGGGAAAAGATCTTCAACATCCCCTCATCTAAAAGAGGGTTGATTTCCAAAGTATTTAAAGAACTCCAAAAACTGGACATCAAAGAAAAAAAACAGAGAACAAATAATTAAAATGTGGGGTACAGACCTAAACAAAGAATTCTCAACAGAAGAATCTCAAATGGCAAGAAACACTTAAGGAAATGCTCAGCATCCTTAGTCATCAAGGAAACGCATAGGAAAATGTCTCAAAGATTCCATCTTCAACCTGTCAGAATGACTAAAATCAAAAACACAAATGACAGCTCATGCTGGAGATGATATGGAGCAAGAGGAACACTCTTTCATTGCTGGTGGGTGTGCAAACTTGTACAATAACTTTGGAAATCAGTATGAGGGTTTCTCAGAAAATTGGTAATTAATCCACATCAAAACTCATTTATACCACTCTTGGACATATAGCCAAAGGATACTCAGTCATACCTAAAGGACTTGCTCAATATGTTTACATCAGCTTTATTTGTTATACAGAAACTGGAAACAAATTAGATGTTCCTAAACTGGAGACTGGATAAATTTTTAAAAAGTGGTACATTTACACAATGGAGTCGGCTGTTCAAAACAATGTCATAAAGAAATTTGAAAGCAAATATATAGAATTAGAAAAAAAATCATCCTGAGTGAGGTAAACCAAGCCCAGACAGACAAACATGGTACGTACTCAGTCATAAATAGATATTAGCTATAAAGTAATGGATAACTAGGCTACAATTCACAGCCCCACAGAAGCTAGGTAAAATGGAGGAGCCAAGGGGGAAAGGAAACACATGGATCTCTCTGGGAAGGGGAAAGAGAGGAAATCTGGCTGGGTCTGGTGGGGATTAGAACCGGAGCATTCAGTTTAGGCACTAAGTAAAGGGGAGAGTGCTAAAGGAGGTGGCTAGATGGGGGCGGAAGGGGGCTTTTGCATAGCAGATAGAAATCTGATGCAAAGAAAACTCCCGTGAATCTTCTGGGATTTTAGTACTACTAGCTATAATGAATGCATGGTCATCTCTTGTGGTCAAAATGGTGACTACCCCAATTGCCATCAGAGAGCCGTCATCCATTAACCCATGAAAACAGATGCAGAAATCTACAGCCAAGCATTTGGTCGAGCTCAGGGAATCATGCTGACGAGAGGAAGGAATGATTGTAGGAGTCAGAGGGGTCAAGGACATCATGAGAAAACCCACAGAAACAACTAATCTGGCTCAAAGGAACTCACAGAGTGTGAACCAAGAACGAGGGAGCCTGCCTTGACTGGCCTGGGCCCTCTATATTTATGTGACAGTTGTGTAGCTTGGTCTACCTGTGTGACTCAGAACTTTTACCAGTATTGTGTCTCTGCAATTGACTGTTGCCTTCTAAAAAAGAAACTTCTCGAACAAAGATTCGGAGCAGATCAGATCGCTAAACTTCATGATTTCCAGTATTATGGCTTTTTATACAAATTGTGCCTAGAGAAATATTATGCTTTTTTACCAATTTGGGACCTGTGGAAATTCAGTTTTATGTACCTGAACTTCATTTAATGCATTTGCAACATGAACAAAGTAAGGTTTGTAACACTCAAATGTTATAGAAAAATGCTTTATATAGTAAACGTACTGCTGTTGTAACTGATGTCAGTTTTTATTCACACTTGGATCCACTTGAATAAGCTTTATCTAAGAAGATACAAAAGGAAGAAAAACAATATTTAAAAGAATATACAAGAAGTTGTTAACAGTTACAGAAAAAGTTACTTCTCCTTAGTGGATATTTTGTCTGCCCATGTTTTTAGTCTTTTTATGTTTTCTTTTTTCATTATTTTGTTTTTATTTTCTTTAAAAAAAGAGAACAAACTATCTGTTTTCATTATACATATCAAGCCAATGGCTAAGGATGTTAAACATTTCCTTAAGCATCTCCTCTGATGGTATGCCTAACTTCCAGTACTGTAAAAGCTATCCAGTAGGGATGAAGCTGCCAAATGAGTACCAGCTTTATTTATATATTTTATGACCTGCACAATTCATTCAGAGCAACACTTAGACACAGACCTGATTAAGTAGAAAGATAACTTAGAGGTAAAAAAGTTAGATTTTTTTTTACTCTATGCTTTCATTTAAAATTTTTCTTACTTTCTCACTCAGCATTTCCAAATGGAACATACAGCCTTTTAAATTATTTATCCTGCATTAAATATGTTAATTTTTCTAGTCAAAGATGAAAAAAATTATTTCATCTCTGTGTGCTGCTTAACAAGTTCCTCCAAGATCACATCTTAACTGTGTTTTGTAAAGATATATTTTCATTTTCCATAGGTTTCTAAGACTAGAGGAAAAAAACAACGTTTTTCATTTGTTTTGCTTAGCTAGTAAAACCATTACATTACATTTTGTTTTAATTGAACAAACTGTCTGGTAAAATTTTAAATAGGCAACAATATTTACCTATGTTCACACTGCTCTCACATAACTATTTTTACATATTAATTTGTAATCTTCTGTGTTTGCATTTCACACAACTGTGGTAATGGTATATCTAACACTTTCCGGTTTTAAAATTTGAATGCATCATATAATTGTTTCATTTGCCTGTGAACTTTCTATTGCCTACAGAGGGTAAAGAGAGAGAATTTCACAACATCAAAGCAGAGTATAAAGACTCTCTTGACCCAGACACCTATCAAGCATCTTCTGTCATTTGACGCTGCAGTGTTCCAGTGATATTGCAGCGCCAATAAGAAATTGTTCATTTCCTTTTCATGCTTGTGCAGCTCCTCAGACTTCATTTTCTTTTGGTGGCTAAGGTCTATTTGTCTCTCAAGAATTAGGTGATGTGTCACTTCCATTCAGAAAACATTTCTGAACTGCTGTATAATTTAGGAATAAAATTCTTCCAACATTTTAATCACAGAATGTTTTATATTTAATTAATTATATAAATATTCCCTTTTATTTCTCCTTTAATATGCTTACATTCAGACCCAGACAACGACTACTGGTTGGTTTTGCAATATATATATGGAAAATACTCCAAAGAGCTTGCTTCCATCTTCTTTGCATTGACAATGATATCTTTGTATCTATTGACATCAGGTACTTCAAGAAAGAGAACAGGAGACACTGGTGAAGTCCACATGACTCACAAAGCCTCTCTTCAAAATGGCATATGCCATTCTGCTACCATTACCCATGAATGAACACACAGCCATAGGATGGTGAGAAACCAAATCCTACAATGTCAAATGGGAGAGCTATACACAATTACTGAGAGTCGGCATCCATATCTGGTCTCTAAACATGCTTTGAACTTCATGTTTGTTCGTAGTTTTTCATATTTGAAGGCATAATTCCCATCAAGATGGAACGCCTTCAGGAAGTAAGCATATTTTGAATGTAGGTCCCCAGTGTTAGATTGGTGTTCTGCAGGAGCATACGGGACTGAGCTTGCTACTTCTCTCCTCTTCCTGTTCTTTTCCTTACAATATACAACGAGATGGTGGCCATCTGAAAATCAGGAAATTGTCCACACTTTGCCTCTCATCACTTTGATGTGTGTTTCACCATCAAGAATTGGAGAGACAGGCTGGAGAGGTGGCTCAGAGTTTAAGAACACTGACTGCTCTTCCAGAGATCCTGAGTTCAATTCCCAGCAACCACATGGTGGCTCACAACCATCTGTAATGAGATCTGGTGCCCTCTACTGGCCTATAGGATATATGTAGGCAGAATACTGTATACATAATAAATAAATAAATCTAAAAAAAAAAGAATTGGAGAGACAAATGTTTGTAGCCAGGACTACCTAGCTTGGGTAATTTTTTTATGACAAATCAACAGATTAATCTATTAATGTAATGCTATTATAACAAAGTAGTACAAACATCTTGAACTGTAGGAGGATAAAAATGTCCAATGTCATAATCTTGCCAAGACTGATTTCTTCAGAAAACTGTGAGGGAAAATTTTGTGACACGCCTACTCTCCTTGACTTGCAGGAAACCTATGTTTCCTGTCTGTTCATATGATTTTCACTGCATATGTGTCTATGACCAAATTTCCCAATTTTATGATTTGATGAAGTCAGACTTAAATGAAAATTGGAATAGTTATGAGAAATGCTGTTTAGAAGAGTAGTAAAGTTGATTTAAAACCACATTTAATATGTTATGAATATAAAGCATACTTAGGGCATTCAAAGTTTGACCAAAGTTGTTGAATTAATGTCAGATGATGTTATTAATCAGTAAACTGCCTTTTCAGAAAGAATGCCAGTAACACATATATAAATTTTATTTTTAAATTAGTGTATTACAATTTCTCCCATGTAAGACAATTTACATTAAGAAAATACCATTTGAAAAAATAATTCTAAGAAGGAAGTATTAAGTTTTCTCTTCAATAGTAAACATTTGTAAATGATTTCCTCTGTCTAAAAGTTAAATATGTCTCATACCCCTTAAAACACCAGTATAAAGTTTGTGCAAAGACAAGAACAGCAAAGATTTAGTTGAAAATTGATGAACAATATAGCTTAGTGACAGTAGTATGCATTACTTCACATATATGTGGGTTGAGTTGCATTCTCCCCTTCCCAAATCTACATTTTGAAGTTCCAAGACATTGCAACTCAGAATTTAATATAATTTGGAAGTAGGACATTTTAAAGTTAAGATGGATTCCAGTAGTCCCTAATCTTATAATATTGACAACCTCTTCCTAATTTCCATTCAGAAAAATGTCATGTTTTCCATATTGTGAATCTAGTCCTTAAAAATCCATTTTCCATGTCTCTTCTCACTTAAATCATATTGTCTTTTAAACCCTTGGATGCAGTTGCTGTAGCTACTGTTATCTTTTGTAGACGAGTCACATTGTTTTTCTTGGACTTGTGCTTGATTTCATTTAAAGACTGCTTTTAGTTGAGGGCCTCATTTTTCTGAATATTGGCATTCTAGTAATGTTTTCATGGATTTCTGGACAGTTTCTATAAAGAGCAATTTAGTGTCTAAATTTCTGATGTTTTCCTCTATAGAATGTGTATTTGGCTTCAGTGTTACAAACACTCAAGCATTTTCCAACCCGTTTAACACCTTCAAGTCCTCTTTATGATATTCCTGCTGATAATGTTGTGAACTTCCCTTGTTACCAATATATCGTTAATGTGGGGGTCTCCATTGAATACTCAAGACTATCACTAAAAAGTCTGTATGCCCAAGTTTGTACATATCCACAACACAAATATAGGATGTAGTTCTCAGTAAACAATATAAATATTAATACTCATGCATATGTCTTCCTACTTTTCAAAGCTTTACTGTTCAGTTGTTGTAGCTGTCTTCTGTACTCTGGTCTCCGTCTCCTTCACAGACAGCAAGTGCTTTCATTAGCTTTGCATCCATTTTTCATTTTTTTTTTTAAAAACACTATAATTGTATATTAAATAATGACTGTCATTCACCTTTTTTCTCAAGTTCTTGGCAACAATAATCTGATGTTTGATATCCAAAAGATTTTATTACTAATGCTTGTCTAAGTGTAATAATGCAGTATTTGTTCCCCTGTGATTACAATATTTGACTTAGCATAATGTGTTTAAGTTTTATAAATTTTGTTCCTATTAAATATAAATACAAAGTAAATATTATCTTTATGCCATAACTGGACAGGAACAAAACAAAAAGAAAAACTATCAATTAATTTCACTGATAAACATAGATGTGAAAATGTTGAAATCCAATTTCAAGAGTAAGTTAAGAATATCACACACCATGAACAAGTCAGTTTCATTCCAATTGGCAAATTATTTCCATATAGCAAATCAATAAGTATATTCCATCACATAAATCAAATAATCATTTCAAAAGGTACAGAAAATGCCTTCAATAACATTCAGAATCCCATTATAATGAAAACATGAAGTCTCAGTAGAAGGAACATGTCAGGATATAATGTAAGCTATATGTGATGTGGTAGTTTGAATAAAAAAATGGCCTCCATAGGCTCATAGGAAGCATCACTATTAGGAGGTGTGGTCTTGCTGGAGTAGGTGTGATCCTGGAGTAGGTGTGTCACCAAGGATGAGTTTGAGGTTTGAGAAGTTCAACCCAGGCCAAGTGGCTCACTTTTCCTTCCTGCTGCCTGAGGATTCAGATGTCAAACTCTCAACTCCTGTCTAGCATCACATTAATGATGGTTCCTCCATACTTCCCGCTGTGACACTAACAGAATAAATCTCTGAACTGTAAGCCAGGTCCCAATGAAATATTTTCCTTTACTGGAATGATAGTGTCTCTTCATGTAATTGAAACCTTAAGACATGTGACAAGCTTACAACCAACATTATACTAAAGGATGAAAAATTAAAAGCACTTCTTCTAAAGTCTGGAATGAGAGAAGTGTGTTCATTCCCCCACTCTAATTAAATATCGTGCTCAGTGGCTTAGCAAGAGCACGGAGAGAAGAGAAATAAAAGGGATTCAAACAGGAAAGAAAAAATCCATACTATTTCTATGTGCAGGCTACATGATCTTACACTGGAAAGATCCTAATGACACCACTCTAAGGACTGATAAACATGTTCAGTAAAATAACAGAAAACAAAGTTAATACACAAAAAATAAATACTTGAAAAATTATTCAATCTTAGTCCTTAAGAAAATATAGTTCAAATTCTGACATTTCCGTGGTATCCTAATCAGACTGACCATCATTCAGAAACAAATGTCAGCAAATGATGGTTATGATTTGGGGAAATAGCGGTGAGATTGGGTCTAACATCTATGGAAGCTAGTATTCAGGTTCCTTTAAACACTAAGAATAGAACTACTTCCTGAATCAGCTGTGCTATTTGTGGGCATGTACTCAACTCCAGGTCGACATGCCACAGAGACACTTGTGCACCTCTGTCTACTGCTTCATTACTCACAATGGCAGAAACAGAAATAAATGGATAAAGAAAATTTGGTATTGAAGTGGTTTGCAGGGAAATGGGCCCTGTAGCGAGTGGCACTATTAGGAAGTGTGACTTTGGTGGAATAGAAGTGGCCTTGTTGGAGGAAATCTATGATGGGGGGGTGGACTTTGAGATCTCCTATGGTCAAGCAACACCCAGTATAGAACAGAGCTCACTTCCTGTTGCCAATGGATCGTGATGTAGAATTCTCAGCTCCTTCTCCTACACCATGTCTGCCTGCACACTGTCATGAAGAAAATGGACTAAACCTCTGAAACTACAAACCACCCCAAATTAAATTTTCCATTATAGGAGTTGCCATGGTCATGGTTTCTCTACAGAGCAAAAGAATCCCTAACTAAGACAGGTATATATGGACAAAAGAATTTTGGAATTGGTATGTTATTACTAAGTTTTTACATCCCAACCACAGTTTCTGTCTCCCCTACCTCCACCTCATTCCAGTCTCTCCCCTGACCTCCTCTCTAACCCCCACCCCATCCACTCCTCTTTTGTTTCCATTAAGAAAAGGGCAGCCCTTCCATGGATATCAACCAAACATGGCATATCAAGTTGCAGAAAGACGAGGCACCTTTCCTCATATTAAGACTGGACAACCCAAAGAAAAACATATAGGCATCCTCCTGAATATTAACCTTCATCAGGCGATGAAAGGAGACAGAGACCCACATTGGAGCACCGGACTGAAATCTCAAGGTCCAAATCAGGAGCAGAAGGAGAGAGAGCACAAGAAAGGAACTCAGGACCGCGAGGGGTGCACCCACACACTGAGACAATGGGGATGTTCTATCGGGAACTCACCAAGGCCAGCTGGCCTGGGTCTGAAAAAGCATGGGATAAAACCGCTCTCGCTGAACATAGCGGACAATGAGGACTACTGAGACCTCAAGAACAATGGCAATGGGTTTTTGCTCCTACTGCACCTATTGGCTTTGTGGGAGCCTAGGCAGTTTGGATGCTCACCTTACTAGACCTGGAAGGAGGTGGGTGGTCCTTGGACTTCCCACAGGGCAGGGAACCCTGACTGCTCTTTGGGCTGATGAGAGAGGGGGACTTGATTGGGGGAGGGGGAGGGAAAGGGGAGGCGGAGGTGGGGAAGAGACAGAAATCTTTAATAAAAAAAATAAAATTAAATTAAAAAAAAAGACTGGACAAGGCAAGCAAGTAAGAGTGAACAACCTAAAAGTTATCAAAAGAGTCCTAGACAGGGCTTGCTCTCACCGTGAGAAGTCCCACAAAAAGATCAAGTTACAAAACTGTAACATTCATGCAGAGGGCCTAGGTCTGTCGCATACAAGTTCCCTGTGGCCTGTTCAGTCTCTGTAAGTTCCTATGAACCCACATTAATTGATTGTTATGGTGCCCGCTGACTCCCACAATCCTTCCTCCTCCTTTTCTGCAGGATTCCCCAAGCACTGCCTAGTGTTTGGCTATGGGTCTCTGCATCTGTTTCAATCAGTTGCTGGATGAAGCCTCTCTAATGATAATTAGTCTGGGCACTAATCAATGAGTATAGCAAAATATCATTTCGGCATCATTACATTGTCTTTTTTTTTTTTTTTTGACAGTTGTTTGGTTGTATTCTACGTCTCAGGGATGTCTAGCCTCTGGGTCCTGGTGCTCTGGGCAGTGTCAGGGGAGGAAGGTTCACCCTTGTTGCATGTGTCTCAGACTGGATCAGTCATAGGTTGGCAACCCCCATAATTACTGCACCACTTTTACCCTAGCACATCTAGGTTGAAGGTTATATGGCTGGGTCAGTGTCCCAATTCTTCCACTGATAGTCTTGCTTCATTACAGTAAATGGCCAAAGCAGGCAAGTATCCCCCTGTTTCTAGATATCTTAGCTGGGGACCTTCCTGCACAAAAAAGTCTATGTAGCCATAAATAAGAATTCAATTACATGTAGATGGACATTTAGGTTGTTTCTGCTCCCTTGCTATTATTAATAAAGCATAGATAAATGTTCATCAATGAATGAAAGGATAGTGTAATGTGGTATGGTAATATGCATGTTGCCATATTATTCAGAAATAATTCAGAAAATCAAATAAGGAGTTTGTAGGAACAAAAAGATGCTCTCCCTAACACGTGGATCCTAGTCTACAGCATATACATGTTCATATGTTAACAGTTCTGAGTGTGGATAGGTACAATGTAAGATTTAGAAAGGAAACAAGAAAGGATAAAATTCAGTGATAAGAAAGGAAAAAATGGAAGCAGAAGGACAAATAACTATGAAAGATGATATAGAGCTAACTTTTTTTCTAATTTCAACTGTGTCATAATTTGGGGTGATTTGTTTGTCCATTGGCTTCCACATTTGATTCTATTCAACATTAGAACTTGGTTCCAATATCACCTTCTACATCTTCATTCATCTACTGATGTGTAATAGTTTCCCACTATTCCTCAGCATTTACCCCGAGTCAAGCCAAACTAGATAAATCTAATTTTTATTACATTGTATTTATTTATTTTTATATTTTTACACATTTTCAATGGATTGTGTGTGGAGGTCAGAGGGCTCTACTTCCAGCAGGTGGGTACCAGGGATGAACTCGGGTTGTCAGCCTTTCCCCACTAAGCCATATCACCTGTCTCGGTTTTAGTTTATACGTAATTGAAGACTGTATGGAGTTGCCAATGTGCTTCCTTGGGCATTGTCTCTTCTCAAGCCTGGATGAATGTGTAATCATGCAGAACCTTTGTCTTATTCTTGTGCATCTCTAGTACCTGGAATAGTAAGATAACTCTTCCTTTAACTGTGAAAGAACACAAATAAAAACATTTTTAAATCAAAAATGTTTTAATTATAACTCTATAAAAACTCCAACACAAGGAATACATTCATTCATGTCCCCATTCTGTTAGGAACAGTGAATAAAAATGTCCTATTTTGATGACAATTTAGGTAATTGATTAATAATGGCAATGATTCAAAAGCAAAAACTAGCAAAAGGGCTGTCTTTTTAGATTGCAGTATTCATTATGAAATAAAGTGTTTGTAAATGCATTTAATTCCATACTTGTTCTTCTGGTCCTTGGACAAATTTAATGGAACCAACAACATATTTCCTTGGTTTAATTATGCACAGTATTTTTGATGTTGCCAATTTTCCTAAAGAATAGCAAATGCTGCCTTTTGCTCAATAGCTTTGATTGTGTGCATTACATGCTAAACATGTTCTTTTTTCTGTAGCAGCTATTAAGCTTGTCGACACCCACAATGTCCCAGCATGGCCAAACATCCCCCTAGGATATCTCTACTAAAAAGACGTAACTTTTGACTGTTCACTCTTTGAAAAGCAATATGGAGCATGATGGAAGTATTAAAAGGGAAAAAACTCGATCTAGTGGAAGAGTAAAAGATAATGTAAAATGGGTGGAATTATCTTCATTGCTGACTTTTTAAAATTCTGATGCCTTTCTTCACTTCTATGCCCTTTCTTTTACTTCATTGCTGATTGAAATATACTTGCATGTTTATGTAAGTATGTATCTATGTGCATCCAGCTGCCTTTGCAAATGACAGTAGATCTTGGTGACGCCTTCATTCTTCTTTTAGAGTACCTTAATCTTCAGAAGACATGGTGCTGTTGGTGTTTACTGAATTAAATCCACAGATGCATGGTTTAGTATATCAGTTTACATCACCCCCAGAAAAGCAAAAGGCCATTCCTTTCTCTTACTATTTTTCTCTTGTATACACATTCTCAGCAAGCTGATGAATGTGCACATAAAGCTAATCCATTACACACTTTAAAATACTTTTTATAGTGATTTCTGAATATCATCTATTCCCTTTGCTTTCTGAGCAAGGAGAACATTGCATGAGCTACAATAAAAACCCATGTGAAGTAAGAATATTTTAATTAACTCACATGGTTAACTTAAATAATAATAATATTAACTCCAAATAATATTAATAATCACTGAAAACTCTAGGCAAGCTTTCATTTAATTTCTTTCTTTAACTCAGAAACAGCCTTCCAGAACCCTATCAATAAATGTTGCGGTCACCTGTGTGGAAAAAATGACAATAGCTTTGTTCCATGAGATACAGAAGCCAGAAAGAAAGAAAGAGAAGAGCTTTAGCCTAAGATTCAAAATTCATATTGATTCAGAGGGAAAGCAGATACAAAATAATAACTAAATAATAATATTTATTTGGGGGAATATCATCAGCATACTGTCCAAAGCAGAAACACTAACAATGGAAGGCTTTGATTAGATAGATTACAAATAGACAATAATTAGCTAGAAACTGATGGCACAGAATATAAAGATGATAAGTAGGTAGTAGATAGGAAGGAAGGTGCTTTGAATAGGTTACTCCCATGCATTCATGCCAGTTGCTGAGGTAAAATTGTTAGCATACATATTTTACAAATAAGTAAAATTAAGACTCAGAGAAACTTTCCAAAGGTCACATACACAAATAATAGTTGAAAAACTTTCATCTAAATAAATCATTTCCTCTTAATGACTCTACTTTTGCTTTCAGGTAGAAGAAGGGAGAGAGTGATGGAAGAAGGTCATTGGTTAAGTAATAAAGAAACTGCTTGGCCTCATAGGTTAAAACATAGGTGGGAGGAGTAAACAGAACAGAATGCTGGGAGGAAGAGAAAGTGAGCTCAGAGGCCATGCTCCCCTCTCCCGGGGAAGACGCCATGAAGCAAGCTGCCAGGTCAGACATGCTGAATCTTTCCCGGTAAGACTGATGCTACACAGATTATTAGAGATGGGTTGATCGGGATATGAGAATTAGCCTGTAAGAGGCTAGAGCTAGTGGGCCAAGCAGTGTTTAAAAGAATACAGTTTGTGTGTTGTTATTTCTGGTGTAAAGCTAGCTGTGCGGGAGCCGGGCAGGACGAAAAGCAGGCCTGCAGCTCCTACTACAAGAGAGGTATGGAGAGATAATGAATAGAGGTGTTTATTCTAAATGAATGGAGGTTGGGAAACCTTTTAAGAGAAAACATTATAGGCAAGAGATACAGGACCCACAGAGAGCATTCAAGTTCTTCAATGATTTTCTGGCTTAGAGAAAACAATGTATAAGATGATATGGTACAATGACTCTCAAAATTAAGAAAATGTAAATGACAGTCTCAAGGAGCTATACAGAAATTGATTTCTAGGTAAAGTTGTTTTATCATTAGTTTAAAGTATGTTCTGAGAGGTAATCTTGGAAGTGGCAGAATCCTCCAGAAACAGAGGCATGATTGTTCTATATTTAAGGTATAAGTTACAAAGAGACTGAAGATGACTAAATGGAAAACAGACTGAGAATCTCGAAAGAAAGATGAAAGACAAAGACCTACAGAGGGAGAAATGGTTGCATACAGACTGGAAGAATTCATAGGGAAAATGATAAAGATACAAATGATTCACTCTCCAGCTCTTGATGATGTTCCATCAAGCCTTTAACGGAAAAGCTAAAACCCAAGTTAGACTTTCATTCACATCTCCTGTCCTCTAAGGTAGCTCAAGTACACACCAGTTTCCGGCAGTGGCTACAGAATCCAGGTTTGCCAAAGGTAATGCTGAATAATAACCCTTTGTGGAATATGTAAATAAAATTTAAATAATATTTAAATGCCTTTCAAAAATGTAAGCTGTCTGCTAAGAAGCAACAAGGCAGGTCTTTAGGGCTTCTCCAAAATAATCAGGCTTCAAATGTTGGCTTAAGCCACAATATTTTGACAAAATGTCAAAAGAAGTCAAATTATACATAAGAATCTCATGCCCTTTCACCTCCAGCCCCACAGGCATCCACTTAACTGCCTTTGCTCTCCTCACTGGCATTTTGCCAGGGTTTTTCATCCTCGTTTTGTGACACTCAGGAGGCTTCATGTACCTGAAGGACTATCAGATTCCCATAATGAGATTAACTTTAGTTCACTTCAATTAGAAAAGCAAATATATGTTGGGCTGTATTGGGGGGAGAGAAAAGGACACTGTGAAATTAAAGGTCTTTGCCTCTTGGCAGGCTGATGGGGCTGACCTTGGGTTGGACACCATTCTCCCTGGGACACTCTTCCTTCTTTCTAGGCAGCATCCATTTGTCAGGAGTCCGATGCTCCCAGCTGTAGGAAAGGGTCAGTCTGAACTTGTGGAGAACCAGCTCAGGGAGGCTTCCTGGCCAGTTCTTATCTGACATGTGGATTCCCCTCTGTATACTATGAATATGTCCTATGGCCATTGGTTAACAAAGAAATTGCTTTCAGCCGGTGGCTTAACAGAATATAGTCAGGCTGGAAGCGATATAAAGAGAAAGTAGTCAGAGTCAAGAAGAGAAGCCATGTAGACCCCAGAGAAGAAAGACAACCAAGCCGCCAGTCAGAACGTTACTGGTAGGCCTCAAGCCTCATGGTAATGCACAGAACAATGGAAATTGGTTAATTTAAGATATAAGAGCTAGCCAGGTGGTGGTGGCGCACGCCTTTAATCCCAGCACTAGGGAGGCAGAGGCAGGCAGATCTCTGTGAGTTCGAGACCAGCCTGGTCTACAGAGCTAGTTCCAGGACAGGCTCCAAAGCCACAGAGAAACCCTGTCTCAAAAAACAAAACAAAATAAGAAAGATATAAGAGCTAGCTATGAATATGCTTAAGCTATTGGCCAAAGATTATTGAATTAATAAAGCTTCTGTCTGGTTATTTCAGGTTTGGGCAGCTGGGAAACAATAAGCAGCCTTTGACTACACTTATCTCAAGGAAAAACGCAAACATTCAGGAGGCAGATGCTAGTGGATCTTTGTGAGTTCAAGGCTGACCTGTTGTTCTATAGAGTGGGTTCCAAGGCAGGCTCCAAAACCTACATAGAAACACCCTGTCTAGAAAAATCAAAACCAAAGCCAAAAGTAAGGCAACACAAATAACCCCACAAATTCTGAAGCAATAAAATACAAACAGAAAAGACTAGTGCAAATTAAAAATGTCCAAAAAAAGCATTATGAGACAAAAAAAAATTTCTCCAAAATACCAAATACCATTGATCTTGTTTTGTGTTGACCATCTACCATGGGGCATGGAGATTTCCCTTAAGTGTGGTTTGTATACACAGTGAGAGTCCACTGAAGAAAAAAAAAATACAAAATTTTCTTTTGCAAGAAGCTGTCAGTTGGAGATAGTTGATAGTTTCTTGTTTAAAGTAAGGGAGCTCAATAGGCCATAGACTTAATGGAAAACCAAATGCTATTTTTCTGCTAAAAGCTCAGAGTAATAAAATGACTTCTAAAGATACTGTGTTATACTCCTATAACAGTGTTGTACATTATATTCATACATCAGTCATCATCAGAGAAGATTCCTCCGACAATAGATGGCAACTAACATGGAGACCTATAGCTGGACAACGTGCAAAAAATAAGAGACATTGAGACACTCAGCCTTAATTGGGATGTCTCCATCAAAACTCTCCCCTCAAAGTTCAGGAAACTATGTGGAAAAGAAGGCAGAAAGAGTGTAAGAGCCAGAGAAGATGTAAAATGCCAAGGAAATAATGTCTTCCAGACACAATGGGACTGACACACCCAACATTTTTGAACTTTATCCATCTTCTCTTCTAAAAAGCAAAGGCTTATACAATGTGTATATATTTTTGTCAATGTTTACATCCTAAAAACACTTCTAAAATTGAACCAGTTTGGGAGATGAAATTGGGGCAGCAGTCTCTCTTCAACTGTAGATGAAGATCCTCAACTATGGATGAAATATACCTCGCATGCCTCTTTCATGTTATCCTATTTTATTTTATTTTATTTTATTTTATTTTATTCTTTGACAGTTTCATCTGTAACACCCCACTACTAAAGCACAGATAATATTGAGAGAGGGTAAAGAAAAACCTTAAGACTCAGAAGATAGAGAGAAGTGGCAAGAAATACCACTTACAACATGAAAGTGACTTCCAACCAAATAACATATGACATGGTTATTCCAATGAGGAACACACAATGATTATGAACAGCTACATAAACTGAAAAGCTCCAATATCCCATCATGGTTAAAGGAGAATGCCCATGAGGCCTTATCCACCATTGGGGTATTTTGCTACTAGTTTATTTTTTTCTCAAAAAAAAATCCTACTTTCTTGAAATAGAAGTCAAAAAACCCACATATCCAACTTCCTCTTCAGCCTTTGGTGATATATGACCCAGCTTCTCATAAATACAGATACCTACTTGGTTTGGAATTTGGAAGTGAGCAACTAGAACACCCAGATTCAACCTCCTGACAAAGAAGGTAGCAATGAAAAGATGCCACTGTCCTCCACTGACTGTTCTCTGTGTCCTAATTCCCATTATCAAGACCAGATCTTTTCTTTTTCTTTCCCAAAACTTTCTCTTTTCTTCCTCCAATCCCCATGTTGGAACTTCTATTAAACCCTTCTCCTATTCTGGTTTGGCATGAGAAATAGCAGAGCACATTCCCAGACCAGATATAAATCCCCAGAAATTTCTGAGACACACGCCTGCTTGAACTCACAGCATTTGTCTGCTTGATCCATCCGTAGATGGTCCTCTTGTTCACAGTGACAGCCCGAGCTGACCTCCTAACACAGCCTCATAAAAGAGGTACTGCACATGTTGGTTCAGTGAAATTTTTACTACAGAACACTTAGTAAAGGTACATTTTGTCTTCAGGTTTTAAACTCATAGAAAGTTGGAGTTTTAAAAGTTGATTGTCCTACTTTAAATGCCCTGGCTTTATGGACAAAACCCCAACAACTTGTGAAGGTCAAAAATGACCTGGCCAGAGGCAATACCACTGCTGAAATCTGCAGACTAAACACCAATTCCCTTGACTTGAATTCAGTATGTACTTCTTCTAGTTCCTTGAACGTCTGCTGTTTTGCTCAGATGCAAGTCGGGACATAAAAGTCCTATATCAGCCAGATGAATTTCAACATGCCCCATTCTGGGGTCCAGTTACCCAACTGAATAAATATTAGAAAAGTGGCTAATAGGCTCATGAGTGCCGATTCTTGTCATCTCAGTAAGATTCCAATAAGGAAAGGGACTCACTGTCTTTATCTTCATGATTTTTGTTCTGTTTTTTATTTGTTTTTAAAGGTAAGAATATGTGAAAAGGAGTTAGATGTAAGGCGCATTTGCAGAGAGCTGCACAGATTTTAGATGCCAGCAGGTCACTACAACCTGAGGGTGCTGATGGCTCTGTCCTTCACCTTGACTGATAGGGAGAATTCTACTCTGCATCTGAGACAGCACGTGGCATTCTGCTCAGTGAATGGCTCAGGACCTCTATCAATAATTAATTATGTACCTGTGGCAAGTCATTAGTTAGTCTTTACCAAGTCTTACTTTCTTTACTTCTATATTGGAGCTAAAATATCATTTATCCTATAATGATAATAAAATCAATAAATATAAAAGCATTGTGTCTATTATAAGTACTTTATTATCGCTAGGTATACTACTACAGAAATATTCATAGCAGTGTTTTGCTTTCTAAAGAATTTAGTTATACATTGTTTATTTATTTATTATTCTCCTCCTCTCTCCCTCTCTCTTCCTCTCTCCTTCTCTCTTTCTCTCTCTCTCCCATTCTCCCCTTCTTCTCCTCTCTCTTTCCCTCTCCCTCTCTCTATGTATGCCAAAGCACATGGGTGATCAGAAGACATCTTACGGGAAAGAGTTGGTTATCTCTTTCAACCATAAGGATTCAGAAATTAAACTAAGGCTTCATGCTTTCCAGCAAGTGTCTGTACTGTCTGTACTTACTGAGCTTATCACCAGCCTGCTCTGAAGCATTTCTCTTCAGTTATTTTTGTAGCTGTTGTCTTTGCCCCTCCCCCCCTTGGCTTTTTAATGATAGAATTTTACCAATATCCCAGGCTGACTTTAATCCCTCCCTACACATCCTACCAAGTGTTGGAACCACAGGCATGCAACGCTATGACTGGCTTTTCTTCAACAGTTGTTTTTTGAAAATTCCTAATCCTATGCTTTGCTGCCAGTCTCCACTTCTGTACAGGCCACACAGGCTATGCAACGGCTACCTGTGTTACAGTAGGCATATAAAAGGATAGAAATCATATCCACAAAGCCAGGAGTCCACAGTCAACTCATTACAAGAAACCATGTGATAAGAAAAGAGGGCACGCACATGTAAGGAAAAGAGAAAATGCAAATTCAACTACTATTTGTAAAACAAATTCAAAACTGATCTCAAGCCTTTGGAGTCTCTATATGGGAGAAACCACAGTAGGACATAAATCTTTAATGTAATGCTAACAATAAATACTATTTTATAGAGCTGTTTGACAATATGTTGAGTTTGGAACAAGCCAGAATTGTTTAAGTTTCGGTTAGGATTTTCTTCCATGCCTGACATAACTTGAGCATAATATTAATTGTGTCTTTTCTTCCTGTCTGCAGAATTTACTCCGGAGGCCTGCTGACTCTGCCTTCTTAATCCTTAGGGCTTTCTTTTTGCCTTCAGACTAAAGTAAACTTTGCTTGTGGCTATGAAAGAGAGCAGGTCAGGGAGTATACCAAAGACAACTTGTCCTTTTCTTCACCAGACAGTTTCCTCCTCCGCTGACTATGGAACATCACGGAGTCTATCAAAAGTATCTGCTGACAGATTCTAATTGGATGGATACACAGCTCCCCCCACACACACTATTTTTGGGGGTGAGGATGTGTAAGATTTATAGAGAACAAGATGGATCTGCTTCTTTCATTAAGATACAGTCTATGCTTTAAAATCTACATCATTAGAAAATGACTACTTCATATCCCTTAGGCAATTTATTACCAATGCTAAGAAGAAAGAAAGAAAGAAAGAAAGAAAGAAAGAAAGAAAGAAAGAAAGAAA
>JABTXL010006079.1:16604125-16648944 GCA_025134845.1 Neodon shergylaensis
AAAGAAAGAAAGAAAGAAAGAAAGAAAGAAAGAAAGAAAGAAAGAAAAAAGGAAGGAAGAAAAAAGGAAGGAAGAAAGAAAGGAAGGAAGGAAAAGACAGACTGAATGAATGTCAAAAAGCTGGTTGAATGTATTTTAGTAGTGACAAATTTCAATGTGCAATGAATGGTATTCATGTTAAAAATCTATGTGTATATTCCAATTCTAATTTTCTACCTTATTCTGAAAGTGTTTCTGATTCTTAGGTAAGTCTAGCAGATTTTTGAAAGGTATCTGTTGTAAACTGAGCTTGGACTTGAATTCCCAATGTGTCTTTTATGCCACATTATGTTCTTTCTTATGCACACGCTCAAGCTCTGAATAGACAAAGTAGCTCCTTATTTTTTACATTTAAGTTAATTAGAATGAAGTTAACAAAATTCTATACTTGGTTGCGACAGATACAAGCTGTGGCAGCTTGCTGAGCAATGCTGGGAACAATTCCATCGAGAGACATAAGACCGACGACTGATCTGGGAAGGTGAGAGAAAGGGGACAACGATAGCCATGACTAACAGTGTTCACAATTTTCTAAGGTGGTGAACATGTCTCTCATAGCAAAGGTCTCTGCAGACCACTTTAACGTCTGCATCCTGGATCACATGAATCATAAACCGTTTAAAACATTTCCAGCATTGTTTTTACATACAAATGCTCATTCCTCCACCACAACTTGATGGAAGACTTTTTGCTACTGATTTTTATTGATACCGGATTTTTACAGAACCCATCTAAAAAATATCCCTTTAGACATTAAGTAAAATAATTTCCTCTGGAGCCTCAGCTCTGTTCTATTGATCTTTATGTCGGCACTTGTGCCGATTTTCCGATTTTCTACTGTCTTGATTGCTGTAACTGTCCTAAGTTTTGAGAGTAGACAGGGTGAGTTCAGCTTTCTCTGTCCCTTTCCAAGTTGTGTTGCTTTTCATTTTCATATGGATGGTGGGAGTGGTTTTCTACTCCCTGCAGAAACAGGAACTACATCTCTACAATGTTTTGAATTTAGAGAATATTGTTGTTTCCATGATTAGTATTATAATATTTTATAATAGCATTTTGGGTACATTTTGTGTTTGTGTCATATCTGCTGATGAACATTGTAATTTTTATGCTGCTGTAAAGGCGGTCATTTTCTTAATGTTATTTTCTAAAAATCAAGTCACTGGTATACAGAAATGGTTTCCCCTCATAGTCTCCTATCTCCGTGCCTTCTCCACATACTTCTTACCTCATAGCTCTAGTCAAAACTTCCTGAACACTGTTCTGTAGAAGCTCTGAGAACAGATGTTCTTACTTTGTTCTCCATGTTAGAGGGCAAAAATAATACCAGTTATGGAGTTTTCACAAATGTCTTTTATATCATTGAGAAAGTTCCCTTTTGTTCCCACGTTGCTGATAATTTTAATCACGAGTGGATGGATGCTGGATTTCTTCAGGTGCTTTTCAATCTCTAGAGAAATGATCAAGTGTTTTTTTTCCCTTTGCTTTGCTAATGTAATCGTTGGGCTCATTGATATTTTGAGCTCAGTGGCCTCATTTTGCTAGGTCACACTTCATTATAGGTATCACCATTGTTGTCTGCTGCTCTTATAAAGACTGAAAAGGCTCAGTTCAGGATTTAGGAATATGTGCCCATAGAGATTCTCAGTGACGGCAGGTTCATTTGAGTTCTGTCTCAGTGATCTTGGTAATGTTGCTCTCTTCAAATCAACTAATTTTGTGGTGGATTCACAGAACTTGTTCTCTAATACTTGGGCAGAATTCAGCATCTGGACCTAGGATTTTTCTTCCTGGGAACCTTAAATTACTTATCTGTTGACCTTTTATGCAGGTAATCACAATATGCCTTTTACTGTTATCTTGTGTCTGTATAGAAACTCATGAACTTTGCCTAAGTTATCCTATTTGGTATTGTCTTTTGTTTTGTGTAGGTCTGGGAATGGAGCACAGAACTTTGAACTCATTGTGTAAGTACTCAGTTATTGAGATATGTCCCCAGACACAACCATTTGTTGACATACAGTTTCATAAAGTATTCTCTACTATTGTCTTTTAGTATTATGTATAGTAATATTCTTTTCTGGGTTCAGTAATTTGAGTCTTCTATTTTCTGTGTCAGGCTTATGAAATGTTCTTGCTGATTTTGCTGAGTATGTCTATAAATTTCTGCAGCTTTTCTTCAGAACTTTTTAAAAAAGAAAGAGACATAATCAAGTTAGAATGTTCAAACTTATTCCTAGATGCAGTGATTTTACTAAATCCATGTTAATCTATAGGAATGTTTTTGCAGGTAAGGTCAAAAAGCATTTCTTGTAACAAATATTCTTTCAGCATTTTTGTATACCATAATGTACATTTGTTCCAAAATAATATTCTTAAAAGTCTGAATCAGTAACAAAATGCAAATTATACAAAATGAGCAATGAAATAAATATTAAAAGAGAACTCATAAAAGAAAAAAATAAAGAATTTCATTATTGAAAAATGTTTGTTTCTAAAGCGAAACATACAGACGGTCCCAGCTCAATAGTTAATACTCACTGTTCTTGCAGAGGAGCGGAACTTGGTTTCCAGCACATACATGTCACTTTACAACATTCCTTAACTCCAGTTCCAGGGGATTTATTACCTTCCCACAACCTTTGTGCACACCAGGCCTGCAAACAGTATATATAAATACATGTGGGCCTGTAGTTATGCATATACACATAACTCATACACATATAAAATTAAATCATTAAACATAATTTTCACACGTTTAATTGGAAACAAGACATAAATAATATCCACCACTGAGAGAAGTATATAGGAAAAGACTCCTATACTTCTATGGAGAGAAAGTTGGTCTATAAACTTCTTGGCCCTTCTAAATTATTACCCTATTGTATCTATTAAATTTAAATTATGTTAGAGACAACACAGGGACAATCAGCCAGACAGGTACTGGCCAACTCTGTGCCTCACTTAGGAAAATCAACTAAAGATGGGCAAAGGAATTTCTAAGAAGGCGAGAGGATTCTCCTATGCAAATGGCCTCATATACATTTTTTGTGCAAACTTGCCAGGGAGGAACACAAGAAGAAACACCAGGATGCTTCTGTCAACTCCTCAGAGTTCTTGAAGAAGTGCTCGGAAAGGTGGAAGACCACATCTGTTAAAGAAAAGGGGAAATTTGAAAACATGGCAAAGGCTGACAAGGCTCATTATGAAAGAGAAATGAAAACCTACAATAACCCCCCACCCAAACAGGAGACCAAAAAAGAAGTTTAAGGACTTCAGTGCACAAGGGGCCTCTTTCAGTCTTTTTGTTCTGATTATCACCCCAAAATCAAAGACGAACATCCTGGCTTATCCATTGGTGATGTTTCAAAGAAACTGGGAGAGATGTGGAACAACACTGCTGCAGATGACAAGCAGCCCTACGAAAAGAAGACTGCCAAGCTGAAGGAGAAATACAAAAAAGATGCTGCTTACAGAGCTAAAGGAAAGACCAATGCAGTGAAAAAAGAGGTGGTCACGTCTGAAAAGAGCAAAACAATGAAGAGGAGGATGAGAATGAAAAAGAAGGAGAGGAGAGGAAGACAAAGACAATGATGATAATGATAAGTTGATTCTAGCACAGTCTTTCTTCTTATTTTTTTAAACTGTACGGTGTCTTTTTTTCTTTTAAGTTAACACACTACCAAATGTGTCTTTAGATAGCCCCGTCCTTGTGGTATTTTCAATAGGCACTAACATTGCCTGGTACAGTCTAGAGGTTGTGAATGGACATGGAAATTTAAAGCAGGTTCTGGTTGGTGCACAAATTAGTTATATGTGGAGATGGTAGGGTTTTTTTTTTGTTGTTGCTTTCGTTTGGTTTTAGATTTTGTTTTTCACCTTCCGTTGTCTCTGATGCAGCTTATATGAAAATAATTGTTGTTTTGTTAACTGAACACCACTCTGTAATTGCAAAAAAAAAAAAAAAACAACAAAATCGCAGCTGTTTTGTTGCCATTCTAAATACCTATAAGTAAATACAAATTTTATTTTAAAAATAAATTTAAATTTTAAGTGTATTTAGCCTCTTTTGGAATGTATTCTATCAAAGGAAATTACTAATTTTTGTAGTAAAATTTTACCAGCATATCAAATTCTGTGCATGCTATTATAGAAATAAAAAAACTAAGCATAAGAAAGAAAAAAAACTTTCCTTCTAATAATGACTTGGAGAAAGTACATTAGTAAATTAGAAATAAAGTTAAAAAGCAATTTGATAGGTATGGGCTGTTTCATATTAACGAAAAAAATAAATCTGTATGTTTATACAAAAAGGAAGCTGTTAGTGTATCAGTATTCATTTCCAGAAAAGGCATGAGAAAGAGATTACATTTTTACTATATTCATTTGTGTTGTTAGACAAAGAATAGATATTTTAAAATCTGTACTAAATTCAAAAAAAAGAAAAAATTATACAAAAGAGAATAGCAAAGGAAGAGGACAAGGGAAATAGAAAATTTCTATGGAAATAGAAATGGAAATAGAACAGAGTGGAATTTAAATGGAACAGAAATACAGTTAACAAAAATCAGTGCTTGACTGTAGCTTCTGTTTGTTTAGCATCAGGACCAGTAATGTGGAAAGAGGTGTGTTTGGTAATTCCTCTAACGTGCATGGGGAAAGTTTATCTGTGAGCACCATGTTCTTGTTCTACTCTTTCACATCTCTCTCACACACACACACAGCTGTTCCCTTTTCCATGGCAAGTACCAATCTGCCTTTTCATTGACACTAAGGTACATACTCACAGTATCAGAGACATCTGCTTTTAATCAAATGGCTAAGAAGTGAAACACATGAGCTAACCATCAAGTATATTAGTTTGCTTGAGGTTCATAAATCAGAATCCCATTATATATGTTCATACCAAAGTCACATACGGTAATCAAGAAATATGTTTCTGTCTTCTCTATAAAAATGATAATGTCAAAAGTCTATGGCTGGGAAGGTCATAACTGCTAATGGGGAAAATACTGCTTTGTTTTGCTAAATTTGCTTAATGTGTCTGTCAAATTCACTTCTAAATATTTGTATTTATGCCCACAGATGTGTGTTGCTACCACCTTCTGTCAAAGAAGCTCCTGTGTTGGTTTGAAAGAAAATGACCCCCAAAGAAAGTGGCACTATTAGAAGGCTTGACCTTGTTGAAGTAGGTATGTTCTCATTGAAACAAGTGTGTCCCTATGGGGCTGGGCTTTGAGGTCTCATTTGCTCAAGCTTTGCTCAGTGTAACACTCAGACCACTTCCTGTTGCCTTCAGATCAAAATACCTTTCCAGTACCATGTCTGCCTGCACACCATTCTGTCCTGCCATGATGATAATAGACTAAACTTCTGAACTGTAAGAAACCCAATAAAATACTTCATTTATAAGATTTGCCATGGTCATGGTATTTAATCACAGCAATAGAAACCCTAACTAAAACGCATTCTTTTGCATTGGGAAGTGTAATTGGAGATACTCAGGACTTGACAAAATGTGAGAATAGCTGTTGTGTTCTGAACTTTAAACAAGACATATATGTCATCCCTTTCAAGGCTTGAGGAACATTTTGGAAAACAGGAAGGAAAGAATGCAAGAACCAGAGGAAGGGGTGAAGTGTCATAGAACGCGGTCTTCCAGAGCACGATGAAGCGGTTGCATATTTGAACTTTAAGTACTTGTGATTACTTGCATGATTGGTCCCATCAACATTTCACTATTGAAAAATGAGGAGTTCATAAAGCCTTGCCCCTTCATGAGAGTCTATAGTTGCTGGGGGGAGGAGAGATATTTTCTTCAATGGTATAGTTATTTCTATGCTTGTGCAATGTTCTTCATCAATGTTCTCATAAGTAAGCCTAAGTAAAAGTGTGATCTCTCTCTCTCTCTCTCTCACACACACACACACACAATGAATGTAGAATGGACATTAGTGTTGTTGAAGGCTGCTAGTTTATTTCCCAACTGTCCTGACTCAAAATAATCACACAGAAACTATAGTATTCAAATCACTGCTTGGCCAGTCACTTAAGTGTATTGCTAGCTAGCTCTTATATCTAGAATTAACCCATTTCCATTATTTTATATTTTACCATGAGGATTGTGGCCTATCGGCAAGGTTCCAATTCACAGCTCCATCTTTTCCCTTTGGTGGCTACTTGTTGTCTCTTTGACTCTGCCTTCTTTCTCCCAACATTCAGTTTAGTTTTCGCACCTTGCTCTATTCTATTAAACCATTGGCTGAAAGCAGATTCTTCATTAACCAATGGCAATAAAACATATTCACAGCATACAGAGGGAAATTCTACAACAGACTAGTAAGGAAAATAGATCAGTGGGAATGAGAGGGTGACAAGAAGTAGAAATGGAGATGCATATGAACAAAAAACATTATATACATGTATGAAAATTTCACAATGAAATTTGTACCTATTTATAGTTATAACATATGTCAATGTAGAACAAAGGCAATGACAGCATAGCAGGAAGAAACAAAGAAGATACTTCATATGTACTCATTGTGTGTGACAATATCAGATTATCAATTGAAACTTATTTATCAGAAGGTAGAGAACACAGTAACATCCACATACACAAACACACACACAAACACAGGGGAAGAGTAGATAATTATATGGCACAAACTAAAATTCGTTTCCTTGCAGACTGGAGCACTAGTTAGCTGTGTCATCATATCTTTTTCTAGAAAGTAATTATATTTGCTAAAGGAGGGAAAATAATAGATTTTCTTTATTTCGAATATATTTTTACAAATATGAATATACCATATAACTCAGAAATTTAGATGAAAATAATTCTATATTCTATTTTTAAAGAAAAATTCTTCAGACCATTATTTCTTAATTAAAAAATGTTTATATGAAAATGATTTTAAATGCATCACATTGCTCAGAATCAGTCTAATGTGGAGTAGGGAGAAAATGATGCACATTTTCCAATCACTGTTTCTGCAGTGTGCATACATCTTTCCATATTTTTAATCTGTATGAAATTATCTATTGTTTAAATACTCATTTTGTGGAAAATACTGAGAAACAAAACTAACTACTGTCATCCATGATAGTAATTAGTGTTCCACTAGTTGTTTTAAATGTGAATTTCTAAATTCAGCCATCCTTCTTGGGCCCCAAGCTCCACCTCTTCCTCCAATCCTCCACACCAGTGTCTCCCATGTTCCTTCCTCCCTGTACTGCTGTTGTAACTAAGTATCACTTCCATTTCCAGTGCTATTTCTCAGGTTATACCAAGGAACACCAAGGGCAGCTTGCAGATCAGGTCTTGCTTAGAACATCTCAAATCATAGTCACTTCAACTTATAATTACCTCCAAATATATGAGACTTATTTGGATAGTTTCCATTTATGCTTAAACATATTTGCACAACTATGTATGTCTTTATGCATGAGTATTACAGATTTTACAAAATATATTTATAAGTAGGTTTATATTTATATCATTAGATGCATCAAACAACTAAACTGACATACAAAGAAGATTCTACCTTAAGATAGCTAGAAAACAATGTATTTGAATATGAAAATACTGTTATTTTTTTCCAAAAAAAAATCATCACAATGAATTACACTTGCCTCATTTTCAGTGACCCTGTTGACCCATAAAATTCTGTTCACTTACTCTCCTGTGGGTACTTACCTATGAGGGGTGGTGGGCAGTAAATGCTGTTTTTACTAGCATACATTTTGAGTGGGTGTGAGTCTATGCCTGTGAATGTGTGTGGTGTGTGTGCTTGCATGCAGATTATGTGGATACATATTTAATAACAGAAAAACTAAAGATTTAGTCAATGTTTTGAGAAAACAAAAATGGTGTCCAATGACCTGAGTTTACCTGCTTAGTATTGACATGAGTTTCTGATTTAAGTATAAATGAGATAAGATGCTCAATCTGGTTCCTACAAGGTGATCTGTTCCAGTATGGAGCCTTTCTGTTATAGGAAATTAGTATTACATTGAAAGTGGTGAATCTTGTAAAGATTCACTGTTCCTGGAACCCAAAGTGACTGCAGGATAATGCCACAACAGCCTTGAAGGGAACAAGTTAGATATTCATTGGGTGGTTACCCTGACAACCTTCAGATGCAACCATGTGACTCCAGTGAAATTGGTATACAAAATAAAGATACCAGGTTTTCGTATTGCTTTTCAGTACTCCATGAGCTCAACATATTTTAACAAAAGTAGCTTTAAGAGTCTATTTCAACACTTCCCTTGTCAAGGTACATTCATCAGTCCTGAGAAAATTACAGTGTTGGTCAATCTGGCTTTGAAGTTTCCCTGGCACAATGATAGGATCATACGTGAGACACGGACAAGTGGCAATGGTTGAGGCTTGTAAGTAAAAACAACAAGATACTTTTGGGGGGACATCTAAATTCTACCATAGAGAAAAATAGTAGAGGAATCCAATGATAGGAAACATCTGATTAAAAGGATTCTATAGTCAAAAAATGGGCCATGAATTTAAAGGAGAGCTAGGACGGATACATGGGAGGGTTTGAAGGGGGAAAAAGGCAAGGGAGAAATGCTGTAATTATACTATAGTCCCAAAAACAACAAAAAGGGAATTCTACAGGGAGCCCTCTTGTCATTTTCTATGCCCATGAGTATGAACTCAGTCATTTCTAGTGGAAGGAATTTGGTGTCAGGTAACCAAGCATAAGAATGGATTTTCTACAACTTCAAAGCTTTAGTTGTAGGACAATTAGCACAAGTGACTCCATTTTGTTGTTAACTTTAAGAAAGGGTCGTTCTGTGTAACCTGGACTGAACTACAACAATGAATCATGCTATTGTAGTCTTCCAAGTGCTAGGATTAGTGATGAGCACCCCAGGCCCAACATGACTTTAGTTCAAATCCTACCTTAGTTATGTACCCCACTTTGCCTCTGAATAATTCTCTCTGAAGACATCACTGAGCAACCATTCCATGGTTTGGTTTCAGTTTTCCCTTATAAGATAATATTGGTTTCAGTTGGTCTGCTCTGGTGTCCAATCCCAAGTTAAATTCTATCTATCCTGTGGGTGAACAAACGCACTCATAGGCTGTATGCTGTTCTAAGTTATTTCATGTTGTATCAATGTTTAGAAGGCTGTGTCTTGCCCTGACGGATTCCATCTTTAAAGTAGCATTTAACTCCATTTCAGTAGCAAATGCAGAGGCGGGATAACTGTACCTGTGTGGACACATGAACACCACCACGTGCCCAGTGCTAAATTGTTATGGGTAGCCCACCAGAGATGATCACTCCGACTCCAACACAGCTTATAGCCAATGAAAAGTCTTTATTACAGACAGCTGGGACCAGATTCTGTAATTGTGAGCCAAGATGTGGTCCCAACTGTATAGAACTTGGGGTTTTCAAAAACTAAAACCTTGTCCTGGCATCTCGCTCAGCAGATGCAAGGGGCATTGCCAAAGCAAGCAGTTTGAAGCACGCAGTTTTAATAGAAGCTAAGATAAACAGTTAGCTAGAAGGGGTTCTGAACAAACAGGCAATTTTTTTTAACGATAATCCAAGATTTTTAATTTTTTTTTATTAAAGATTTCTGTCTCTTCACCACCGCCGCCTCCCCTTTCCCACTCCCCCCCCAATCAAGTCCCCCTCCCTCGTCAGCCCAAAGAGCAGTCAGGGTTCCCTGCCCTGTGGGAAGTCCAAGGACCACTCACCTCCTTCCAGGTCTAGTAAGGTGATCATCCAAACTGCCTAGGCTCCCACAAAGCCAATAGGTGCAGTAGGATCAAAAACCCATTGCCATTGTTCTTGAGGTCTCAGTAGTCCTCATTGTCTGCTATGTTCAGCGAGACCGGTTTTAACCCAGGCTTTTTCAGACCCAGGCCAGCTGGCCTTGGTGAGTTCCCGATAGAACATCCCCATTGTCTCAGTGTGTGGGTGCACCCCTCCCGGTCCTGAGTTCCTTGCTCATGCTCTCTCTCCTTCTGCTCCTGATTTGGACCTTGAGATTTCAGTCCGGTGCTCCAATGTGGGTCTCTGTCTCTGTCTCCGAACACACTGAACCTGATAGAAGAGAAAGTGGGAAGTACTCTACAATACGTGGGCACAGGAGACCACTTCCTACGTATAACCCCAGCAGCACAGACAGTAAGGGCTTCATTGACTAAATGGGACCTCCTGAGACTGAGAAGCTTCTGTAAAGCAAAGGACACTGTCGCTGAGACAGAAAGGCAACCCACTGACTGGGAGAAAATCTTCACCAATCCCGCAAATGACAAAGGTCTGATCTCCAAAATATATAAAGAACTCAAGAAACTAGACTGTAAAAGGCTAATCAACCCAATTATAAAATGAGGCACTGAGCTGAACAGAGATTTCTCAACAGAAGAAGTTCAAATGGCCAAAAGACACCTAAGGTCATGCTCAACTTCCTTAGCGATCAGGGAAATGCAAATCAAGACAACTTTAAGATACCATCTTACACCTGTCAGAATGGCTAAAATCAAAAACACCAATGATAGCCTTTGCTGGAGAGGTTGTGGAGAAAGGGGTACACTCATCCATTGCTGGTGGGAATGCAAACTTGTGCAACCACTTTGGAAAGCAGTGTGGAGGTTTCTCAGGAAATTCGGGATCAACCTACCCCTGGACCCAGCAATACCACTCTTGGGAATATACCCAAGAGAGGCCTTATCATACAACAAAAGTATATGCTCTACTATGTTAATAGCAGCATTGTTTGTAATAGCCAGAACCTGGAAACAACCTAGATGCCCTTCAATTGAAGAATGGATGAAGAAAGTATGGAATATATACATATTAGAGTACTACTCAGCAGTAAAAAAACAAGGACTTCTTGAAGTTTGCAGGCAAATGGATGGAAATAGAAAACACTATCCTGAGTGAGGTAATCCAGACCCAAAAAGAGGAACATGGGATGTACTCACTCATATTTGGTTTCTAACCATAAATAAAGGACATTGAGCCTATAATTCAGGTTCTTAGAGAAGCTAAATAAGAAGGAGAACCCAAAGAAAAACATATAGGCATCCTCCTGAATATTAACCTTCAACAAACAGGCAGTTTTAACAGAAACTAAGATAAGTTATCTAGGACATCCGGTCCTTTGGTTCCTCGAACAGAGTTGGGAAATTTTCCATAGGATCCTCCATTAAGGAGATCAAATTCTAGTTAAACTTGAAATGACCTCAGCACTATCATGTCCTGTCACAAAATTTTGAAGCAGACTTGTTGGTAAAAGTGAAAGGTAATGCCTATAAAGCTAGAAGAGGAGATTGTAGACATAGGCGCACGCAAATGGGTTAAAACTGTAGCAGTAAACTACGTCTGAGAACTTCAAACACAACGGATCAGGGATGCCTTTAATACTCTCACCTGAACTCCTAAGCAGGAGGCCACCTATGCCTGCAAAGGCTCCATCTACTGTCACCTGATCATTCAGGGTATACTTCAAGGGACCAACAGGCTTAGAATGCCTGATTTCCACAGGGATTGAATTGCTGTGCACTAATCTGTCTGGACTCGTCCTGCACCTTCCCTCCACAGTCTGGCACCTCCACAGTTTGACTCAACCCTGCAGCTCAGCTAGCCCTCAGTGTTTGCAGCAGTTCCATGCCCTTTGGCAGCTCTCCATCTGAGCTCCTCAGCATCTTATCAAACCACCTGCACGGACTCTCTGCATTTGTATCAAGCCTTCTGACTCTTCCCCACTAAGGTCTATTTGAACTCTTTCAACTCTCGGGCCACAGTAACCCATCTGTAGCCATTCTGTAGCCTTCATAGTCACAGACATAGATATTACAATATAGTTATTGTGTAAAGTGTGATGTGTGTTTGGAATAAAAGATCCTGTATTTGGTAATGACCAGCAATCAAGTGAAAATGAAAAATTCTCTGGCAAATTGCAGCCAAGTTATTTGACACAGTTTGCAAATGTATTGCTAGTCAATAAATTCTGATAAGATAAAGAGATGCAAATTTCTCTACCTATGTTTCTGACATAGCATGCTCAAATGCTCAAATAATATCATTTCAAAAGTGATGTGGGATTCTCCTTTGTATGTTGTGAATAAGATTGGTTAATTAATTAAGAAAACTGGCTAGGCCTTATAGGGCAAAAGAATGGAGGTAGGCAGGGGAAACTTAACTGAATGCTGGGAGAAAGAAGGGTGAAAGCAGAGAGAAGTCATGCTGCCCTGCTGGAGACAGACGCCAGAACTTTAGCCAGTAAGCCACAGCCATGTGGCCATACACAGATTAATAGAAGCGGTAAAATTAATATGTAAGAGTTAGCCAATAAGAAGCTAGAGCTAATGGGCCAAGCCATGATTTAATTAATACAGTTTCTGTGTAATTATTCAGGGCTAAGTGGCCAGGAGCCAACAAGTGACCTCCTCCTACACAAAAGCACTGCTCTGATGATTATTTTAGAAATTGTATATTTAGCAGGGCGGTGTTTGCTCATACCTTTAATTCCAGCACTCGAGAGGCAGAGACAGGTGGATCTCTGTGAGTTCCAGGCCAGCCTGATCTACAGAGTGAGTTCCAGAACTTACTCCATAGCTACTGGAAAACCCTGTCTCAAAAAAACTCAAGAAAGAAAGAGAGAGAGAGAGAAGAGAGGGAGGGAGGGAGAGAGGGAGGGAGGGAGAGAGGTAGGGAGGGAGAAAAAAGGAAGAGAGGGAGGGAGAAAGAGAAGGAAAGAAAGAAAAAATTGTAATTATTGCACCATCATTTTCCAAGAATTTTGTTGTGAATACTGTAGAGAAGATGAAAAACTTGGATGACCAAAAAAAAAAAAAAGGGGGGGGTTCAAGCACCTAATTTTGTACATCACTGAATAGTGGTGGAAAGCATTGCCAAAGAGAATTTTTTGAAAGTCCTTAGACTAAAAGCAGTTCCATCATATATATTTTATTTTCTTCTCCATCACCAATTGATTGGCTATAAGAAACTGATTCTTAAAAAAAAAATGTGTTTCCCTCCCTTGACTTACCAAAATGTTATTTAGAGAGTTTTAGGACAGAATTCCGCAGTTCTGAGAGATCCAACAACCTAAGGTCACCCACTTGTCCCAGTAAATAAATTAAGAAGACAGTAAAACATAAAGTGAAGAAAACCAGCCTACAAACCACAATCGCAGAGAACTTAGACAACAATGAGGACACTAAGAGAGACTTACGTAGATCTAATCCACATGGGAAGTAGAAAAATACAAGATCTCCTGAGTAAATTGGGAGCATGGGGACCCTGGGAGAGGATTGAAGGGGAGGGGAGAGGCAGGGAGGGGAGCAGAGAAAAATGTAGAACTCAATAAAAATCAATAAAAAGAAGTATAGGAAGGGAATGAAATCGGTGTGTGCACAGGAGGAAAGAAGTGGGATCCAAGGACGTTTAGTTCATCCTCAGGGTGTTGATCTGAGCTTTAGTTTCAAGAGGAAGGATTTTCATGTGTTAATAGCCTAAGTTAATATTTATAATCACAACTTAATGGTTTTTAAATTTTAATCTACTTGTAATATCCATTGTGTTTCCCACTTTAATAATAGGTTGAGCATATCTATGAACCATTAGGATTCTAATCATGCTAGATGAACTTTTTCCTTGTTCTTTCCACAGCATGTTCCCAGTTCTATTATTTGATATAAAAGAAAGAAATCTGAATTATAGAGAGATTGAACTGTTAGGTCTCAAACTCAAAACAAATGACTGAGGTGCCTATTTAATATATCAAAGCAGACATTGGCTACCAGGTTCTCCCAGCGTCTCTCAGTACTTGTTACAGAATCATGCTTTCTGGTGTACCCCATTCCTTACCCTTAACTCTCCATCACAGGGGTGGACTTCACTTCTCTCAGCTTCCCTGATGCCTCTATAAATCATCCATTTTGACTAAACAGCTCTTTTTGGTCTCTTGGACACCACTTTTGTTTCCCACTCTCCAGGCCTCTGGGCTCCTGGCTCTCTCCTCTCCCCTCTCTTCACATAGCCAGGTCAATCTGCTGGCCATATTTCATCGACTACTTTCTACTATAAAACCCACAATCCCTCAGTAGTAGTAATTTACCATGGGAGAAACTCCACCACAAAAGCCTCAACAGGTAACTAAGCTCTATACATGTCTTAACTATGGAGTTAGAAGTATCTACCTGAAAGGACTTTCTTCCTAAGCTCACTGCTAAGGTTAGTGCAGGCCTAAGAAGACTCTGGTTCCATCTGACTTACAGGCTTACAGTCTTTGCCAGGCATTACCCACATATCGTCTGTCTGTGTCATTTGGGCTTTTCCTTGGGGCTACCCAAAATAGAGCAGAAGTAAAGATGAAAGCAAAAGAGTCTGTGAAAGACACAGTGCCTTTTAAACCTACTCTGGGTAATAATGCCTATCCTTATGCTATACTGCTTGTTTTAAATAACTCAGGTCCAGGCAAGATCAGAGGCAACAATTTTATAGTGCCATGAATACCAGGAGACAGGAATCATTATGAGCCCCCAAATAAGCCATCAGCCAAGCACTGTTATCTGTCTCGATATAGATGACAGCGCAAACTGCTGATATGATGCGATCAAGTCAAAGCCAGTAATTTTCTCATTAAATAAATGATGATAACAACCAGATTGACCAAAATCTTGTGGCTACTCAAGAGATAAAAGAAAACACATAGAATATGAAAAGTTAAGAACTTGGTATAAATATGGTTTTGACTATGCTATTATTTCTCAAAATCAAGAGATTATGACTAACTATTTTGATTAGATCATATTTCTCCTTCATCTACATCCTCATTATACTGCATGGTAATTCTAAATTATTCATTTTCATTTTCTACTCATAGATATGCAAGCGATCACCCAAAGCTTGAAATGAACGAAGAAAGAAAACTAATGTTTATAAAGCGTAAGTCATACATTGATTGCTATATTGGGAACTTTATATTCATGATCTCATTAAATCCTCACAATAACATTCTAGAAGGTAGCTCTTCTGTTCCCAACTGAATCTTAAGGAAAAATACAGCTTGTGATTAGACAACACTTTTATTTTTCCTTTCACTTGTGCATCAAGGTATGTCTAATAGCGTCCTTCATTGTGTCTCATCCAGGGAGTTGTGAGGTATAAAAATGATCTTATAGTAATCTTGTCAAGCTTTGTACCCTTCCAGTCAATATTCTAATAAAAAGATATCTGTAGCCATTCCTCACTGTAAAACTCTTACTGTTTAACACACCACAGTTCATTGGTTCAGAATCAAGTACATAATGGCTTCCCTATATATTACTTGATTGTATTAATGTTCTAGTCCCTCAGGTTAGAACAAAATATTCTCAGAATAGAGTAAACTAATTCTTTTTCTCCTGACTGGTTTTGATTTTGTGTGTGTGTCACAGAGGTATATGTTTGTTTACATGTGTGTGAGTCCACCTTTGTGTGTTGTGCATGTTCATGTGTACACATACCTGCAAAGGCCTAAACTTGGTATCAAGTATCTTCCGCTATTCACCCATACTTTATTAACTGGGGCAAGTTCTCTCTCTGAACCCAGATAATGTCAATTCCAGCTAACCCAGATAGCCATTTGGCCACAGAGATCCACTGCCTCTGCCTTCTGACTGCTGGGATTACAGGCCTCTGCCGTGGCTGCCTGGCTTTTCACATGGGGTCTAGAGATCTGAACTCTCGCCTCCACACTTGTGAGGCAAGCACTTTATCTTCTGAACATTTCCTAAAATAGAAAATAAGGGCTAGTGAAATGCTGGAGGTTAAGAGTGCTTCCTGCTTTTCAGAGGACCAGAGTGCAGCTTCTTGCATCCATCTCAGGTAGCTCACAACTGCTTTTGATTCTAGCTTCAGAAGATCCATCACCTTTTGATGGACTCTGAGGGTACCAATATTTATGTGACTCTCTCTCTCTCACACACACACACACACACTACATATATCATAGTGAATTCCTTCCTTACTTCCCATCTTGGGCTTTCACCTTAAATTTCCACAACACACACATTGTTTATACTTAAATAATACACTCATTTATACACACATTTAAATCAATCAGCCTAAGTGTAGTCTGTTGGGCAACTATGAATGAATTCCAGTGATTTTGATACATCCTGAAACTCCTTTAGACCACTTTTCTTTATAATTGCCCTCACAGTCACTTTTACTAACTACAAAAGACTCAAAAATAAAATAAGATCTTTGAACTTATTATTTGAATGAATGTAATATTCTCCAGCTCTGTCAGACATTTAATTCACATAAAGAGATTCTGAATGCCATTTGACCATTTCAAGGGATGAAAGAAATCATTACAAAAATATCTCAAGTGCACTGATGAGGAAATCCAATGATGCTCACAGAAATCATGGTATCATAGGAATAATTTTACAGTCTTTTAAAATGACAGATGTGAAGATGGTTATACTTATTAGATAGCGGGCTCTAATTGACCACTTTTCAAAATGTCTTTAATAATTTTAGTCCACACTTAGCCATGCCCTACATGAGTAGGATTCTTCATAAGTCATACCAAATGAACTAAATTTGTGATTTTTATATGATTATATCCAATACTAGTATAGTAGGATCGATAGATTGAGACAGCAGGACACAAAGTAGTTTAGGTAAAGAGGATCTGGAAAAAACACCGATAAAAGTATTTTTAAAACAGAAAAGAAGATGAATGGATGAATTTCTCACAATGTCTGCTTCCACATTTACATGCTTTGCCTGTTGATATCTAGGTATGAAATAAATAAATAACTTAGATTCAAGTTGGAGTTTATGCATAAAATTTGCTAATGATGGGCCTCTCTGGCATTTCCAAGGGACAAACCTAAATATTGCCACAATTGCTGTAAGACATAAGCTACTAAGAAAATAATCAGTCCCCAGTGAGCTGCATCTCTCCATACCTCTCTTCGACAGTTGTTGAACTAGGATGACTATAAATTAATATAAGGGATAAGTGTTCTTGGCTAACTAATCATAAAACTGAAAGTGTACACCCAGTGTTCATGCTCATGGATTGAGCTGGGCGCTTTGGGGGACACTGCTTTACTTTCAGAGAATTCATTTCCCTGTTTGAAACTGCCAAATATAAACTCATAAAGTGTGCGTTCTACAAAGGACATTGCCAAAAACATACCTTTTACAGATCAGGATGTCATATCCTTCAGGACAAGCCAAATCTTCTCATTTACACAAGTTGCTATCTGAAGCTCTGGTATATGCAAGTAGCAAATGCTCCCCAAAGTCCAGGTATATTCAAGTAGCAATGATTTATTTTGCAGTCCCTCAAAGTCCAATGCAGAGGTAGGCAACTCCTTTAGTAATTATGCTCTACTAACCTCATATTTGTGGGGAGATTTCATATTTTCACCTATAATCTCCATGGTCAACCATTGAAATGAACATTTAGCTCATGCTTGAAGGGTATTTGATGCAAGTCCTGTAGCATGTCATAAGGCAGGGTTTACCCAAAACCATCAGGTTCTTTTTCAGGGTCTACATATTAGATAAACACTCTGGGTTATTTCAAGCTTACAACACATATATATTTATATGTTGTGTGGTTGAATCCATGTGTTGAATTAAGTATTACATCAGGATTACTATATATTTGATCAAACAGTATTCTGAGATTATTCTTGATGTTATACTAGAAATACAGCAGCATTTGAATAAATAAATAGACTAAGCATAGAAAATTGCCTTCTTCAATGTCATTGGCCCTCAAAAGGATCAGTTATAATTTTATATAGAATAAAGAGTTTTAAGCTTGTGGTGTTTGTTTATTTATTTGTTTTATAAAACAGAGAGTACAAAATATCAACAATGAAGCATGTAAAATACAGAAGTATATGTCATGACCTAAAACATTTTATTAATCCTTTTTTTTCTTTTTCAAGGTATTTTTATTAATGTTTTCAGAATTTCATATGATACTCTTTACTCTTATTTATTATTATCTTATTTGGCCCCTTCCCATGCTCCTCCAGATCCACCTTGCCTGAGAGTGTGAGGTTCAATATTGTTTTATTCTGACTTTGTATATGATGGAAGCATCAATTTCCTTTGACTCTCAAGCCAGTTAGATTTTGGACTAGTATTTACATTAGTGTCCCTCCTCATTCTTAGACCTTTTCTTCATTGGATTTCACCTTGCTAAATGGACATTCATGGAGAAACCCAGATCATCCATCTGTTAAAAAGAAAACCTGTGAGGGGTGTCAGGTGGAGGCTGGAGAAATAGCTCAGCTGTTAACGAGTGTTGGCTGCTGTTTCAGAGCTCCTGTGTTCAAATCCCAGTAACCACATGGTGGCTTCCAGCCATCTAGAATGGTCTGTGGCATGCAGGTATACATGCAAATGGAGTCCAAACATACATAAATAAATAAATAAATCTTAAATCACACACACAAATATTAATCAATAAGATTATTTTATTACATAATTTTATGCATATCTCTAGCTTACATTCTCAAGGCATACGTGACCAATCAACTATTTTTTTCTATGTCAAATATGATGATGCCCTCCTATAACTTCCTCAATACAGAAACTAAGGAAGGAGAATCATGAGCTCCAGGCCACGCTGGGCTGTATAAAAAGACTCTATTTCAAGCTAACCCTCTTACCCCCAAATTATTTAAGTCACTATTATTTGGTTCATAATGGCTGTCATCATGTTAAAAAAATGGTCCTCTGAGAGTCAAATTAGAACAAAGACTTTAAAGAGATTCCCATTATGAGAAAAAAAGAAAACATTCATTTCAGCCTTACTTTTGTGGACCATCACAAATGTAAAATACATTGTAGTGAAGTACCCATGAGTGGGCCTTTTTCATAACTATTTGCCATGTGTCATCTCTGGAAACAACACTCCTCATATTGAAGATTTCCTTCAAAACTTTCAAGGCTAAATGTGTTGCCTTTAAAAGTAAAGGAACAAATGAGACAGTTCCTTTAATCTGGGAAGCAGATCTATTTTTAAAAAGCCGTGACCTAAGCTACAGTCCAGAGAACTCTAAGCATAGCCAGATTTTAAATTAATTTTAAAATTAGTTGTATTTACAACAGAATTTTACTAGAAAAAAACCCCACAAGATTAATTGAATAAGATTACGTAAACAAGAAAAGTGTTCTGAGGGTCTACTTACCGGTAAAGCTTTATACACTAATTATATTAGTCATCCATCACTCTGTGAATCACTTACAGTACATCAGTGCAAGGATTTTCAGATCTAAAAGTACCAAATGAAATTTCCTGGACCAAGTTACTTAGTAGCTCTAACGCCTCTTCATTCTTAAGTTCTTAAATTTCAGCATCCTCTTCTATCCAATGTAGAAAATAATGTCCATAATCTAATAGTTTAAAAACTACTCTCTGATAATCTTTGAGGATTAAATGTTAGCCATGTGGAATGTTTTAAGACTGGTGTCTGGCACAAAAAAGAACCACAACACACTAACACATTTTATTATTAAATTGAGTACTGTTATTCACCATGAAATAAACAAACACAATACTCAAGTTTCAATGGCTTATCGCGGAGGAATAAATGCTTCCAAAATGCATTGCCTATATAACCAATCTATGTCTCAGCTCTGTTAAGGATCAGGGACTTGGATCAGGTCCAGGCAGGCAATGCTTTGGCTCCTGCATTCTCAATGGACAGATGGCATTCAGCTGACAGAAGGACTAGTCTAGAGGGTCCAAAAAGTCCTCTCCTATTTTAGGTGACTTGGATGAGATGAAAGGAAGGTGGAGCCCAGAAGAGATTGCCATCCCAAATGCACACATGGAGTGAGGCCACTTCAGTATGGTGCTCAGAAGGTAATTAGACTTAGTAATGTGACTTCTCGGGATTCCAGGGAGAGGGGTCTTGGGAGGTCCGTTGGCACAATGTCACTTCTACTGCTTTCTGTTGTTAAAATCACTCTTCCCCGGTTAAAGGGGGAGGGATCAGAGAATGGACAGTGGTGGAGACATGACCATCTGAACACATTATATCCTGTCTGCTTTCTGTGTGGGTTTTATATTTGAGTTTAAAACATCCACAGGCTCATAGTTTATCGGCTACCTTCTTAAACAGTTACTGAAAAGAGAGTTATTGTTCTGCTTAAGATTGTCAGGAAGGAAATACCTTTCTTTTCACCTCTAAGTTTGGTTCTTGAGAGTGTGACAAAAAAAATCACAAAGGCAAATTAGTAGGAAAATGCAAAACAGATTTAATTTCCATCATAAGCACAGGGGTTGACAGAGAAATATGGTTCTCGGCACTTAATAGGGTCTGTATGAGGGCCAAAGTGGATTTCTGGAAGAAAAAAGACTTTGGGGAAAAATCAATGAACCTTTAGGAGAATGAATGGAAGGTATGATGGTTTCATGACAGCACCATTTTATCTTATCCAGGTGCTTACTGCCTGCTGCTGACTTCTTGACATCAACATAAGACTCACTTCCCTACTTAACGGGAAGGGATTTATGATGGTTAAATTATTTGGGGGAAATTTTACTGTGAGGAACAAAAAGTGTACAGAAAACTCTGGAGCCATGGGTTCCTAGTGTGATCAACTTGAAGTAGATCTTTATACCTCCAATATATCCTGAGCCCTTTTATCATCCAGGAGGGAAGGAACACACAACACACACACACACACACACACACAAACTTCTCCTCCCAGAATGTTGTTTGTCTTTGTGGAAATCCTTTTTATAAGCTAGTTTCTGGGTCTGCCTTTTAAGACATTGATTTCACTCTACTCCTTTTTTTTCAGGACACATGCTAACACAGCCTGTGATACTACATATCCTATGCTTCTGTACTATATAAGGTGCCAAAGTGAATGCTGGGAAAATTCTTGGAAGCCATACTATACCATGATGGCTTATGTCATTTAATTGTGAACGAAAACAAGTGCAAATCCACAATAGTACAGTGTAACATACTCAATAGAAATATATTTTTGCTTCAATTTTCCCATTAACAGAACATACACACACACACAAACACACAATCACCTAAAAAGTAAGTGACATTTTAGGCATCATTTAAACCTTAGTGTGACAAGGAGAAACCTGAATTGGAAGGAATTTCAGTTTTTAATCTCCTGTAGCTGGAGTGGTTACTATTGCCAGCATACTATTGCAAGTTAAATACTTAACTGTGAAAGCACATCCCTCTCCAACAATGCCTGAGAATTCTTGGAAGAGACTGGTGCACATGAGAGCTCCTCAAACCTCCATCAGCATCGCAGTAAGCTTAAGAGTCAATTGGGATACAGGGAACAAGGATCACTCTGTCTAGTGATAATATTTGTGGGTAGTGGAAAGCACACTGGTTTATAGAATCTTGAAAATCATGATTTTAAAGAAAAAAAGTAAACTGGACATAGGAGTACTACTTACTTTTCTGAGTTATCTTTTAAATTTACCACATTTTGGCCCTCTGTCTCCGGTATTTTAAAGGACAGATAGGGACAATGCTTTCTCTTTGGTATGTGAGAAGGAAAGCTTTATAGAATGGAAAAGGCAGGATAGGCGCTAATTTTCCCCTGCAAATAGAGGGCTATGTATAGGCTATCTCTAACATCTGGAGAGAGACAGGGAAACCCTCAGAAACAAAAGGACCTAATTTCAGTGAGGAATGTAGATGTGCATTGTGGACCATAGAGACCACTGCTAATCATTGCTGTCATTTACTTATAGAACCAAACACCTAATGTTTTCTCCGTTAGTCAAACTAAATGCTCACATTTGCATCTTATATGGTTGCGTTACAGTTTATAACACTATGAAAATAGGTTCTTCCTTTTTTTAAAATACAGTCCATTGGAAACAATACTGAGAAATAGCCATTATTCAGGTAATTCATGATTTCCAACAGTTTCTGGTACACGCATACTCATTTGTTTTAGTGCAACCCTGACTCGGGCCATTATAACGAGATCCTCTCCCCTCTCAAATTCTTAATATACACCTTGCTTAGATCAGTGATAATTGTTCATATTTACCTTTGACATATCCTGGCTCTATAGTGAAGAGATGGTAAATGTGTCCAGTCCACTTTGCAGAATGCATTGGCACATCCAAATTTACTGTAGTTGTTGACATGCAATAGCTTTAAGTGACTTTAAATAGGATGTACCGCTTCTGACCCACCAAACGTCTTTCTCCAAATGTTCATCTATCTTTGGCAAAATTCTTTTTTCTTTTCAAATTTAATGTTGTTGATAATGTATGAAAATTAATAAATCTGAAATATCCCATAAATTATGTTGTAAACAGAGCACAATGTTTCTCTTGTAGTAATAAATTGAACCTTTTTAATGTGATGCATAAATTGGGAACCTGTATATATTGAATGTTTTGGTAATTATAACTGTATAAACGAGAAAACAACCTTGCCAATATTAGAGTAGAAATCACTTCTATCAAGTTCTTTGAATTATTTAAAAACATAAAACATTCTAATGAGATCTAAAAATCACATAGTTTATGGGCTAATATTTATATAAACAAATTTTATCTGCAAGTTTTTTTTTCCTTTGCAAACATAGATATCACACCAGTTTTTTTACAGTTCAGTATTTTACAGTTATCCAATAGACTGTAAGAAGCATTTTCGTGAAATTATCTAACTTGTGTTCTCCTTCTACTGCTGTAGTATATAGTGCTGCATACATGACTTAAACAGCACCGAAAATGTTATTTCTTGGCTAGAGACCAATTAAACAACCGCTGAAGGAAGCAGTTACTACCTGCCTAAAAGGAAATCTGTGGTTTCCTTATTTAAATTGCTGAGTTTTAATGTCCATCAAAAGACTGTTATCGCAATGAATTATTCAGTCATTTCAGTCTACTATGCTTCGGTACTACACTCATGGATTTCAGTCTGCAACCATGTGGCCCGAGCCTCTCAGTGATCCAAGACCTCGAACTGTACTTGGTACGAGACAATGTTTATGAATTGTTCTGCTTACTGTTTAAAAGTATATGCCTAATGGAAAAGCGTTTATAAGTACTTAGAGAAGGAAGGCAGAGGCATCAACTTACCAAAAGTACATAGGGAAACCGCTGATCACATAGACATTACAGACATCAGCGCCTATAGAAGAGGGGCTGGAAGATATCCTTTCCTAAGGAATGAAAGGTCAAAGCATTTGGAGACGTCGGGTGTCATTTCCTCTGTTTGTCCCTTGGTGGAGTTCTTGAGTCACTTTCTCTTTTTCCCTCGTACCCGCTTTGTATTTCTTTCCAGGACTGGCTATCATGTTTACTGTATTTAACCTTTTTCTCGTGTTCTGGTGACTAATAGAAGGTCAATTATAAATAAAAGCCCCCCGCCCCGCCTCGCCCCGCACCCTGAGACACTGCCTCTGGCACTTGCTTCGTAGGCTTACCATAAACTTTTCTTGTCCTTACTTTTGTCCAGTCTTCTTTTTTAAGGCTCAAGCCACATCAAGGACCGAAAACTATTTTATTTCCCGCTCTGTCACAGACATTCTTAACTGAAAAAGTATTTGAATTGTTCGGTTTGGCGGAAGATATTTGACAAAGAAAAGTAATCCAGGTTTTATTAGACATACGTTAGTATGGGATATCTTTATTTTAATCAATTTCATTTTTATATCTGGTTTATTTCATATTTAGGTTTATCAAGGGGAATTTCTTTCTTTTTAATCATCAACAAAGAAAAGAAACGGGACTTGCAAGCGTTTCAATATTTCCTCAAACATTTTGCTTCCTCCAAGTGATGACGTCCGGTTACTGATCAATGCAGGCTTTAGAACACTACTGGTTTTCGGTTTTGTCAGCCAGAGAAGCCTTGGCGGCGGCGGCAGCAGCAGAGGCAACGCAAGCTGTTTAATTTCTTGCAGCCGGTTACACTTTTTGATCCCGTTTCCTTCTGAACCTTGCCTCTCAGGTTGAGAAGATAAAAGCAGCCTCGGGTCTGAGGGGCCGGGTGGGGTCTGTGGGTGGGATATCACATTCCCCTGGTGAGGTCTGCTACTGGGAGGATTAAGTCCCAGGGTTCCATTTAATGAAATTGCTGAGCACTTGTGACACTGGCACTAAGACTGCGGAAATGGGGCGGGGGTGGGGGGAAACTGCTGCTCGCCTTCATTCACCCAGTGCACGGGCTGGAGGCTGGTGTGACGGTTTCAGCTCCCAGACAGGGGGCGGAAGAAGACCGGGAGCTGTGGCCGCCACAAGGGCGCTGGGAGGGTCCCTCGGTCCCTCCCTTACCTCCCTCCACCCTCTTCCCGCCCATTCCATTCTCTTTCACAGGAACTGCTCTGCGGGGCAAAGGAGCTGCCACTTCTTGGCTGCTCTGGCAGAAAGGTCGGAGCTGGCGACCGCTGGGGGAGGGAGCAAAGCTAGGTTTCCCGGCCCAGCAGCAGCCAGGCAGCGCTGCTCCCCATGCAGCACACGTCGGACCCATTTCCCACGCTGGCTTGGCTCCGCGGCGGAGTCGGTGGGGATAAGTGGGGAGGGCGGGATGAGGTTACCTCCCTCTCGCGGAGAAAACCACTCCACTGTGAAGGACGCTCTGCACCCCTGTCCCCTAGTCATCGTAGAAGAAGTATATGCTGCTCTAGGGAAGAGTCGCCCACTCAGTCACCTCCCCCCCCCCCGCACCTCCCCCGCCAATAGCGGCGGGAAAATGCTTGAAGAGGCAGAGGGGGGTTATTCAAGTTTATGGTCTGACAAGGGATGAGGTAGTGCATAATGTCTCTCTGCCCACGCGACTGCCTGAAGTTTGCAAAATTCTAGTAAGGCGACTAGTGGGGTGAGTGCAGTGCACCGCACTGACACGCATCGGAATGCACGGCGCAAAGCCTCGCAGTGGAAATGGCGTCCCCCTTCCCATTCGAATCTGGATCAGGAGAAAGCAGGCATTCAGATAAATCTCTATTCTTCCAAATGTAAGGGGGACATTGCGTTACTGCCACTTCGCCGGCCACTGAGGCGCTGCGGCGCCAGCCCCCGCCTCCAGACTGCGGCTGTGAGCACTGAGCCTGCGCGCCAGGCTTTTCTCGCTGATGCTGCAGATAGGGAGCTGTGAGCTCTGGTGGCAGTGACGGCGGGAGGGTTACGGGGAAGGCCGTTCTATCGGAGGAGGAGGAGGCACCCCTCCCGGAAAAATGCTGCTTTATGGGACAGGAAAATACTCGCTAGGTCCCTGGCACATACTACTCACAGATCCGTCCTCTGTGCTTCCACGGCCGCCCTAGAGAGATCTTGGAAGCCAGTGTCGCTCCCCCCCCCCAATTCCTGTTCTCTGCGCTCGCCCAAACAACCGCGCGCTTCCTGTGCTCCTAGACTTTATTGGTATTTGCCTTGTTTAAATCATTCAGCGCCTCCTCTCTGGTCTCACAAAAAGCAAAATTAACATTGTGAGCATTGGGTGGAAGGGGGGTCCGCCCCAAATTTCTTTATAGGGGGAGACCTTTAAATTCCCAGACTAATCAAACCTCAGCAACATTCTTCGAGATAGTCAGGGCACTATTCAAATACCACATACCAGTCTTGCCCTTCTTAATCTTAAGGGAGAGAGCTTTCCTTTGACAGCCTTTGAAATAAATGAGGAGTGAGTGGTTTTTATTTGAAAAACACCCTCAGCCCTGAGATCTTACTAGGCAGACTGCGGTGGTCTTGCTGAGAGCTGGGAAAGCCTCACGCCAGAGAATGGCAGGGACGATCACGAGGCACAAAGTCAAAAGGAGAGAAAAGACGTTAAGCATACTCGGTACACAAAGTTGCCATTAAAGTTTATTTCCCTTATATCCAGGTAGGTGACGCTACACTTTGTCACTTACTAAAGGCTGCAGGTTCTACTCAAAATAATAATAATAATATCAATCCTTCTAAGCATGTGTTTTATTCCCCAGGCGCGTGCACACAAGGTCTATCCCCAGTGAAAGCCAGATGACAGGAATTCCAAGCATTTAAACAAAGGCAGGCATTCTTCCCGCCCCAAAGCAGACCTCCAAAGCCTGTGCTCCAAAAAAGGATCCTCTCAGTCTCTAACTGGAGTTTGATGTTCTCTCAACACTACTGCAGCCAGCCATGGTTTTTCAGAACACAAGCCTCGCTGTGGGGACCCAGACGATGTCCTCAGCCTATCAGTAGCAATGCACTAACCCAGATGCTCAATTGCGAAGCGAAGACGCTTTGGGGGTGGGAGTTGGGGCGGGAGGAATACATCATTTGAGGGTGGACGTAGGAGAAAGGTATACTAACACTCACTAGAGCCTTTACCCACGCAGCCGGATTTAGTCTACGGAGAAAAGTCTACCAGTCCTAAAGGGGGAAAGCCCCCTCCACAAAGTGGCCACGGGGACTAGGTTTTGGCTTAAAGGGACTGAGATTGGGCAGTGCCCAGTCGGCCCTACGAACTGAAGCCGGGCTTCTGTGAACGCCGCGGCTGGCTGGTACTTCCTCCCGCCTCCCTTCCCGGTGCCCTCCTCCCTGGTTCTCTGCAACTGTGTAGTTTCGGAAACCACCGCCGCCGCTGCAGCGTCGGGGACAAGTCTGAGTCCGGAGCCCAAGAGCTTTCCGCAGCAACCACCACTTTATGCAAACTTGCGGGTTTCCAGCTCGGGGATAGCGAGAGTAGGAGCTTCCCTGTGGCGATTCGGTGTCTCGGAACCGCCACCGCGGGAGAGACGGCGGGAGCGCGCGCACCACATTCTCCCAGACGAGAAAGCGGACGAGACAACTGCGGAATTCACCCGCCGCGCCAGGGCACTTCCGAGACAACAACCGACTGGCACTTTTTCTCCCGTTGGCAAACTAGATTTTTTTTTAAGCTACTTGGCAGCTCTGTTTGACTCCACCTCCCCCTCCACCCCCGCCTCAGTGCCTTTGGCTTTTCTTTGGAAACCCGGACAGAATTGGGCATCTTTGTTAATTGCCGTTAGGAGTGCCCGGCCGTGCGTTTTCACCCGGCCCTGTCGCGGTTGCACCGAGCCAAGCTTGCTCACCTTTGAACTGCAAAGGGATCAAGTTCAGCTAGAGTTCCCTGCATTGAGACTGAAAGAAGCTGAGAGACTGTGCAGGAGAGAGAGTGAGAGAGGGGGGAAAAGGGGAAAGAAGAGGAGGGAGGAGAGAAGGGGAGGGAGGAGAGAAAGAAGGAGGGAGGGAGGGGAGGGATCGAGAGAGAGAGAGAGCGAGAGAGAGCGCGGAGAGAGAGAGAGGCTGCAATCTCCTCCCTGAATCGCGCACAGCGCTGCAGATCCCTCTGCTCCAACACGCGGGCCGAATGCAGGTGAGGGAAGGCACGGACTCTGCGGCTGAGAATCCAAACTTGGGCACCGCGCGGTGCGCACGGTTCGACTGTAGCCCCTACGGGCGAACGGTTGCTGCGGTTTCAGGCGGCGGCTTCGTGACTAATGACCTTGCGCAGAGTTGTTAAGAAAAAAAGAGAAACCCGAGCTCTCCGGGGTGAGGAGCGACAGACTTTGGGCGTCTCTGAAGATGGCTCGGGCTGCTCTTTGGCGCGCCGGGGGCACCCGATCGCGGACCGAGCAGTGACGCGAGGCGTCTTCGCTGCACCTTGCCCGGAGCGACCTGCCGTGAAATTTTTCATTCAAGATATGTTGAGTGGCTTCCCGGCAGCTTAAGAGGAGTCAGAGTTGAGACGGGCTTGTTGCTGGCCCCGGAGTCTCTTGCAGGAAGCGGCTCACGTTTGTCTGGACCTCCGGAGCCTAAACAGAAACTGGGTCTAGAGTGAGTGGCTGGAACGTGAATTGGACTTAACTCCAGTAAGGACTCGCCCGGTTGGCAGGCGGGGAAGGCTGCAGGTTTGCTCCACTCCGCTTCCAGACTACACCGCTCTCTTGCGGAAGCTGTTCCGGCCCCTTTCCCAGAGCTTTGGGGACTGGATCTCAGGATATTCCCGCTGCGGGGATGACTTTGTGGAGGCACCGAGTCCGTGGCGCGCAGTGTCCCGTGAACTGTAAGTACTGCGAGTGAACGGTGGCTGGCGAGAGGGCGATTAGCACCCATTGCATGAATTATGAAACAATAACTTTCGGAAGAAGCAGGAGGAGAAAAAAAGAAGCATCTATAGCTGCCCCCTCCCATCGGCCGACTCTACACGCTACTCTGGCCCCCTCCCTCCCCTCCCTCTCGTTTCTTCCTTTCCCGGAGAGGAGGACCGAGGGGAGGGCAGGCGGCCAGCCCCGGAGGAGGGGGGTACCAAGGGGGGTTGTGGTTAGAAGGAGCAGTAGCAACAGCAGCAAGAGAAGATGCTGAGGATGCGGACTACGGGATGGGTGCGCGGCTGGTGCTTGGGCTGTTGCCTCCTTCTGCCGCTCTGCCTTAGCCTGTCCGCCGCCAAGCAGCTGCTCCGGTACCGGCTGGCGGAGGAGGGCCCCGCCGACGTGCGGATCGGCAATGTGGCCTCGGACCTGGGCATCGTGACCGGCTCGGGCGAGGTGACTTTCAGCCTTGAGTCTGGCTCTGAGTATCTGAAGATTGACAACCTCACCGGCGAGCTGAGCACCAGCGAGCGGCGCATTGACCGAGAGAAACTGCCCCAGTGTCAGATGATCTTCGACGAGAATGAGTGTTTCTTGGACTTCGAGGTATCCGTGATAGGGCCCTCGCAGAGCTGGGTGGACCTGTTTGAGGGTCGGGTTATCGTGCTGGACATCAACGACAACACGCCCACCTTCCCGTCACCGGTGCTCACCCTGACGGTGGAAGAGAACCGGCCTGTAGGAACACTTTACCTGCTGCCCACGGCCACCGATCGTGACTTCGGTCGCAATGGAATCGAGCGCTACGAGCTGCTCCAGGAGCCCGGGGGTGGCGGTGGTGGCGGGGAAGGAAGACGCTCGGGGACTGCGGACAGCGCCCCCTACCCAGGGGGCGGCGGGAACAGCGCGAGCGGCGGCGGCCCTGGAGGCTCCAAGCGCCGGCTGGAGGTGCCTGAGGGTGGCGGCGGGACTGGTCCTGGTGGCCGAAGCAGTGTATTCGAGCTGCAGGTGGCAGACACCCCAGACGGCGAGAAACAGCCTCAACTGATAGTGAAGGGGGCGCTGGACCGGGAGCAGCGAGACTCCTACGAGCTGACCCTCCGAGTGCGCGATGGGGGCGATCCACCTCGGTCCTCACAGGCCATCTTGAGGGTGCTCATCACCGACGTGAATGACAACAGCCCCCGCTTCGAGAAGAGCGTTTATGAGGCTGACCTGGCTGAGAACAGCGCTCCGGGCACCCCCATCCTGCAGTTGCGCGCCGCCGATTTGGACGTGGGGGTCAATGGACAGATAGAGTATGTATTTGGGGCCGCTACCGAGTCGGTAAGAAGGCTACTTCGTCTGGATGAAACGTCCGGTTGGCTTAGTGTCTTACACCGTATTGACCGCGAGGAAGTGAATCAGCTGCGATTCACAGTCATGGCCCGTGACCGTGGGCAGCCCCCCAAGACCGATAAGGCCACCGTGGTCCTCAACATCAAAGACGAGAACGACAACGTTCCCTCCATCGAAATTCGCAAGATAGGACGTATCCCACTTAAGGACGGGGTGGCCAACGTGGCCGAGGACGTCCTGGTGGACACGCCAATCGCCCTGGTGCAGGTGTCCGACCGAGATCAAGGCGAGAACGGGGTAGTCACCTGTACGGTAGTGGGAGATGTGCCTTTCCAGCTTAAGCCAGCCAGCGACACAGAGGGCGATCAAAACAAGAAAAAGTACTTCCTGCACACATCGGCCCCACTGGACTATGAGACCACTCGGGAGTTCAACGTGGTCATAGTAGCGGTGGACTCCGGCAGTCCTAGCCTCTCAAGCAACAATTCCTTGGTGGTCAAGGTGGGAGACACCAACGACAACCCTCCTGTCTTTGGTCAGTCTGTGGTTGAGGTTTACTTTCCAGAGAACAACATTCCAGGTGAGAGGGTAGCCACTGTGCTGGCGACAGACGCTGACAGTGGGAAGAATGCTGAGATTGCTTACTCTCTGGACTCCTCAGTGATGGGGACTTTTGCCGTAGATCCCGATTCTGGGGACATCCTGGTCAATACAGTCCTGGACCGGGAGCAGACTGACAGGTATGAGTTTAAAGTTAATGCCAAAGACAAAGGCATTCCTGTGCTGCAGGGCAGCACCACGGTGATTGTACAGGTGGCTGATAAAAACGACAACGATCCTAAGTTTATGCAGGACGTCTTTACCTTTTACGTGAAGGAAAACTTGCAGCCCAACAGCCCTGTGGGAATGGTCACCGTGATGGATGCTGACAAGGGACGGAATGCAGAGATGAGCCTGTACATAGAGGAGAACAGTAACATTTTTTCTATTGAAAATGACACAGGGACCATTTACTCCACAATGTCTTTTGACAGGGAACATCAGACTACATACACTTTCAGAGTGAAGGCTGTGGATGGGGGAGATCCTCCCAGATCGGCCACAGCCACAGTCTCCCTCTTTGTGATGGATGAAAATGACAACGCTCCCACAGTTACCCTTCCCAGAAACATTTCCTACACGTTGCTGCCACCTTCAAGTAATGTCAGGACAGTAGTAGCTACAGTGCTGGCAACAGACAGTGATGATGGCATCAATGCGGACTTGAACTACAGCATTGTGGGAGGAAATCCTTTCAAGCTGTTTGAGATCGATCCCGCCAGTGGTGTGGTTTCTTTAGTAGGAAAACTCACCCAAAAGCACTATGGCTTGCATAGGCTGGTTGTGCAAGTGAATGACAGTGGCCAGCCTTCCCAGTCCACTACAACTTTGGTGCATGTATTTGTCAATGAAAGTGTTTCCAACGCAACAGTGATAGACTCCCAGATAGTCAGAAGTTTGCACACCCCGCTCACCCAGGATATAGCTGGTGACCCAAGCTATGAAATTAGCAAACAGAGACTCAGTATTGTCATTGGGGTGGTTGCTGGCATTATGACAGTGATTCTAATCATTTTAATTGTCATGATGGCAAGATACTGCAGGTCCAAAAATAAAAATGGCTACGAAGCTGGCAAAAAGGACCACGAGGACTTTTTTACACCCCAGCAGCATGACAAATCTAAAAAGCCTAAAAAAGACAAGAAAAATAAAAAATCTAAGCAGCCACTCTACAGCAGTATCGTCACTGTCGAAGCTTCTAAACCAAATGGACAGAGGTATGATAGTGTCAATGAGAAGCTGTCAGACAGCCCAAGCATGGGCCGATACAGATCAGTTAATGGTGGGCCTGGCAGTCCCGACCTGGCAAGGCATTACAAATCTAGTTCCCCATTGCCAACTGTCCAGCTTCACCCCCAGTCACCAACTGCAGGGAAAAAACATCAGGCTGTACAAGATCTACCACCAGCCAACACATTTGTGGGAGCAGGAGACAACATTTCAATTGGATCAGATCACTGCTCTGAGTACAGCTGTCAAACCAATAACAAGTACAGCAAACAGGTAAGATGTATCCCAGATACATTTACATAACCCAGAGAGCATTGATCACTTGGAGACACCTTGCAGCTTCTATGAGGTTGTGTCTTTCCTTGATAAAGGTCCTTCTAGTTTTAAAACCAGGAGTTTAATATTCATCTATACGACATTAATGTAGCAGAAGCCTTAGAGGACAGAGGTGTGCCCTTGTTATTTTGCAAGCTAGTCCTTGGCTTCATAAGCTCTAAGGAAGTGGTAGTGATTTGTGCTTCTGTGTGCACTGGACAGCCTTAGCTCACCCATATTTTATGTTTTACAGGATAAATATGTTTATCTTATTGGGAGAGTTCTAAGTGAAACTTTGTAGAGAAACTACTGGTGGTCATGCTAATTGAGCACTGAAAAGTTTTAACTGTGTCATGAATCACGCAGGGTTTTACACGTCAGCATTTACTGATTCATACAAATGCAGAGCCAAGTCCAAAGTCTTGAAATCCTGCCATCCTGACTTGATTTGATGAAAATAGTGCCTTAAAAGTACTTAATGATAAGCAAGTGTCATGCATAATTGCATTTTTAATTCTTTGTATTTATAACACCGTTTATTTATAATTAGTAGGCAACTATGTTTATATACAATCAGCCACCTGAATTCTTCATATTCAGTATTCCAAAGCTTATAAACAAAATTAGGTTGTACTGAGTACAAGATACTTGTGAGTGATTTGGGATATACTAGAAATACCAAGGTTATGTGTGTTACTTTTGTGTGCTATTTGGCTTAACTATTCCCTGGTATAATTTTAAAATGGTTATACACATACATACATAGGTCGAGGGGAATTTCTGAATATGTCAGATTTATTTTGCACTTTTCTCATGTGGTAGGTCTTATACAGAAGTTTACTTTTTATGTCCACCAAAGTTCGACACACAGCAAATGGAATCTTTCAGACACTGCTAAAATGCTGCCGCAAACACTGCAAAGAATGCATCCCATGTCTCTTATTACCAAAATTCACCTTAAGAATTACAGTTATGACTTCCTAGGTGATATAATGTGATGGTTCTTCTACTAGACATGTTTTGCATGTAGAATGCTTCATCTGAGAAGAATTGAGATGAAGGAGGAAGTTGTTATATAGTCTCACTTAATGTTATTCAGAAAATATTGAGCTCTCATAGTTTTCATTATTATTAAAATATTTTCTACTTGTGGAATTTTACTTTGGTTAAGGAGAAGAATTAATATTTTTTTTAAAAAATCCAGCCTTAAAAGCAGTAAAGACTGTAGGTTTGAACTAGTGTATATGAAGTGGTTTTGAAAATAGATCTTTGGATGCATGTAAGCATGAATTATTTCTTTATTTGAGAACACAGTTTGATCCTGTGGAGAATTTATATCTGTTATGTTATTGCTTTACGTAGAGTTGAAAGCAGATGTGTTTTGGCCTGGGGTTTAATGCCTTCATCAGTTTTGTCGATAAGCAGGACTCTGTTGAAACTGTAGCACTTTTTTCATATCATTTACATACACATGCAAATAAACTGAGGTCTTCAAATTTCCCGAGAAAACGATAGCATTAATGCAGCATAGTGTGAAGATGGCTTACACAGGATATTTTTATCTCTATTACCATACCAATAGTGATTTTGCCCTATGGTAGAGTGGTATTTGTATTCTAAATTGTTTAGCTGTATGCTTTTGAGTGGCTATGTATAATGGAAAACTTACAAATAGTGTATGCAAACACCACATGAAGTCTGGGGTGTAAACTGGAGCTACGTTTGACTCATTTGAAAGCAAAGCTCTATATTCTTGAATTTAAAAAAATATCAAATGTCAAGACAATTGGCATGCCATTTGAGCAGCAAAGTGATATGTTCATAAATTAACTAATGTATGGCATTTGTCTTTTAATTGAACCAAATCCACTTACCAAAATAGAAAACCTACAAAGTGGGTGGAACGAATCACTTAGCTTGGCAAAGGTGACTTTGGAAACCTTGCATGCCATTAGGCATTCCAAAGATGTACAAAGTTTTAACCGCAAGTAAACAGCTGACCTACAATAAAAAGAAAAGCAAATGAAACACACGCCCCCTAATGTAATTAGTAATAGTAATTGATATGTTTCATCTGCTCAATATTGCTGTCAGGGGACAAGAGATCCATTTCCAACTTCCGTTGCACCATCTGACATGAGCGCAGTTCACTTGGTCCGGATTTTTGCTTGTGTCATGCGTAGCTACTTTTCTGGTTTTGCTCATAAAAGATTTAGCTTTCACAGAACTAAGGCATGTTTTGTTTTATTTAGCTTCATTTTTAAATACACAAAGGATTTTGCTGTTTTTCTCCTATGATAAATGAATTTATCTCAAATTTGAGACTTCTATTCTTTCAGTTTATTAGATTTGAGACTTGTACTTTTTCAGTTCCTTGGGGGACCGTTTAAAGCATGAGATTTCACTTGCGACGATGCCTTCATTTTATTTATTTCCTGAACTGCCTTATTATACTTCTCTATTTATACTGATGAAATGGAACTGATGTTTCTTTTAGTATTTTCTGCAGGAAAAGTGGGCATTTGGAAGTGTTTCTCTTAAGTGATATCAGGGAACACAGTGTAGTAAGCCAAGGACTCCCCAGAAAGCGTGTGAAAATAGTGTTTACACGCACTTCCCCTCTTCCATTTTTGTTGGGTTGATTTCACAGGCTCTAGGGACATTTACTTCAAGCACCTCTTAATACTTACTCTAGATATGTGTTGCAGAGTGGCTGAAACCATTTTTCAAATTCACACATTGAAGAACCTGAGGGTGGGACCTAGGTTTTCATAGTTCAGACCTTGGCAGTGCAAGCAAAAGTCTTTGCCATCCAATACCTGACGTTTACTTAAGCACTGTGAAGCTCATCCACAGAATTTTTGAGACTGCCTCCCTTACATTTAGTTCTTTGGTTGCTTTGCAAGCTTGGTGGCTTTTAGTGTTGTGACCTGAAAGGACAACTGTGCATCTAATTTATAGAGAAAAGGAAAATGCATGCTAAATAATTTCAGCAAAACTGCAAAGATTATTGAACTACAAATTCAGAATTCGCTCTTCTCTGCTATTCATAAGCCCTAGTGAGTTTATCACTTGGTATGACATTTCGTAAGATAATGAATTAATATATAAAAGTTTATTTTATTTCATAAATGGAAAGTAAGGTAATTTATTTTTGATACGAATTGAGCTTGAATAAACATTTATTTTAAGATGCATTTTGAGCTGATCTCAATATATCCACGAGAAAAAGATTTCTGTTTCTCCACTGACAGTTTCCCTTCTGTTAAGGAACTACTGAATTGGTCTGAATAATGTCCTCCTTAATAAAATTTTGTTCAGTGTTCTTTATACACTTAAATAATATACTAATACAACTGAACATAATGAAAAGATGGCTGTGGTGTTGGAAGCAAGTGAATGGCTTCCCTTTATTATCAGAGTGCCACATTTTTGAAAACCAAGAATCAGCTTGCTTGTGCACCAGCGCATATATATTTAGTGCTAACATATCTGCAAAGTGATGCCAGCTCGATCCAGCTTTCAGTTTAATTTTCCAGACGAATGTCTGCAAGGTGTTGCACCTGCTATAACCAAGAACGCTTTCATGACACTCAGTGAATCTGCATATATTTTTCTACTTGGCTTGGTATTCTAGGCAGGAACCGGATAACTAATAGGACAGAGACATTTACTGAACAATACTACCTGGATCTTTGTGTGAGTGAGGAATAAAAGAAACGTCATCCAGTTATGTGGTCCATGGTTGACGTGCAGTTTTAAAGGGAAATCCATATAGGACAATTTAAATGTCGCTCCCTGTTACCATAAATCAATCAATCAATTGATGATTAGTTGATAGGCATGACGACAAATAATAGGAATGTTTGAAGTAGCCACAGTCTTAGCTATCATGCGCTTTCTTTCTGTTGACACTGAAGCGCGCATGCATGTGAAGCCACCATGGGGCCAATAGCGCTTTATTTTGTGTTAATGTCCGTTCGCTGATGTGCTTATGATACTCAAATATTCAATTTACACAGAGGAGAAATAAAAGCATGCTAGTCAACAGCTTATTGCCTGTATCTAGAATCATGAGCATTATCATTTTTAGAATGAAAAGGTACCACCTTAGCAGTTCTGCCAATTTACAGAAGAAGAAACCGAGGAACTAGCATGAAAAAATTCACCTGATTGGGGTCACAAAGTTATCAGCGAGAGAATGTAGACCAGAGGCCTCCCATTAACAATTAAACCCCTTTTAGAGGTGAAAACACCTGCTGACGCTCAGGAAGTTTCTCTGGGTTGAATGCAGCAGCGCATGAATTGGTTTCGGTTTTTATATCCTTGCTAATATATTTGCTATAAATATAGACCTCTTTTCAATAGAGTATAACTGCCCTGGGCTCCAGGTCTTATGTGTAGAGTTAGCAAAGAATTTATAACTCAAAACTTACAGATTTCAATAAGAATTCATCACACTTTCTCCTATGCAAGGTAGCAATTGGTGATGTATATTAAACAAAGCTAATGTGGTTTTGCTTAGCCTAGGCTCAAAAAGGTAATTGACAGCATTTTAAGTTTAGCACAACAGTAAGAACATAAGCTCTTGTCATACTTATCATTCAGCATATCTTTACTAGAAAAGCATTCTACTTGAAAACAATGAAAATATTCTCAGGATTATGCATGACAAGGTCTGTATATTCTTACTGAAGTAATTGTTTGTTTTTCCCATCAAACCAATAACCCCCTTTATAGGTTCCTTTATGCTATATCTACTTGTCCTAAACATACAACGGCACATTGTTTTTATTTTCATCCCAGTGTGCTTGCTAGTAAGTTTTGTAGAAAAGTTAGACATTTTTGTTGCTTTTCAGTTGAAAAAATAAGTTGTTTGGTGTTAAACTATATGTAGATTCTAAATTTCCACGGGCATCATATAGAAAGTATGTACTTTACTAACTTCAATGACTCTTAGCCATGGTTTGGCCATAGAATCCACTGGATTAGAGTCATTGACCTCAGAGTTGGAGAACAGTGATGGTGTGGACACTGTGCAATAAATAAGTGTAGCCAATGCTGCTTTACGTGTGGAGCACATGTAACCAAGTTCTGGACTATGACTTGTTTATTGACTGTGGCTCTATAGAAACAGTAAAAGCTGACACACGCTTTTAAATCCCCGCACTCAGGAGGCAGAGGCAGGCCAATCTCTGAGTTTGAGACCAGCCTGGTCTACAGAGCAAGTTCTAGGCAGCCAGACTACATAGAGAAACCCCTAGTGTGGGGATCGGGAAGGGGGGGAGAAGTAGAAGCCATTAATGTAAATCTACAGTAAGTTTCATTTTCATTTTTTTTTCTACTTTTTAAAGCCCTTAAACTCTTGTCTAAAGCAAAGCCCATGTCACGTACATCGCACGGTGCTTTATTTAGCATTAGTTAGTGGGAGAAATCGCATCCAAGAGGAGCAGAGCTGCAACCACTAAAACTAATCTTAATTATCACTTCTGGTGAATTAATGTTTTACGGGCGGAAGAAAGATTTATTTTCAGGAATTTAGTGATGTTTGTATTGAACTCTAACGCTGTGTACAAACAAGAGAACCATTTAAAGCCTCTGATGTAGGGTTTCTCTGACAAGTCGATTTTCCCCCTTGAGCATATTTATTATTTATAAATCTATAATTTACAGATAAGAATTTTATCTATTTCCGGACCTCTGTGTCAGCGTTTTCATAGAGTGTAAGAAGACTTTAGGGAGATTTTCTACATCATGTTTTTTTTTTTAACCTACATAAATCTTTATTTTCCTTTCAGATGCGTCTACATCCATACATTACGGTGTTTGGCTGAATTCCACTCTATTATGATGCTCCCTTTTGCACCAAACTCTGTGATCACCTTGCTACCCCGACACCTGATGGAGCCTGCCCTTGGCCGTGGGGTGTCAGCCAATCACTGTTTGTTCCACTTGTTGTGACCTTTCTTCCCTATTTAAGGAATATAAATAGCATAAAAATAAGTTAACTTCCCAAAAGGCAATATTAATACAGCCATGTATTACTCACAGATGTGTCCAGTTCCGTTCCCAAAGAGATGGCAAGCAACTATTAACACTTGATAGCAAAATCATTAGTAAAGAAAAAAAAATCAGAAATAATAACTCTAAAGACTTTGGCTTTGTGTGAAGAAAGGGAAACAGAATTTCATACTTTTTCTTTTTTGTCTACAGTGCACTAAATTACTGACTTCAAATAAAACCCTAAACTGATGAGCGTTTTCTGTGTCATGTAATCACCATTTCTTCCAGCCTTGCGGACAGTTCTGAGAAAGAACAGGCTCTGGGCCAATCTGTGTTGCAATTCGGAATGTCACTGTGTTTGTGTTTGTGTTTTTATCCACACGTGAATGTCAATGACTCCAAGCACTTTTATTAAATGTATGTTCTGTATGCTCTGTGACTTTCTGTGTGTAACACAGGGACTGTAACTGATTAAATTTTTCTTAATCTTGAGGTAAATAATCAAAGAACCCATATAATTTAAAGAGTTTTTTGTTGTTGTTGATGAATTCACTAAGAATATTTTTTTAAAAAAATTCAGTTCGCTTTAGCAAGGTCACTGCAGCCACATTCAGAAGGAATATGTAGCCTCCAAAGCTGCTGACTGCATTGAGAGGGAGGTTTGGTGTTTTATGTCAGATAATATAAACTCACAGTTCTAAGGATTAAGTAATTTCCATTGTAAATGGGTGGTTTTAGTTGTAGGAGTGACAGTCTAGGTAAGTGAGCATTCTTTGGACAACCTGTCTGCCTTGCTATGTTTGTATATCTGTGCATCTGTTTGCTATATTTTGTGTTTACTTGTTTACATAGTCTGACTGTATTTATTGCAGTCTCTGCCCTGCCCTCTTAACAATCCTCTCAAAGTTCCAAAGTACTGGTAAGAGTGTCACAGTCCCAAGTTTTTGTTTCATTTTGTTTCATTCTGTTTTATTTTGTATGTTTGAACACATCAGTATGGTAACTTTTAAACAAATAAAGAAGAATATTGAACAACACGGAAGCATAAAATGTTGGGAACTGCTGTAGCCCATGCAAATCCCTAATGTACACTTAACAGGTTTCTCTGCCATTTATCTGATTTCTGCAAAAGGGCCATTTTCTGAAGTATCATTGAATCAACAGTGAAATTCCTGAATAAAACTTAATTATCCTTTGCTTCTCATTTTGTTTTGAAGTCAAGGCCAGGGTAAAAGGCCAAATGGAACCCAGACTCTGCCCTGGTTCTCACAAATGGCGGATTTCTTCACCTCAAGAAGACAATTCACTCCAGTAGACTTAAAATGTGGATTTTGTAGCCAACCACAACTCACAGACAATTGGATGATAGAACAAAGTCTATGAGTTGGGATGCATAGACTGTGTAGTGCGTGCCTATAAGTGGTATTTATTCAAACTGTTACAAAGAACCCTCAAAGTCAGCATTTGCAAACTCAAGCTGTGGCATACTCTTGAGGAATGAGTCAATAGATCAAATTTCTGCCAAAAAATAGGAAGTTGTGAGATAATACATGCTTCGTATATGTGGGAGCTGGGTTCCATATCCAGTGCTCCCAAGGAGATGTATACACACAGGCACACACACACACACACACACACACACACTTGTGTATTTGTGATTGAAAAACTGGAGTAAGAACAAATACTCCTAGTGCAATATTTGTTTTAGTTGTGTCCATGTCCACGTAAGCATTTCCATCCTTAATTTCCAGGTAAAGAATGTGTCTTAGTGTGAGGGAGATTAGGAGTACACGGAGAATCATGCTTTATCATACTGATGAGTGAGACCTTACATCTGTCTACTGTTGTGATCAGAAAAAACTCAGTAAAACCCAAGCAAAACCTCACTATTGTACTCATTCCTCTGAATGAGAATAGACAATCACACCCTGCAGCAATTAAGGATGCTGGTGCCCATTCCTTGCCATCTTTTGCTTGTTTTATTTGTTTGGTTTTCAACGTCTGTGTGTACCTAGTGCCCAAATATTCTCCACTTTTCCCTTTCCCCCAGCTTCCTGGCTCCAAACATTATTAACTTTGGGGTATTTTTTTTACAGTCTTTATTGTAATTTCTAGAATTTACTGTAAAAGGGAATCTGTGCACTGATTGAGATTTTTTTTTAAAAGCCACCCATTACACGGTTTATTTTGTTGTTTGGATGTTTTACTTTAAATTAAAAGACAGTAATCAAGTCTCTTTTAGAAAATTTAGGAAGCAACTGGTTCATTTAATGTGTTCATTCATTTAAAAAAATTTTTTTTTAGTACATGTACTATTACTGCCTGTCTAGGGTATAGAACATGCATAAATATTTGCCCTTGTGAAATTAATAGAATGATTGCAGATCCTAAAAGGATTGTGGTTTACATTTGCACACGCCTTTTAATTTTCAGAACACCAGATAGATGTTTGCTCATTTGTTCTTCAGAACAAACTGTTAAAAGAAAAACACCTTCCTAGTTTCTCAGATGAAGATAATGAAGCAACCTGTGGTCTTTTTGTGGCTGATGGAACTGAGTTTAAGAACTTTATAAAATTGATGACAAACTATCCTGGAGGAATTCAAGTATACTGAAAGCGTCCCAGTGAAATCATGAAACTCACGTTTTTGCTTTGTTTATTTATTAGTTTTGTTGAAAAAATATCTCACTGTGTACCCCGGTGCAAACTCTAAACTCATTCTATACCTAAACCAAACTGCTTGCCCCTGCCTCCTTGAGTGCTGGGATTAAGGCCTGTGCCTCCATGCTGGCTGAAAACTGTGTTGTTAAATAAAATTAGTTTTAGACGTAGAGCTAAAAATCCTCCCCTAAACAGATGGAATTCAAGAGTTTGAAAACCATGCAAGGGAGGTTTGTGCATTGCACTTTATGATAAGGTATATTTCCACAGTCCTAGCATCATTTTTAGTCATGAATTTTAGCCATGAATTTAGAAGTTTTTAGTGAGTTACAACTAGAAGATCTAAGTATTCAGTGTCACACTTATATTAGTATTTTACGTTATTCACAAAATATTTAAAATCGAATCTTTAAAAATTAATTTTGAACCTGACTTTATTTTTGAATGTATGTAGGGAAATGCCCGACTTGTTTGACAAAGTGATTCCATAATCTTACTGTCTCTCAGAAAACAACACACACACACAAATCTATAATTTTGTGTCAAACATTTCTTTCATGTGTGTTATTTTTAAAGCTGTTTCATTTCTATTACCTCCTTCAAGGCTGTGTGGTGGAGAGGCCTAGATCAAGGCCATCACTTTCCATGGGTAAGAATACAAATGTGCTAAGCCTTAGGTAGGGGATTCACAGAAACTATCCCTAAATTTATCTCTCTCATCACACATTTTCCTATTGGCAAGGAGCAATCCTAACTTAAAAAAGACACTTCTAGATGTTTGCTTTACAGTGGACTGAAGCTTTGTACAGAGTTAGCCTTCAAATCCATGCATATCAGCTCTGGAATATATAGGACATCTTCTATATCCCTCTCTAAGATACCCTGAGCTCTTGCATCTCTTTCCTAAGGGGTAGAGACACCTCCCCAGTGTGCTTCTCCACCAGGCCAGTGTGGTATAGGAGCCTGGGCTCCGTAGCAAATAAGTAATTCTGTTTTCCTAACCTGCATTCTTGTTCATGCTGTAAATACCAAACCCATGAATAAGATGAACCAATGAAAATTTTTAAAGCGAGAAATGGAAGCAGTGGTTACTTAGCATGCTTGTGACATACGTGGAGAGGTGGGTTGTTTATGTTTTTTGTCAGTTTGACACAACTTAGACTCATCTGGGAAGAAGGAATCTTAAACCGAGAAAATGCCTCTGTCAGATTAGCTTATAGGAAAGTCTATGGACTTTCTTGATTAATGAGGGTTTGGGGGAGGGGGCACTCCCACTGTGGGCAGGGCCAACTACTGGGCAGCTGTCTTGGGTTGTATTAGAAAGAAAGTTGAGATAGCCATAGAGAGAAAATGCAGTAAACATTATTCCTCCAAGATCTCAGCTTCAGTCCCTGCCAAGAGTTCGGGTCTAGTCTAGGCTTCCCTTTGTGGTGAAAAAAACCCTTTCCTTCCCCAAGTGGCCTTTGCTTGTGGTATTTAAGCCTAGTAATAGAAAACAGTCCAGGACAAGGGGGCTTGCAAGAGAATCATGAAATCAAATGGGCTGTCAGTATTTTTCTGGAACTCCCTATCTGGGGCAAAAATAGATATATGTACTCCCAAACACAGGCACGGACGAATCTCTGTATCTGTCAATTTGTATATTTCTGCAGATAGTATTCATATTCTGTGACAGCTCCAACACAAAAGTTTCTGTTTCCACCCTACCTCATGGCATGCAGTCATCTCTAAAGGTACAATGCTGGCATGTCTGGAAAGAGAACTAATAAGGATGTATTGAATCTAGAGAGAAAGGAGGCCTAGGAATGGGAATGCAGCAGGAACAGGAGTTTAGGCAGTGGGATGAAAGCAGAAAATCTGTGCCATTCCAAAACTCTCCTTTGGATTTTGGAATGCCCTCAAGTGTTCCCTTTTCAGGATGTTAATGACCTCTGCTGGAGTTTGCCTGGGCTTTTAGCACACCTGGGTGTAAATTGCTTTAAGCAGATAACTAGGTCAGCACATCCCAAAGATCAATAGTCCTTAAGAAATGGAAATTTTGATTAGGGCCTTAGGGAAGGGATGGTAGCTTCTCCAGCCAGGAAGGGTGAGAACTCATTTAAAGCACCCAGTGTCTGCTAGACTAACTAGAGTCCCTCTAGGGTGCATGCCAGTGTGTGTGTGTGTGTGTGTGTGTGTATGTGTGTGTTGATTTTATCAGAAATGGATATTGTGAAATGAAAAATGAAAATGCAGCCTTGTGTTTTGGCGGAGGTATGCCACTAAATAGCAGAGCTTCATACAACTGCAAGAGAAGTGTGGTAAAAAAGGTAGTAACCTCTCCTTCCTCCCAGTGAGATCGGGTCTTTTGTAGCTGCTTTGGTCTTCCTTTTCTCTCCACAGCATCCAGTATAACTGCTCTGTTCTATTTATTTCCTGTTTCATATTTTGGGGGAGAAAAAAAGAGGAACAGTGGGAGGGGAAGAAAAGAAAAAAAAACTTCCTGCCAGTATGCCCACATTCTGCTTCCCATTATTATTCTGCCAGTAGAGTAAAACAGTTGCCACTGATTGGGACTTCGTTATCAGGCAGTTGTTTCTCATCCTGGTTTTAACCTGAGGAAGCTGAGATTTAAAGAGGATAATAACATTTTTTTTTTCACAGTTGGAAGAAACTTCAAAGGGAATTCTTTTGACAAAAGTCTGGGGATTGTTTAGAGCAGTCTGAATGCACAGGACGCCAGCTGCCTCCAGTTCTGTGGAGTGGACTAAATACTTCAAGATTTGAGGGATAGTAGAGATGCAGTATTTAATTAGTAAACTAATTAAAATTAAGAGGAACTACACCCTCCTAATAAAGTACTGCGGCGATTCTCTTAATGGTAAGCCTGTCCTGACTGCATATAATCACTGTGGGTTTTTATACTACACAGGTATTACAAATTAGGATTTGTTTTTCTTTCATGAAAATTTGATTCTAGTATACTACTTCTGTAGCCTAGGTGCTTTATTTATCTATCTATTTAATTATTTAGGTTTGGAGGATCTGAAACCTAGTACGTTTTCCTCCTAGCCATGTGTCCTTTACCATGGGTTTCCAGCCCTGGAGAAGTGACTCCACACAGCCATGTTAACTTTTTTCCTCAGGAGAATCCAGCCTGTAAAGTTCTAGGTTAGAACCTCTGAAATTCGAGGTTCTTCTTAGAAGTTCACACAAGGAAAAATAGAAAATTTGAACCCATTGAGACCATGTGAAAATCTGCCCTCCAGTTCCAGCTGTTCCTGACTGACATGTCCTCAGGAAATACTTCTGTCATTGTACATGCTAATCTCTGTTCTGATTATGTGATAGGGTTTATGGGGGTCACAGGAAACTTTCGGGACTTTCCTAGGCACCTTCATGAGGGAAGATACCATTTCTAGTTCCCCGGGAGATTTTCTAGTCCCTTCTGAGGGCACCTTGACTCTTCGGCCGGCTTTCATTAGATGTTCAACATGATTGAGAAATATTTTCCCTTGTCAATTTGAACCTCTGCTCGTCTGTTCCCACAGCTCCTTTTAAATTGGCACGAATCTAGTACTGAGAGACAGTTGAGTGTGGCCCCTAAGCATGTCAGTAAGTACGGGCAGTTGTCAGAAAGACAGACAAGAGGGTTGTTGCCCTTTTGCTGGTGAAGAAAGAGGGGTGATGGCTTCCGCTGTAAAACAGGTAGTTTAGAGACGTCTTGGGCTAATTTGATTAGATCCTCTTGACATTGTTTTGATCCTAGCACTTTTTAAATCAGTCACTTCCTCTTGACTGCAACCTTGCTGGGAACCTTTCTTTCCCGTTATGTCCAGCACCTAAAATTAACAGCTGCCTGTCACTGAACTTTTACCGGGTCCGGACCACTGTGGCCAGTGTTGCATTAGGATATCATTGTTCTCTCCAACTTTCTAGAGGACGGTGATTTAGGGATCTGCTGTTGTGCTGGAGTAGGGGAAAAAGCTGCCCCGGCTCTCATTTACCTCCTCCTCACAATACCCGTCAGAACTCTCTCTCCATATCTGGAGGTCTGTATTATAGCACTCCTGGGAGACTTCCGTTTGCAAAGGGAACTATTTAAAAACTGGCGCCTTTCTCCTCCCTAATAGCTGCTATTGTATCTTCAGCAGTTGTCTGTGGTCCTGTGTGTATGTTCAAGTGTCTGTGTGTGCATATGGAAGCTGGACAACCTTCTATATCTCTCCTCAGGAACAGGATTCCCCTGACACACACACACACACACACACACACACACACACACACACACACCTTTTTCTGTTGGTCAAGGAGCTCCCAGAGTTCTTCCTGTCACCACACCATCTATATATACATACACATACATACATATATACATATATGTATATATATAACTTTGGTTCTGGAAATTGAATTCAGGTCCATATGTTTTCAGGACATAGGTTATTTTCTGACTGTACTATACTATCTTCCCAGGTCTCTCAGCAATTTTAACAACTCATATGCATCTTCCCAGGTTGTCATAACAGAATATTACAAACTGGACACCCTAAACACCAGGAGTTCAATTTTCGTTTTCTTTCTTTCTTTCTTTCTTTCTTTCTTTCTTTCTTTCTTTCTTT